>CM054063.1:305912653-306036290 GCA_028641055.1 Alopecurus myosuroides | reverse complement strand
GTCATCTCCATCAATGAAATGAATGATCTGTAAGGGGTGGCGTCGCCTCTGCTCACGTATATTATGTTTCTGCGACTATATATATCTTAAAACAAACATAACTTCAAACCTTTAAGTCTATCAAACTCTATTTCTAATGTAGACTATGAGGAACTAATAATTAATTATTTTAATTTTCATAATTATGTTCTATAGTATTTGTGTGGAATAGTCTTCAATAACAAACTTATCTCCCTTCATTTTTTATCTTTTCACCTTCTCTCCATGATCATATTTTTTACTCCACGAGGATTTGCGGTGGCTCTAAATTAACATAGTAACCAAATATGGGGGCAACCATGCTACCCATGTTAAAACACAAGTGTGATTTCATACGATTTGTACCATAACTCAAGCACCGACCAGTATATCGATGATACCTTAATAAGAAATGGAAACTCACCATATATATTCATGTTAAGGGAGACATAAACAAGTACCCTGGCTAACATCTCTTATGTGGCTTTCTCATAATTACTCTATAGTCTATCATACTTGGTAGTTCCACTTGGATGTACATGTACTTAAAAGGTACCATTCGATTTGTGCCAAGTGGAACTATCATTCATATAATAGAAAGAATCACTTGAGTCCAGATAATTCTTGAATATCAACATGGAGATTTCCTCAAGTATCTCCCATGTTAAATATATAAGTCTAGATATTTACTATGAATAATGTAAGTAGTTATTCAAGAAACTATAGGGAAAATTAGGTAGCATTTGAATAAATGTTGAATATTTTATAATATTCGAACTACATTGCGCACTTTCATAAAGCATACTACTTCTTCTTGTTGTTCATTTTGTTCTGGATTATACACATCATCCAATTTAGTGTCGAATAACGCTTCAAACATAGTTTAGTCCTAGACAGGTTGTATTCAGAAACAGAAAACCTTTCAATGTGCCTTTATGAGCCACATCTTTCTTACATGATGAATTCAAAAGATGCAAAACGATCCAAGTCATCGATGTTTTCTAGGAGGACTTGCAGGTAACTAGAATAATTTTGACCAGAATTACCCTACGAATAGAAATAGTTGTACACCTATACATAATTCTGGTTGATACATGGAGAGTTTCTTCTAACATCTTCCATGGTAAATATATATGTCTTATATATTTTCCATGAGTCATGTAAAGAGTTTATTTAGAAACTAACAAGGAAACTATATATGCATTCTTTTGTGAAAAAATTCTCAAATATTTTACAATGCTCTCATGTATGATTGCATTTGTTTTGACACGTACCTCTCCTTTCCGCTTGGTGTCAAATGCCGGTTCAAATCCAGCCAGTGACACTCATGAAAATTTTAATGTAATTGTTCTACATGGGTATTCACAAACTAAAAACATATTCACGTGCCTTCTTGAACCATGTCAATTTAAGTCAAGTTTAACTTCAACATGGTCAAGATATCCAAGTTCACGGCGTTTGAGACCTTAAGGCGAAAACCAAGATAATCATGATTGAGAACACATTGACATTTTTCGACTTCGGGACCGTATGTTTTCTGGACGAGCAATTTTATTAGCACGTTGCTTTTCTAATTATGATATCGAAGCAAAGTTGGTGCTGAAATTCCTGGCAAACTTGGAGGGCAACTCGGAAAAAACAGAGCACCTCACCCCGTGTCGCTTTCCTGGGAAGCATAACAGACGACCCTGCCGTAGTCATACCGTGGGTGCCAAGTACCACGCAGCGAACCGTGTAGGCTCTTTCTGAAAGGCGTCATGGCTACCCTCCATCCGCTAGTCCCGGTGTGCCGGGGGAAACCCTAGGACTTGTGCGCTGGTTCGGGCAGTTGCGTCTCCTTCCTGAAGGTGCTGCTTGGTACTTGTCGATTCGGTGTTAGCAGCGTGGTAGTACTATATTGGAGGGCGCAACGGTTGAGGGTCACCGACGTTTAGTCAATCCGCTTATGTTGCATTTTGTTTTGTGTTGTTTTCTGTTAGGTGTCTTCTGCTGCTCCAGCCGTTGTTTTCGTCTCATGTGTGTTGTTCGGATGTTTGCTATATAAATATGGCGGGGCTAGACAAGAGGCAAACGCCTGACAAACTTGGAGGGCAACTCGCAAAAAACAGAGCAACTCACCCCGTGTCACTTCCCTGGGAAGCATAACAGACGACCCTGCCGTAGTCATACCGTGGATGCCAAGTACCCCGCAGCGAAACACAAATTCGTCCCAAGAACATGCTTTTTCCATGATTAATTTGTCGGCTCTTTTTCTCTTATACTTTTCAGCACCGCAGATCGGTTGGACTGGCAAAGAAGTCTGAAATCTCTAGTCCTCAACTCAGGTTCGGCATCAGAACTATTTCAGTCTATACTGATCGATCTTATGTACCAGCTGTGAAAAGGACCGACAAAACGATACATTGCGAACAGAGACGTGATCTGGGTTAACTTCTAGGAAGAGTCGCAGTCGCTGTGATATCCGGTTGAAAAAGATCACATGCGCTGCGTGGCGACCGGAATAATTACCGACGGTAGGTGCACCCGTCTTGTCCCTGGCCGACGCCGGCGACGATGGCGATTGTCAGTCCAAATTGGGGGCAGCAAGAGACCATCTGCCCGGCCGTGACTTTCTTGGAGGAAACGTGCGCGTTTCAAGCCCGTGTGCTACATCCATTCAATCCTTGCTGTGGAGTGGAAGGAAGGATGGCCTTTGGCTGTAGCTTTCACCGCCGGGCAAGCGAAGAATCCAAGCGTATTCTGTTCTGTCGCGCAATTGGAATCAGTTCAGGGGGGTTGGTGCTGGCTGGCTCGTCCCGCGCGCCAAGTCGCAGGCAGCCGCTTTGCTCGATGCCGCGCGCGCGCTCGCGTCCGTTCAACGCTCTCGACTCTCGACCTCTCAATTTGGTCGTCTCGTGTCTTGTCGATCTGTTATTCCCCGTGTTTGGTGGCCCTTGTCGATGACTGAAGAAATCGATAATATTCCTGCAATGGCCTTTCGAACAAGAACAATTATGTTCACGTGCCTGGTTAAGTTATGCCGATTCTCCCGGACAGAAAGTATAAAGCTTATATACGCTGGTTTCCGCCCCCTAAAAAGAACCTACATGGTGTTCTCCGGTGACTTGGAGGTTAAAAAAAAAGTTTTTTACTTTTTAAAAGCCATTCATATGTCAAGGTGTGTTCTACTACTTCTACCTACATGTAAGAATATACTGCTCTGTAAAAAAAAGTAAAATTGTAGTGATAAATAAGATAATACTGTATGTATATTATAAAAGAACATGTGGATCGACGATAACAAATAGGATATCTTTATAGATACACCCCTACTACAGCATGTTGTGTTGCTTTTCCATATATGGGGGGGGGGGGGGGGGGGGGGGGGAGGGGGGAGTGGGAACACACTATTTACTACATTACCACATTATTTGATCCAGAGGCTGGGGCCTAACGGCTTTCATTTCTAAAAAAAACTAAGTAAGTGCAAAATCTAACAAGTATGTGAAAATCGTGTTGTAAATACTAACAAACGGGTTATTTCTATGCGGTAACTATATATGCAGTGTACGTATAATCTGGAAAATGCGTGGCAACAATCTGTCAAGTACTATCGTTGTGCTCGGTCTATCGGAACGCGACGTACGAGAACTTGCGTGCATGTTGTCGAAAGGACAAGAAAACGTGAGTAATAAGCCTCTGACTGTGACCGGTACACTGCATTCATGAACAGTGATGGTGGAAGTGGAACTTGAACAGCAGCCTCACGTGCAGGTTAACAC
Source organism: Alopecurus myosuroides (assembly GCA_028641055.1). Classification (NCBI taxonomy): domain Eukaryota; kingdom Viridiplantae; phylum Streptophyta; class Magnoliopsida; order Poales; family Poaceae; genus Alopecurus; species Alopecurus myosuroides. The sequence continues at coordinate 306,032,511 of CM054063.1, read as the reverse complement.
CTAGTAACAGTGATCGTCGTCGAATAGTCTGCTTGCACGTCCGGATCTCACCTGCCTGAACGCGACCGAGTCTCGGTAACTGACCTGGAAGATAATATACTAATACTTAAAATATTATTGTATATATCAGCGGGGTGTTGGTAAGGACTCGGTTAATTATGAATGTCGCATATATGGAGTTGACGACGTACGCTCCGGTCCCATGATTAGGTGAAGAAAACTTACACCCGTTGAATGGATGAAAAATCTCTTATTTCTTTTACTTACCGACCAGCGACCAACCAAAATGTATACATGCATGTGTTGAAATAGTGGCGTCGCAAAGTATTTGTCGCATGAGAGATGAGACTGTACGTGTTAGTGTTACCCTGCATTCCACAACCAGTTTAATTTAGCTGTGCCTGTGCGGCGCGCATTCGGTCAGTCGATCGGTTGTGGCAACGTGAGTTCACACACGCACGCACACAGTGGTGAGATGGATAGACTGACCGCGAGGTAAGTAGAGGCCCGCCCATCTCAAGAATATTCCACGGTGTCAGCTACCGATGGAGTACGACATTCCACCGGTCGATCCTCCATATCGGTAGCGGAGACCGTGAAATATTCTTACCAGCAGCAGAGATGGCCAAGTCCAGCCAGAAAAAAGGTTCATGGATGAATGTATGTATGGGAAGCAGACTAGGAACTGAACCCTAGCAAAAACACCAACTGGAAGGCCCTATGCCCTTATGCCTTCGCGAAGTTGAATGGATAATACGTAATTCGTCTGACTAAATTATTATTGTTACTATGTACGTATATAAGCACTTCTATACTCCTCTGGTCTGTCCACCGTATATTCTAGCGCGCAGCTCTTGTCTTGTGACATCTGCCCTAATCAAAACAATAAATACCATGTGAGAGGAAAAGGTCCATGTCTGAAATGAGAAAGGAAAGAGTTCAACAACACGACTTCGGTTTGCATGTGAAAGTGTCTAGTTAAATTGTTATTGTTGTATAAAATACTTTTAAAGTGATCTATGTATCTTCATTCAAATTTGTTGACATTTGTACATACATACAAACGATGCTTAGAGCATGTCCAGCCGCGCCACAGGATCCCCCCGGGCCACTTTTTTGGCGCCGGTACGCTGTTTTTCGCCCAGTCGTGCCTCAGCCCGTCGAATAGCACCGGTTTTGTCCAAATTAGCGTCCCGCGAACTCAGGCCGAACCCAGGGCGTTGGGGGGGCTGCGACGGAAGCAAAATCGAGTTTGTGAGTCAGCATAGTCAGGCGAAGAGCGACTTTTCCACATCCTGTTTCCCCTCCCGCGTCGCATACCGCCCAACCCCGCTCTCTCCCTTGCTGATGTCGACGACACCCCTCCACCCCCAGCCGCCGCGCCACCGCTAGAAGCCCATTCCGCCACCGCAACTACTCTCGTAGACGCGCCAACCTCCCTCTCTCCTCTAGACGAGCTTGCCGCTTCCAGGCGAGGCCACGGGTAGCCCGCTCTCCACCACACCCATGAGGTGTTCGACGTTTCGCCTCTTCGGCAATGGACTCCGACGATGAGGAGACTTTCGCCGCTCGGATGGACGAGGAAGCCGAGGAAGCCAACGCCGATGACGAGCACCTCATGTGCCTCGCCGCTCTGGCCGCCCTGTTCGCGCAGAACGCGAAGCCCCGGTGAGATGGATCAAAGGCCGATCGCCGGAAGAGCAAGGAGAAACATCGGTTAGTGGGCTACGACAACCTCCATGCCGACTACTTCGCCGACGCTCCACTGCACGGTGAGGGAGTGTTTTGGCGCCGATTCCGGATGAGCCGGAAGCTCTTCCTCGACATTGTGCATGCCATTCGGGAGTTCGACAACTATTTCATTTGTAAGAAAGATTGCACCGGGACGATTGGATTCACCTCTATCAAAAAGTGCACTGTGGCTATGAGGTTGCTTTCATACGGTGCTCCCGGCGATGCCCAAGATGGCTACATGTGCATGGCTTAGTCCATCGCCTTTGATTGTTTCAGAAGATTCTGCAAAGAAGTGGTGGCAGTGTTCGGCCCTAGGTACTTGAGATCACCCAATGCTGAAGACACTACTCGGATCCTAGCACAGAATGAAGCAAGAGGATTTCCAGGGATACTTAGAATCATTGATTGTATGCATTGGGCATGGAAGAACTGCCCGTTTGCTTGATAGGGGATGTACGAGGGTGCGAAAGAAGCTTGAAGTGTGATACTTGAGGCAGTGGTTACAGAGGATCTCTGGATTTGGCACACCTTCTTTGGCATGCATGGAACTCACAATGATATCAACGTCCTGCAGGGTTCCCGGTCTTTAGCAATCTTGTTGAATGCCATGCCCCTCTGATGAACTATGAGATCAATGGCCACCGGTACAACAAGGGATACTATCTAACATATGGTATCTATCCAAGATGGTCAACATTTGTGAAGACTATCTCCAACCCAGTACCAGGAGGCAAGCAGTCTTGGTTTGCTCGGCGCCAAGAGGCTTGCATGAAGGATGTGGAGCGAGCATTTGCTGTCCTTCAATCTCGGTTTGTTGTTGTCCGGTGCCCTGCTCTGACATGGTCCAAGGAGCATATGTGGGAGGTGATGAACTGCTGTGTGATCTTGCACAACATGAACATAGAGAACGAGCACGACGACCCAGTGTTTGACACTGAACCATATTTCAGACAGGGTCCTCTTGCAGTTGTCGATCATTAGGTGCTGGCAATATGGGATGCATATCTAGCTATGCGACAGCAGATCCGAGACCCCCAGGTGCACCGAGAGCTGCATCGTGATCTGGTGGAGCCTCTCTGGAGACTGAAAGGCAACGCCTAGTTTGGTATGTTTTTATTTGTCCTCAAAACTTGTTAAATAATGTTGAAATATTTGATTTTCGTCTATTTGTGTGCCAAACCCGTGATAAAAAAATATGTTATGTCAATTCTGTGCCAAAATCATGCCGACTTTGGTAGAATTTCATGAAACGGCGAGTGTATGTCGAACCTGTGACGAGTTTGTGCCGAATCTGGGCGAAAACCGATGAATCTAGGCCAAATTAGGGCGAAAACAAAACAGTTGGGGGAGTGCACCTGGGTACATGACTGGGAACAGTCGCCCCCTAGGGCGAAAAATAGCGCCGGGCGCGCCCGGGAGGCGCTATTTAGCGCCGAAAAATGGCGCGGGGGGGGGGGAGGGGGAGGAGGGGCGAACGGCTGGAGATGCTCTTACGAGGATGTATGTGAACACACACTTTGTTGTTCTGACCTACAGACACTTTTCATGCTAGAATCATTTCGATTCTCGTCCATGGATGCCCACACGAAGCAACCTCTTTTGGCCACACACACCTTCCCCCAGACTCCTAGTCCACTCCAACGTTGTACACTTGTCTACTCTCCGACCATTGACGGTCTGCCATAAATTTTGTCTAGTCTTTAAGGATCTACGATGGAGAGAGATTTGGCGCTGACAGTGTTGGCAAATGGAGAGAAGGATGAATCGTGTGGAGGCTCGAATCAATGCGTAGTTGCAATGCGTTATAGGGATGGAGGAAAGGAAAGTGTCGCGGTTATGTCGTACTTGATCTACAGGTACATCGTCTTGGAGAGGCCAGGAGGGCAATTACAAAGTTCCTTCGGGTTGTTTTGGTTGTTTTGGGTTATGAGAAATGTAGATAGTTTGGAATAAAATGAGGATAGTTGAGAGATGTCATGATTACATCAGTGCAAGGTATTGAAGCTTTTCAACAGCCTCTGTTACGATACGTGGTGAGCCCACCCTTGATTCATGGTGTTTCAGACTGTGAAAACAATATTGAATAGTTGTTCATAAAACTTTGGCATATTCCATAGCATAAACCACCTGCTATAGGACCTCCCCACGGAGCTAGAGTGGATGCGAGTCTAGGTTTTGCATTAGACTAGCTCAAGTTGAAATAGACAAGCTCAAGAGTTTTTCCCGGCCCTTGCTTCTTGGAGATTGCTGCTTGTGCTCTGTGGAACATCTGGAAGGAACGAAATGATTTTATTTTCAACAGACAGGCTCCGTCCTTCTCTAGATGGAAAGTGCGATTCAAACATGACATCCTCCTTCACCAATTCAGGGTGAAACCAGCTTTAGTCCCAAAACTTCTAGATTGGGTTTTTTCTACTTTTTCTTAACGGTTCTTTTTAATGTTCTTCCTTACTTTGTTCCACTTCCTCCCCCCTTGATGTAATCCTCTCCCTTTGCCCCTCCCTCTCTTTTTCTTGTATTTACCCCTCACATGATTAATAGAAAATCTACACCGTAGGGGTTTTCCCCTACGGTATCATTGTCTAAAAAAAATAGACAAGTTAGAATCCTTGAGAGCATTGGATGCATCAGATGGTGGTGTTGCAACAAAACTGTTGAGAAACCCAAAGAGGAAAGTATGATGCAATATAACGGTATGTTTCCTTCAGTGAAGATATACTAAGATTATCAATCCAGTAGGATTTTAATACCCTCAGTTAGGTTGCTTGTTTTCTGGCGCTTCAACAAACATGAACCTGCACACAAAGCACAAACTATCTTTTATTCCAACTTTTCTGGAAGGCTGTCAACCTTTCTGTCTCATTGTTAGCGGGACAATTAAATGTATGGTGTGGGTTGGAAACAATAAAATTAGAACGGAACAACGAGCATGTGATGATTAAAAGTAAGTAAATGATGATGTAAAAAAAATGGACCGGGGCCATAGTTTGATTAGTGGTGTCTCTCCATAAAATAATGAACATGTTGGTTGAAGTAACTATAGCTGGAAAATTGAAAAATAATGAGGGAAAAACAATACTATTATGACGAGATAAAGTAAGAATTATGTCAAAACATATATAGACCGCTATCCACCTGCATCTATAATTAATAATTCACGTGGAAACCGCTATCAAGCAAGCATCTCGCTGATATTAAATTACAAAAGCAACAAACATTTTCGTTAACCTCAATACATAATGTAAGTAACATATATAATCAGCGCTGCTTTACCCTTGGTAGCAAGAGCACATCCTCACGCTTAGACATTTACGTCACGTGCCAGGTTCAGAGGAGTAATGAAACTATTATCTAGCACCAAACTCTCTCTTGGAGGTGCATATGATCAGTTGGCCAAAGAAACGACACACACTAGAGAGTATGCGAGAACATTATAAAACAATGACACAAATAAAGTATCAATATCATTTAAAAACCATGAACAATCTGATCATAACTTCACAATTCATCGGATCCCATTAAACACGACATGTAAAAATTAGATAATGGTGATCTTGATCATATTCGACAGCTCACAATATATAATATTTTAGCACAAAGAGGATAGACTATCATCTAGCTACTACTATGTACCCATAGTCCAATGATGACTACTCACACATCACTACAAAGGCAATCATGGAGGTGAAGAGGCCGCAGGTGACGTTTGTCCCTTCTGCCAGGGTGCAGGTGCAGGCTCCAGAAGCCCTAGCTTGGAATTTCAAGCTAACATCAGCTCTGTATGATATTTGTGAAAAATAATAACGCCCACGACATTTTACGTCAAACAACAATTTATAGGCGAAGAGACATCCTGGGGAGATTTCAGAATCGAGGACGCAGGTGAAGGGTGCGCCTGGGGGTGGACCCGGCTCCCCTGGTTGCGTCATTCCTATGGGCCTCTCCTCCGAATAAATTTTGGTCCCGGTATTCTTTCCGGATAAAAACCCGCGTTCGTGGATGTTTAGACTTTTCGCGAATATTTTCTGTAGAAAGTTTCTAAAATGAAAAGACAACAGAAAATAGAAATTGGCAGTAGGCATCTTGTTAGTATGTTAGTCCATTAAAATAGCCTAAAATGATATAAATTATAGTATAAAAATTTAGCAATCATACAAAATAAGAATGAAAAAATAAAACAAATTATAGATACGTTTCAGACGTATAAGGGTCAATTAGATTACCGGAACGTCGTCCTTCTCCACGACATCAAATTTTAGCATGTCTTATAGACTGGGAAACGTCGAATGGTTGCGGAGCATGTATGGTATTACCTGATAGCAGTTAAGCTCCATGGACCCATCAAGTTTTCTTCGAACTTGATGCACATGACGCTTCCTAGTAAGCCAAGTATCTGTTTTATTTACCCAGAATATATTTATAAGGCTCCAGGAGGCCAAGGAGTCGATTGGTCAAAAGAGGCAAGGAGATGTATACAAATTTATTCCCCCTAAATAGAAACATGTACTCCCTCCTCCATGATTAGTAGTCCCCTAAGGAAGAACATCACGACCAAGACGCAATTTTACTGGTTCCTTTTCCAGCAATAAACATGACAGTTTCCCATTTTATAATTAATAGCGCAATTAATTTAGCTATGCAAACCAATCAAGGTGCGGCTTGGTGGGATTTCACAATTATTATGGCATGGTTAATTAGGATAATAAATGATCGTGAGCCTTATTTGGAGCTAATTTCTGGACAAATAGTTTTTCACTAGGAGACCTCTAAACTTGGACGGAGGGAGTAATAACTCTAATCCTATTTGGTGGTGCTCAAGGTACGAGTTTGCGTGTGTGTGCACGCATGTGCGTGTGTGTTTCTGTTGTTTGTAGGGGGTTCTTCATACGACTTATATATTTTTTCGCACATTATAGTCCCCTTAATGCAGTTATAATGGTGTTGCCGTTATCGTGGGAGCAGCCCCCCCCCCCGACTGGTCACCTTTTTTTTTGAACCCCCCCCCGACTGGTCACCTTTTTTTTTTGAACATCGATTGGTCACCTTAACCTGGTTGTTATGCTGTCCTTTAGTGTGCCATCCTTGATCTTGTGTTGGTCTTTGGGAAGGGTGTGTCTTCTGGTCAAGATGGGCCTCCCGGGTTATGTGGTACGTCACCCTGGTACTTCTAGGATACTTGAACATGCCCATTTGTGTCCTCCTCACTTTTCAAGATATCACTTGTTAGGAACTTATCGGTCGATCCACGATAAGTGGTAAATCGGCCGAAAAATTGGCCGATTTATCCTATCGGCCAGACACCGGTAAGCGATAATCGGTCGATTTATCAAAATATCGGCCGATATTTTGAAGGGAGGTTCTCCTTTGCAGGTATTGGGGTGACCGTATATTCATTAGAGGAAAGTGAGACATGTTTGAAATTATTTTCTCAAGAGTCTCTCAATCTCACCGGTACAAAAGTAAAGGTACATAAGTGTCTGTGTGTTCCAAGGTAGAAGAATATTTGAGATAGGAGATTTCTGGTGGATTTTGAGAGGAAAATTTCATGAATTTTTATTAGAGATTCCTCTGTGCTTTGTGAAGTATCCCTCTTGATAGATTGACATATCTATGACTAATGAAAATAAAACATAGTTTGTGAGGTTTTTTGTACATTTCTTTAACTATTAGCGCACCATCATTGGCATGATCCACTTTAAATTATGAGTTAAACATGGAACACTTAAAACAAATGGTTAGTAGTTTCATTGGTTTATCATTAATCATCCAAAATCCCTGTAGGGATTCGAGATGTAATTTCATTCTGATTCAAAAGTATTAACCAATAATATTTGGGGCGAACAACCCGGATATTTTAATTCACTTTTGACCGACCAAACTATGCTACATGGTTTTTTAATTCTGCACTCTTGTTTCACTTCTGTTTTTGCCTCAGTCAGTCAACTTCACTATTTTACGTCTAGTTCTTCACCCTGGTTGTTCTAAACCTATGTTCCCACTATATTTACTCTCACCCACTTCAAATCGAGTGAGGAACAATGTTTAAATTATGCAAGAGGCACATTATATCTAAGAGTAATTTTCTGGCAGTTTACATCATTACGGATTAAAACAAAAATAACTTCAAACCTTTAAGTATGTCAAAACTACATTCCTAATAAAGAATTAGAGGAAATCATAATTTGAATGTTCTCAAATAATTCATTTCCCCCTACGTTCTTCATCTGCTATCTTCTCCACATTTTTTCCCTTTTTACCCCACAAGGATTTTTGGGAATCTAAATTAAAATTGTAACACACTATGTGAGAAGCCACACCTTCCACTTGCTTAGTATACTATTAGTTTATGTTCAACCAAGCAACTCATGCTAAAGCACGATTGTGATTTCGCACGGTTTGTAACATAAATCAAACATAGAGCACTATAAGTGTACCAGTGAGACCTTAAGTAAATTGTAGCTAACCATATATTTTATATTAATAAGGGAGAATTTAGGAAGTACCCCTGGCTACCCCATCTATATTGTGGCTTTCTCATAGTGGCCGTAATACTCTAGCATACTTGGTAGTGCCGGTTCCTTGTACTTGGACTTATAAATACCATTAGATTGGTGCCAAGTGGAACTAGCATTCAATTAGAAACGATTTCCCGAGTCTAGATAATTCTTACCCATATATGGAGAATTTCCTCAAATGTCTCCAATGATAATATATATAAGTCTGGATATTTTCCATGAACAATGTAAATAGTTTATTCAAGAACCTTTGTGGAAAGTATGTAACATTTTTTAATAAAATCAAAAATATCACAATACTGTAGCATATGCATTGCATATTTTCAACAAGTACACATCTTCTACTTTGTTTTCCTCTTTTTCTAAGCTATACTCATCATCCTGGTTAGTGTCCAATACTTAAAATGTACTATTGTCGTAATCCGGATATAACCACAAATTATAAACCTCTTGTTGTTAATTTATGGACCTAATTTCTTCCATGGCGAACATATAAGTTAAGAATAGTTGAACTCCAAAAGATTCAAAACCATTTTACACACACTAGTATGAAAAAAACCATGTAGTGGCTTGCGAAAATGACCATTAGCGCCGTGTTATGGGACCGCCAATGATTATGCACCACTGATAGTTTTACTAGTCGCGTGAAAAACAAAACGCCACTAGTTTACACAAACCGATGGCGTGCAGGTGGCATGTCATAGATACGTGGTAGTTGTGGCGTGCAGCGGGTGTGCCACAAGTACTAATTAGTGGACTGGATTGATTTTCAAATCTAGGCCCAATTTAAGAAAAAATTGCAATAAAAATGCTTGAATTATAACACAAATACGAAATTTATATTTATTAAAATGGCTCGAAATAACATAGTTCGCGCAGAAAGGAGCTTAGAATGTATTTTAAGTATTAAAAAACTAGATAGTAACTGCCGCCACCGGACCCTACTCGTTGTCTTCATGGGTAAGGTGGATGTAGACCGGCTGCGGACATGACCATGTCCAATCATCATCATGTGCTAACAGCGGGGCCGTGCATGGTGGCACCGAGAACCTTATGGCGACTAGCCTAGGTGGCGGCGACTCTTCGAGGGGCGCGCGGTGGCGTCTCCGGCAACATGTAGGTCCACTCCCACTTATGCCCCCATAGGCTAGGTAGCAGCGGCTCCAGCTCCTCCTTCGGCTTTGGCTACGGGTGATGTGGCCGATGTTGTTGCACCGCCACCTCCATCGCCATGTGTAAAGGGACTCGTCAGTCCCCGGCCACTCCCCAAGCTCATCAAGGAGGGAGTTCTCAATGGCCTGCTTGAGCTCTAGGTCCTCCATGTCGTCGACATCCTATGCCTCCTCCTGCTTCACCACCGCCAGCGGTGGAGCACTGTCTCGCGGTCCAACTCGTAGGGCCGAAGTTGTGTCGAGCCACATAAATTGTGAGTTGGACGGAGAACACTTACTCGATGGTGCCCCAGTCCCAAAACTTCCACCCGCCTTCACTATTCTTGGGCCTTGGTGGACCGACCTCCCACGTCCGCTCCTCCACCGGCCTGTGCGGCCAGGCAGCGTCATTGACGACATAAGACGAAATGGACTTCTTTCCGACTGGGAGCCCATCCACCGCTTCTGAATTAGGAGCTCCACCTCGGGTCACCCGTAGTCGGGGAGCAGTGGGATGGTGTACCAGTGCTCGCCGATATTCCACGTGTTCAGTAACCGCGTGTTGGGGGGAGGGGAAGAGGGGACGATGATGCCAAGCCGGTGGAACTCCATGTCCATTACCTTCGAGAGAGTGTGCGGTCGGAGGTGCTTCCGCTGCGAGCTGCTAGCCATGTAGTTGTGGGCCATCGCAAGAACCATCGAGAGATGTGCGGTCCGAGGTGCTTCCACTGCGAGCTACTGGCCATGTAGTTGTGCGCCATTTCAAGAAGTTGGGGGCAGGATGACGAAGGGGAAGGTTTCCATAAGCACTTTTTGCTTTTCACTTATGATTGGCACTTCCCCCCACCTTGTTTTACACAAACCATGGCTAGACGAATCCACGGATGCCCACCAACATTCATCAATCTATGGGGAAGTGCCCCTTTTATATTATTTTAGTTCATATTATTTGGCACCAGCTGTCGGCAATATTAGATGAGCATAGAATCCATACTCATCGAGTGAAATAAAGGAGAAGAATCTTGCTTTACATAATACATGATAAACTTTAAACTAGTTCCTTATGAGCTAAAACAGAAACACAAAACAGGTTTAATAATTTTGAAGGTTTAAAGGTATCATAGAAGGAATTTACTTGGAGTGGCGGTGAAATACCACATATAGGTTGGTATGGTGGACACATTGGAAAACGTTGGTTTATGGGAGGTGGATGCACGAGTAGAGATCATACTCAGTACAGCGTGAAGGCTAGCAAGAGACTGGGAGCGACCAACTAAGAGAGCATTAACGTCCATAATCATGCATAGCGACAAAATATTATTAATCAAAGCATGTATCGATATTACAAGTCAAAACTAAATGATCATCAAGGTTAAAGGTGACTGGTTTGTAGTACAAACATGGTGTGAGCATGTGCCAAGTCAGCCCAAATAAATCATCAAAGGAGAATACCACATACCATGCTTCAATATGAGGAAACTACACATGATTTAATTTTATTGGCACATTAAGCACTCTCAGTTATTTGAGACTAGTCATGATACATGATAAACAACTAATCACACAGTTAAAATAACATCTAACATGACATGCCAAAGTCTAAGTCACAGTCCAAACAAGTTTCCTATTGCACCACTATAAGCATGAAATATTTTACTCTTCTCCAACACCAATCAACTTTTTTTAAATAACTCTCATAAAAAATATTCATCAAAGACCAAACCTATAATCATACATAACTGAAGCAAACCAACATGCTCTAAACAAAATAAGAATGAAAAATAAGAGCTAAACGCAGTAGTAGCAAAAACTGAATACTCACAGAACAATAAGAGTCAAAACTAGAGTGTTTTGAACAATAAAGCGGAGTGTGGCTCTCTCCCACATTTGAATAATAGGATCAATAATATCTATGACCAGCAAGAAAAAACAAAATAAAAAAGAAAGCAAAAACTAATGAAGCTCCAAAAATAACACATATCATGTGAAGAAATAAAATATAGTGTTTTCAAAGAAAACCTGATATTTTTGTTCATGAATAAGGGGATGCCTTGGGCATCCCCATAATTTGACATTGTACTTCATGGATATGTCTTGGATGACATGGGAATCCCCAAGTTTGAGCTTTTGTTCATCCTTCATCTTTTCGTATCATCCTTCTCTCCCTACACTTGAAAACTTCCTCCACCTAAAACTTCTCACAATATTCATTAGCAACGTTAGTCAAAATAATGAATGCACTTGGTTCAGTTCCAACACAAGTCAAACACCCATTAAAAAAATTAGCTACTGTAACAACTTCTTTTAAGTCTCTCCCCTCTGAGATTACACAAAAGAAAAAGATTAAGAGGCAAATGCAAATATTGGCAAAAATCTGTCAAAACATAATAGCTAGTAAAGATGATTTTTTTCGAGACACTTATGTGGCTCACATCAAAAGTAGTCTACTGATAAAAGTTAGATAACAACCTGCAGCAGTTCCCACAAATATAAAAAGAATTCCTCATGTTCAGGGTGAGAGAACCGAGGTTTTTTGTGAAGCACAAAAATCTGGACAGAAAACAGCAAGTTGCACTTTCTTTCAAATAGAAGTTATTCTTGGCACAAAAACAAAAAAAGGATAAGGAGATATTTCTACAGATGTAAAATTTCTAATAAACAAAGAAAACAAAAGAAAATAGAAGAAAACATTAAAAAAAACATGAGAAAACAAAGTGGGTTGCCTCCCACGAGTGCTTTTCATTAAAGCCTTTTAGGTAGGCATAATTATTTTTAAGATGCTCACATAAAAATAAGAATTGGAGCACATCGGGAAGGAGCATCAAGAGGAAAATATGAATCACCTTTAAGTCTAACCCACTTCCTATGCATAGAAATCTTGTAAGAAAACAAATCAATAAAGCATAAAGTAGCGTGCATAGGAAGGAAAAACAAGTGCGGCTTCTAAAATTTCAACATAAAGAGAGGTGTTTTAGTAACATAAAAATTTCCACAACCATATTTTCCTCTCTCAGAATAACTTTCAGTAGCATCATGAATAAAATGAACAACATAAATATCACATAAAGTATTATTATCATGAGACACATGCATAAAAGAATATTACTCTCCACATAAGCATAGTCATTCTCATTAGTAGTAGTGAGAGAAAAAACAACAAAATAGGTATCCTTGTAATAAATGTTCTCCTCAATAGTAGCTGGACTAAAAACATCATATTCATAATTGTAATCATCATATATAGGAGGCGTAGTATCATCAAAATAAATTTTCTCCTCCATGCTTGCGGAACTAAAAAGATCATATTCATAAAAACCGGCTTCCCCAAGCTTAAATTTTTTGATAGCCTTAGCAATACTGGTGTTCAAATAATTCATACTAATAACATCGCTACTAGCATGCGGTTAAATTTCCATATGTTTTTTAATTTTATGTTCAAACACTTCATGTCCTAACTCAAGATGAATTTCATAAAGCTCTCTTATATTTTTGTTGTTTTCCATTAAGACAAACTAGTAAAATAAAAAACAGGAAACAAAAAGATAAAATTGCAAGATCTAAAAGAGATACCTTTAAGCGCTAATCTAGCCAACAACAGCGCCAGAAAAGAACTTTAAGCGCTAATCTACCCGGCAACGGCCCAGAAAAGAACTTGATGTCTTTACTAGTCTTGTGAACTATGTTGGGCCTACAGGCACAAAGGTTTGTAGTACAGCGGAAATTTCCCTCAAGTGACTAACCCAAGGTTTATCAAACTCAGGGAGGTATAGGTTGAATGTATACCTCTCAAGGAAACGTGCAATCAAGATACAAGGAGTCTCTTGGTTCCCCAACACACCCAATAAAAATGCCAATTGTAGAGGTGCACTAGTTCGGCGAAGAGATAGTGAAATATGGGAGATATGGATGGTAAACAAGGTATTGTAAATCTGTGATAAAAATAGCTGCAAGGAAACAAGTGGTAAAACTAAAAGTAAACAGTGTTGCAATGGTTGGAAACAAGGTCTAAGGATCATACTTCCGCTAGTAGCAACCCTCAACAACATTAACATAATTAAACATATGATACTTCCTCTAACAACATGCATGAAAGACATAGCTCGGAAATCATTCCTCGTGAATCAAGTTGGATGTGAATCACATAGGGCTACACAAACACACCTTAAAGATCACATTCCCGTCAATGTACACCCCAACCCTGTCACTTTGAGCATCCAAAGATCTAATAAACACCACAACCTATCTCTTGAATAGTATCTTTCTAATCAATCCACAACACCCGTACTCTCACCTTAGCACTATAGAGATTATACTAAATACAAGAATCAAGAAAAATTATGGTTACAATTCAATTCAAAAAAGTAAGAACAAGATCATGATAAGTATCCCTCTAGTTCATAGTCCATAGAGTCACACATGGCACCCGCACTGTCACCGTGGCATCGTGCGACAAAGGTTACTCCGGAGAATTATTCTAGATAAAAACAATTGAGCACATTGTATCCATTACATAATGAAGGAGGAACATCATAGATTCAACAACGATAACATAGCACACGATCACAATCAAGATCACATCATGAGAGAGAGAGAAAGATAGAGAGAGAGAGAGAGAGAGAGAGAGAGAGAGAGAGAGAGAGAGAGATAACCACATAGCTACTAGAACGAGCCCTTAGCCCCGAGGAGGGACCACTCCCGTGTCATCGTGGGAGGAAGCAACGTCGATGAAGATGGCTCCGGGGGCACTTCCCTGACCCGACAGAGTGCCATAGCAGAGATTTCTATCTCCCGAATTAGGGTTTTGGATAGCCGCGGAGCACGGACGCGTTTCTGAAAAAATCCTCCGGTGTTCAGCCGAATTAGGTCAAGACTGAATATATAATCCAAGAGGCGACGCGGGGCGGTGGCTAGGGCTGCCAGAGGGGCTAAGATGCGGGTAGGGGGTCGACGCGTGATGTACACACACGCTTCTATTATTGTAGACAGTGTTGGGCCTCCAAGTGCAGAGGGTTGTAGAATAGCAGCATGTTTCCCTTAAGTGGATCACCCAAGGTTTATCGAACTCGGGGAGGTAGAGGTCAAAATTATCCGTCTCAAACAACCCTGCAATTACGATACAAGAAGTCTCTTCTGTCCCCAACACACCTAATATAATTGTAAGTTGTATAGGTGCACTAGTTCGGCGAAGAGATAGTCAAATACAAGGAATTTGGATGATTATAAGTGACAATAGCAATCTGAAATAAAATGGCAGCAAGCAAAAATGTACCAGAACTTGTTGTAAATGGTGTTTTAGTTCTTAGAAACAAGGCCTGGGGATCATACTTTCACTAGTGAACACTCTAAACAATAATAACATAATTCAATGCATAAATATCATCTTTTCACTATGCTACTCTGAACCACTCTCCGGTAGGAGAACAAACACCAATCATTGTGTAGGGCTATAAAAGCACTCCTTAGAGTTCGCATTTCCCCATCTAGGTAACCCCCACGTTAGCACCATGAGACCTAGATGGTTCCAGACAAACACCCACACTTCATAGGGTCATCCAACACAAATATATAAATTATTCACGTAGTGCACACACTATCACCATTACACCGTGATCAGAGTGTCTATGGAGATCTCATAACAAAACCACTTGACTAGCATAATAGATAAAGAGTAACATCTACTTATTCAACTAAATTACAAGGCTCATGATCACACCATGAGAGAGAGAGATGAGACACATAGCTACCGGTAGAGCCCTAGGCCCCGGGGGAAAACTACTCCCTCCTCATCACGGGAGACATCAACGACGATGAAGATGGCGGTGGAGTCGATGGAGGTGGCTCCGGGGGCACTTCCCCGGCCCGACAGGGTGCCGAAACAGAGATTTATGTCCCCTGAAACTTGTCGGCAATGGCGGCGGAGCTACGGAACTTTTCGCAGATGGAGACTGGATGTTTTAGGGTTTATGCCTTAGGGGGAATAAATAGGCGAAAGGACGATGTCAGTGAGTGGCCAGGGGGGCACACCACCTGGTTGCGCGGTTAAGGGGGCGGGGGCACCGCCCTAAGGTGTGGGGCCCCTGAGGGCCCCCTCCGGGTCTCCTCCTGACTCCGTGTACGTGACACCTTTCTAAGACCCGTGATTTTATTCCATCGAATTTCGAGAATATTTCCAGAACAACTTTTCTGAAACCAAAACAACAGAAAAACATGAACTGGCTCTATGGCATCTTTTCAATAGGTTAGTCCCGGTAAATCCATAAAAATGACATAAAAGTGTGTAGGAAACATGTAGCATATGGCACGAAAACAACATGGAACATAAAAAATTATAGATACTTTTGAGACGTATCAAACATCCCCAAGCTTAGTTCCTACTCGTCCTCGATTAGGTAAAACGATAAAAACAAATAATTTCTGAGGTGACATGCTACCAACATAAACTTGATCATCTAAATTGTAAAAGCATATGTAAGCTGAGATCATAGTACTTTAAACACATGCATGATAGATATAATTCTAACAATGAAACTTAATAATCACTTTTCATCATGAAAATTAACATAAATAAAAGATCGTGAATAATAATGCACTTGAAATTTATATGTTTGTTTCGAGCATAAAGAAAACATAAAAAAGTGATATTTCGCTTGTCCTTAAGAGTGGGGAAAAACATAAATGTCAGGACACCTTCAAAGTTCAAGTGGATGAATAGAACAAATAATTTGAGAGCAAGTAATAAAACATCATGAATCAATCAATAATAATCTTTAGGATTGATGCACATTAAACTCAGAAGGGAAATTACACTCTCTTAACTGTGCATAAAGTTGGAAGATGGAGAGTCAACATAAAAGTAAAAGAAAGGCCCTTCATATAGGGAACCAGGGATTAACTCATGTGTAAGAGCTTTTTATATTTATTAAATAGAGGTATTGAAAACATTTTTTTAGAGAGGTGTATTCTTATGTCAACAAATGGTAATAGAGTTCTTGTCATCTTCCATACTAAACAAGTTGAGTGCGGTTCCGAATTATTTATTTTGGGCACTTATAGCATGCATGTCGGATATATACCGATTAGGGGTATATCTGGCATTGTCCTAAAGAGATGGATTACAAGGGTGGCCTAAATGGTAATGGATCACGGTCCATTAGGCGGCCCAGTAAGCTGACGCGCAGAAGATGGATTCTAGAAGAACCCGGACCACGACCCATGTGGTACGGCTTGGAGTAGAAGGCGGATTCCTGCTTTCCAAGTTAGAAACATACTGTAGTCTTCTAGGTTTCCTTTCTGTGAGCCCTCACCCGACTATCTATATAAATCCGGACGGAAGGGAAGAAAGAGACGGACAATTAGCTAGAAACAAACTTGCCAAGAGGTTGATCCTTGTCGAGTTAGCTAAACCAACTCACATTGTACTCTGTATACTTCAGACTTCAGCCCTGATTTAGTGAAATTGCACGAGTAGGAACGCCGCCTAATTACGACGTACCAAACCTAGGTAAACTTTGGTGTCCCTGCTTGTCGTACTACCACATTCCCCCCACGTCTCTATCAGTAGTCTCATGGCACCACCATCTATGAACTCTACTACGATGTCTCGATAGTTGGCGCCCACCGTGGGGCCAGCGACGTCAGGCGTTATGTTTCGATCGGGGATACTCGACAGAATCGGCAGTACCATAGCTGTCGGAAGCTTGGAATTCGACAACAACGTTGGACGCTTCCTCGACAACGAAACATGCCAGCACGGAATCATCTGGTAAGTGCCTGCGTTTTACCGATTGGATCTGCAAACATCTTTATCGGATTAACTGTAGAGGGAATGGGATTCTGTGGTGGAAGTAGATTTATCCCACCCGCCCTATACCCAGTTCAAGAAAACTATGATGCCGGATTTTTCTCAGATCGCCAATATTCTGCTCAATTTGCTGCCTCTTTGGAGATGCCTGCAATGAGATCGCACTTTATTGGTATGGTGCAATCCGAGATCGCCGAAAACACGGATGAAAGCAATCCCTTGGAAGAGGCAGAAGAAAACAATCCCACAACAGAGGTGGAAGATCCAACAACCGCCGATACGGCGACGAACTCAGAAGCCGATTCCGTGCTAGCCGCCATTGAGGCGAGATTGGAGTCAGAATCCGGATGAGACGAACTCGGTTCCGAAGACGAAGATGAAGATGCTTTCGAAAGAAAGGTTAAATCTCTTCAAGAGGGATTCCATGAAGTACTTATGGAAAAAACGGCTGAAAACACGAATGCCGAAAGTCAGGAAGACCCTTAAACACCTCCGCCAGATGAGGAAAGAGAGGACGGTGAAACCAATCCAACTTACCCTGATGTCAAGGAATTTACAGAAGACGAACCTCGTAAAAACCCTCCCTCTTCCAAGAAAAGAAACAAGACCGCCAAGAAACTCCAGTACAAACTCCGGAAGAAAAAACTGGCGGATCCCGCTAATGAAAACCTGGAAATAGCAGGAGGAAGCGGAGTCAAGCCTGTGGAGAAGAAAAGAAGGAAGTCCCCATTCCGCCAATGTCAGAACAGGACGAACGTGACTTACTTAAAACACCAGTGGGACTCCACGAACCCCCTGAAGTGCTGGAAGCCAGGAGACAAGCTCGCCAAAGGCAGCAGCAACATCTATTCAGAACTCGAGAAAATCTCCTAAAAACCCAGGCTGACATTAAGTTGCAGCAGGAAGAAATTGAGGAGTATGAGAGAAGGAATAGATCTAGCATAAAACCTACACGGTTACCCGGAATCGCAAGACCGGAAGTATTGCCGCCAAAGGAACGGTTCCAAAACCCTGCCTGGCAAAAGAAAGTAAACGACATCGATGCCAAGGGAGACCATGTATACAAAACCGCAGCAGAAAACGCGGAAGCCGCATTCGCCATCCTCAATGATGATTTGTACTCCAATGAAGAAAAGCTTCAGGGGTGTATGCTTTCTTAGGAAAAGCATTGGAACAGCGGCAACGAGGGTAGGCAAGATCAGGGAAGTTGCATGACGACTCAGCCCTACGCAAAACAGCCACATGCGCCGCTGGAGCACCCGGACTTGGCGAACCTGGAGATTCAGGCTATTCAAAAGAGAATAAAGGAGATCCGAGAAAGGACAAGAAAATTCCAGATAACAAGGATGCAACGTCCAGGACAGGATCCCATCCGCCGAAATGTGGAATTAACCCCCGAGATCGGGAAGAACAAAACCGGAAAGACGGAAAAACAATGCCGCCTCCGAGACGCCCTGCTGAAAAAGCCGAAAGATACGACATTCCTCACATGCGTGAGAGATCCCGTACGCCTCCTATGAATAAGGAAAGACAAAAGAGTAGAAATCCACCTTATTCCAAAGGGCACGACAACGGAGGAAATAGGGATAACCCCGGAAAAGCGCGCTCGCGCAACAATATAGAAGAAAGGAACAGATCCCCTTCTATCCATTCAGCCGACAGATATTCCGTTCACGCTGACAAAGCGGAAAGAGATGATCTATACTTCGGACCAAAGTGTTTCACTGACAGGATCCGAAGAATAACTCTACATTCTGGCTTCGCCAAAGTTGGTCCAACATATGAAAAATATACCAGTAGTACAAACCCGGATACCTGGCTCTCAGACTACTATACAGCCGTCTAGATCAACAAAGGGAAAGATTTAGAGGCGGTAAAATTCCTCCCCCTAATGTTGCTGGATGGAGCCAGAGATTGGATTAACGGGCTTCCGTCAAGAATCGTGGATAGCTGGGATGATATGGCTAGAGTTTTCACTCAGCACTTTTGGGGAACTTACAAACGCCCCAATAGCATCAACCAGCTAAACCGATGCACCCAGTTTGAAGATGAGCCATATGTTGACTTTTTCTCAAGATGGACTGCAATGAAGAACAGCTGCTCTGGAGTAAGTCATGTACAAGCAATGCATGCTTTCATCAATGGCTTCAAACCCGGCCTCGTACCGTTCATGGTTGGTTCAAAGTAGCATAAAGATCTCGGATCTATGCTTACAACCGCAAACGAGCACGCATCGTCTGAACACAATATCAGAGCGAGAGGTGGAAATATTGATGCTTTGGCTCAGGCCAAAAAGACGCCTCGTTCTGAGGAAAAAGCTACTCCAGAGATAGAGCAAAAAACCAAAGAAGTTAATCTAGCCTTTCGAAAGGATAATTCCAGCAAATGGAAAGGAAGAACACAGAACCTATCTCCTACACAAAAGAAGAGTGGAAGAAAATAAAGTCGGAAAACTGTGTCCACCATTCGCAGTTTGAGAAACCCACCCATATGAACGCACAATACCTGCTTAATAAGCATATGAAAGGCAGTGCAGGATCTGGGAACAAGGGGAAGAACTCCAAGAGGAAATTCTCCAAGCAAAAGCCGGAAGCTGAAAAAGAAGACAGCAAATCGGACACTGATAAAAAATCCAGGAACATCAACGAAGAGACAAACCAAAGTTCCCGAGAGTTGACGGAGAATGCAATTTAACTTTCCTTGCAACTCCCTCAGCAAAGGTGGCAAACAGAACACTTCGATAAATAAACACGGTTGTTCCACCAACCTCCAAATTCTTGAAGTACTCGAATACACCAATTACCTGGGATTACTCTGATCATCCCGGGAATATCTCGGAACCTGACACACAAGCTCTAATTGTAAGCCCTATTGTTCAAAACACTAGGCTGAAAAGAATGGTGATGGATGGAGGATCCAGCATTAATATAATGTACTTGGATACACTGAAGCATCTGCGAATCTCCGAGACCCAGCTCAATCACAGCAACATACGTTTCCACGGCATCGTTCCTGGCAGACAAGCACAATTCCTAGGAGAAATTTCCCTAGACGTAACCTTTTGAGAAAAAGAGCACTTCCGATAGGAAAAAATCTCTTTCGAGGTCGTGCCGTTCGAGAGTGTATACCACGCAATACTCGGACGACCAGCTTTCGCCAAATTCATGGCAAGATCATGTTATATTTATAACAAGATAAAGATGCCAGGGCCAAAAGGAGGAGTAATCACCATATCGGGAGACTTCAAATTGTCAAACGAGCTGGAAAAAGGAAACGCCCTTTGTGCAGAAAAAGTAGTAGCAAAGGAGGAATTGAAAGAGTTGGCGAAAGAAGTATCGCCGACAGAAATGCCGGCAGGAAAAGAAAGCCGGAAGCCGGAAGATAGTTTCAAAGCTTCAGAGAATACAAGCCAGGCTATCCTAGATCCCAAAGATCCGACAAAATTTGTCGTAGTGGCAACCGGGATGACCGATAAATAGGAAAGCGAGCTCATCAAGTTCCTCCGTGAGAACTGGGATATTTTTTCGTGGTGTCCTGCGGACATGCCAGGTGTACCCAGGGAACTTGCTGAGCATCAACTCAAGGTGATTCCAGGATCTAAACCCGTCAAACAAGGTCTCCGTCAATTTGACGGAAGAAGAGGGAAGGCTATTGACAAGGAAATTATCTGGCTATTAGCAGCTGATTTTATCCGGGAAGTTATACATACTGATTGGTCTGCGAACCCGGTATAAGTCCCAAAGAAAGATAGTACTGTTCTTAGGATATGTATAGATTACACCGGCCTAAACAAGTTGTGTCCAAAAGATAGGTTTGCGTTGCCGCGAATCGATCAAATAATAGATGCCACTGCTGGCTCTGAGCTTTTATGCTTTTTGGATGCTTATTCCGGGTACCATCAAATACGTATGAAGGAAGAAGACCAAATTAAAACCTCCTTCATAACCCCGTATGGAACATACTATTACATAACCATGCCTTTTGGCCTGAAGAACGCAGGAGCAACTTACCAGCGTTGCATGCAACGATGTTTGCATAGTCAGATTGGCAAAAACGTTCACGTTTACGTGGACGACATTGCAGTCGTTTCCAAGGAAAAAGACACACTCCTTGAAGATCTACGAGAAACTTTCAAAAATTTCCGCACTTACAAAATGAAATTGAATCCATTAAAGTGCGTATTCGGGGTTTCCTCAGGAAAACTTCTGGGTTTTATCGTTTCTCACAGAGGAATAGAAGTAAACCCGGAAAAGATCAAGGCAATCTTAAACATCTCAAGGCCTACGTGCCTAAAATATGTACAAAGATTGACGGGTTCTGCAGCCACCGTCAGCAGGTTCATAAGCCGGCTAGGACACAAAACTCTGCTATTATACAAGGTTTTGAAAAAACCCGACAAATTTGTATGGACATACGAGGCGGACAAAGCATTAACCCAGTTAAAAAAACCTTGATGAAAGCTCCGATTTTGGCATCACCAAAAGATGAAGAATCCATGTTACTGTATCTCACAGTAACAAACAGGATTATTAGCGTTGTGATAGTTGTGGAAAGGCGGAAAGAAGAGCAAAGCATACCAGATCAACATCCGGTATATTATGTCAGCGAAGTTTTTTCCGAGTCCAAACAAAGGTACCCACACTATCAAAAGTTGGCATATGGCGTGTTTTTTGCATCTCGAAAACTTCGCCATTATTTCCAAGGACATTCCATAACAGTGGTATGTAAAGCACCACTAGGGGATATTATTAACAATGCGGACGCAACAGGCCGAGTAGCCAAATGGGGCATCGAGTTGGCTGCGTTCGACATTATGTACCAACCTCGGACGACAATTAAATCCCAGGCGTTGACAGATTTCATCGCTGATTGGACAGAAGCAATGGAAAACAAACCAATGCCGGAGTCGGAATTCTAGGTTATGCACTTTGACGGATCCAAGATGAAGGAAGGCGCTGGGGCTGGTGTAGTGCTAAAATCCCCAAAGGGAGATACTATGGAGTACGTATTACAAATACACTTCAACGCCAACAATAATGTGGTAGAATACGAAGCTTTGCTTCATGGCTTGCACACTTCAAAAGAAATAGGCGTCAAATGCATATTATGCTATGGTGACTCAGATTTGGTACAACACCAGCTCAACCAAACATGGGATGCCAAAAGTCCCATCATGGCCGAATATCGAAGAACGGTGGACGAGTTTGCCATTTGCTTCCTGGGATTTGAAGTACTTCATGTCAAAACGGAAGAAAACTAGAACGCGGATGCATTAGCCCGCATGGGCTCGAAAAGAGTTAAAAACCTACCACCAGGTGTGTTTGTCCAACATTTGCATGAACCATCGATAAAAGGTGGATATGTTGATTATCCTCTCGTCTCCGAGTCAATCAAAGTCCTGCTCGTCAACCCGGATTGGACAATTCCATATTTAAACTTCTTAGTAGATCAGAAGTACCCGGATGGAGCAGACGAGGTCTTGCAAAGACAAATAAAACATCGATGCAAAGGATACACAATAATCAATGGTGGCCAGTATAAACGCAGCATCAGAATTTTTCAGCGATGTATTTCGCCAGAAGAAGGCCGAGAAATACTGCAAGAAATCCATGCAGGAGATTGCGGACATCATGCTTAATCAAAAAGCATAGTTAAGAAAGCATTCCGTGCAGGGTTTTTTTGGCTAACAGCCAAGACAGATGCCGAACACATAGTAAATACATGTGCCGGATGTCAGTATTACGCCCAGCAGACAAATATGCCAGCCCAATCACTCAAAAGTACCCCTATCACATGGCCATTTGCGGCCTGGGGGCTAGATATGATGGGACCATTCAAAACTGCAAGAAGTGGACTCACGCACCTACTCGTTGCAGTGGATAAGTATACCAAGTGGGTGGAGGAAAAACCCATAAAAAATCTTGACGGTGTAACTGCCAGGAATTTCATCATTGACGTAGTCATGAGATACGGCGTTCCACGCAGCATAATTACCAACAAAGGGACAAATTTATCTATTGGAGAGTTGGAAAAATGCCGACAAACGGGAATACGCCTAGATCTTGCATCTGTGGCACACCCGCAATCCAATGGGCAGGTTGAAAGAATGAATAGCTCAATCCTGCGGGGAATACGCCCAAGCCTCGAATCTCCTCTTCATAGAGCAGCTGGAGCATGGGTTGAAGAGTTACCTTCCGTGCTTTGGAGTATTCGAATGACACCAAACGGATCAACAGGGAAAACCCCGTTTTATCTGGTCTGTGGCGCAGAAGCAGTGCTTCCAATGGACATGATCCATGATAGCCCAAGAGTGCAGGCTTTCGATGACTCAAATGCCGAAAGTGTACGACAGGATGCCGTTGATCTTCTAGAATAAGAACGATAACTTGTACTTCAAAGATCCGCCATTTATCAGCAAGGATGACGACGCTATCATAGTCGAAAAATCAAGCATCGTTCTTTCTAAGAAGGTGACTTAGTGCTAAGATTGGTGCAGGAAAGAAAGTACAAGTTAGCCCCAGTTTGGGAAGGACCATTTTTTATTAGCAAAGCTATGAAAAATGGATCATACTATCTTGTAGATATTCGGGATATGGAAGATGACCCCAAAAGACCGAATCGAAAAAGAAAGAGAAAGATAGATGTCGAACTAGGAGAGGCCAAAAGGCGCTGGAGAATCCAGCAGTTACGTCTCTTCTACACTTAGTTCAATTTCTATATAAACATCTTTGAGATCATGAATTAAATTTGTCGGAATTCATACATCTATGTTTTTACATATTTATAATAGTAGTCTGTCTTATCTATTTCCCAACGATCTTTCAAAATACTCAATGTTAACCCGAATTGTGCCTGCGTGCTCGAAGTTAAAAAACTGAATGATTTTCAGCCTAAGGAGGTTTAAGGAAACTCAGATTGTGTCTGCGTGCCTGAGTTTCACAAAAAAAAATTCCTTACTTTTTTCTCTAAGTATTATCTGATTGTTTTTATGTTGGGTCACTGGAATTAGTAAGTAAAAATGCCTTTAGTATGATCCATGTTTCCGAGTTTCGACTGATTTGTTATACCCAGTCACTTGGCCTGAAGATTAGATACTATCGAGCCATTTCAAACACTAAGGACAGTTAATACATAGAAACCGGAGAACTTAGAAGATAAAGGAATAAAAACCCGGATAACTTGCAAAGACTTGATAATTTAACTACAAAAGTGGAGTACTTGTTTATACAAAAGAATAGAAAGCATTACAATAAGTGTTACATTGTAAGAACAGTAATGCTTCTATTTTCCTATCTCTACTCAGGACCAGGCAGCTTCTTCAGGCATCCGAGTCATCATCCTCGCTGCTCTATTCCTCGGGGGTTGTCGGGATTTCCTCCTCGGGGGAGAAGGTGGAGACGTTCACCATGTTGGTGATCTTGGTGGCGTGACCTTTGATCTCATCAAAGATGCTGGTCCATTGAGCATCCGTGTATCCTTGAGGGATGGCGGACGCCACGCGCCAAGATTTGGCGGTAGGGTAGTGCATGCGCATGAGCCCAAGGCCCATTCCTACACCACCGCGAGCCGCAGATCGGAGCAGGGACTCCTTGCGATCCGCCACCTCCACGATAGCTTCTGAAAGTTTTTCAACTTCTGAGAACTCCCCAGATCTGGTGGGAATGTACTTATTAATAAGTAACATCCCCGCAGCCTTGATCGCGGTGAAGACCTTCCCTGAAATCCCGGATTCTTTTAATCCGCTACCTCCTGTTTCAGTTAACACACAAGTGTTAGGAAAAATAGAAGAAGAGGAAACAAGGAAAATCCGGTAAACGACAAAGTTACTTACCGAGAATCCGATCCATCTCGGTGCCTTCTTCCAGGCGCTGGTTCAGGGCATTCTCCAGGTCCCTGATTGTTGCCTTATCTTTCTTGGCCTGGTTGGAGGCCTTAGATTCGGCAATGCCACCAGCTAGTTAGCTGGCCTCCAGGTCCTTCTGGAGCTTCACGGCCAGCTTGTGAAGATCCAGGTTCTCGCGGCGGAGGTTTTCGGCGTTGCCGGCATCTTCAGCTATTTGTTTGGCTTTCACCAAAGAAGTTGAAAAGCGAGTAAAAAGAAGAGTTGGAAACTCGGAAAAATACTTAGCAAATTTTTTGCGAAGGAAAGCACAGAAAGTTTTTTACCTGCTGATTCACTCAGTTGCTGCTGAGCAGATGCCAGATCCGCCTCCTTATCCTCATGAATTTTAAGAAGGGGTTTTCACCTCCTTATTCTTAATGGTAAGTTTGTCAAAAACTTCCACGTTGATGTTCTCAGCAGTTTGCTGAAACACGGAAAAGAGACAAAAATAAGGCTTAAGTAAACAACAAGCATAATAATGAAAAAAGCACTAAGTCAAATGTATACATTCGGCTTAATGCTTGGGGGATAGGGATATTACCTGGCTCATCTTGGTCAGGTTTGCCAAGTTTTCATTGAATTATTTTGCATAGTCTGCAAAAAGAATACCGACGTTGCAAATGCCGTCTTGGATGACCTGCTAAGGTGAAAATACGAATTTATTCCTTACAATAAGCCCGTCTTGCGGCCAAGGACGGATTAGAGGCGCTGGTGGGAAGAATTTAGTCGCCCACGGATGAATATATCTATGTTCGTCAAATGGTTCCTCCTTTACCTTAAACTCCTTGTCAAAAGTCGGAATGGGTTCCTCCTCAGTTGTATGAGAAGGGCCACCCATTTCCGGCGCCGCCCTTTCCCTCGCGTCCATCTCGGACGCAATGGGCTGGCTGGTCGGCACGGGATTTTCTTCCTCCCTTGCAGACTGGCTCTCTCCTCCTGGGGCAGTTGGGGGTAGCAGGAGCTGCAGCAGGGGATGGTTGCACCCCTTTGCCAGCAAACGCTTTATGTCTCTTCAGCTTCTTAGGCTTCAGAGAAGTAGGAGCAAGGCTAAAAAAGAAAGGAAGTGAAAGAAATTCCGAGAAATTAGTATTCCAAGAAAGTAAAATAACTCCTGCGCAAAAAAGCAGAGGAAAACGGAAACCCAGATGATTTACCTGGAAGTAACGACGGGAACTCTGTCAAGTTCCACCACCCCTTTAGCAGTTGATGGCTTCTTGCGTTTCCGTCCACCAGAAAATTTGGCACGCATTGCGTCCAATTCAGCATCGGTTGCAAGGTCTTTGTCGGTAAGATCGTCAAACTATGGAAAAAGAACAAAATCCGAATAAGTCAAGAATCTGAGAAAGATAGAGATCCGAGAAATTTCCCAAACAGAAAAAATATTACCTTTGGAGCCGGGTTTCCTTCGTGGTACATCTCTCGTCTTTCTTCATATTGGTCGCGAGTAGCGACCAAATGGTTAACCCGCTTTTTGAAGTCCCTCTTCGAGAACGCCTTGTCCGTTCCCCTCATAGTATCCTCTGGGCCCTTGTATTCACATAGAAGCCCGAACCAACAGAGAACGGTGTCGGTTCCAGTGAGAGGAGGGGTGGAAGAGACGAGTTTTGCGATGCGCCGTTTGATTTTCATTAAATCATCCGGCAGAGTCTGAACTGCCTCTACTGCCCAGTTGTCCTGGGGAGTGGCGACATAATTGATGAAATGTGGAATCCCCGTTCCGTTTCCAGGGAACGAGACGTCTTGGTGGTAGAAGAAGGAACCCGTCCAAAATTTGATGGATTCCGAGGTTTTTATCTTGGGGAACCAATCCTCCCTAAATCTACGTAGGGTAAAGGATATGGTCCCACAAGTCGGGAGTGCACCCTCAGACGGGTTTCGCTTAACCCCGAAGCAGTACTGCCAAAAGTCTAACCTAGGCTCTAATCCTAGATACCCTTCGAAGAGGGCCTGGAACCCGGCTAGATATAGAATGGAGTTTGGAGGCAGGTTGTGGGGTTGGATGTTGTAGTGGTTAAGGACCTGGAGAAAGAAGGAGGAAGGTGGAATTCTCATACCTCGGCTAAGATGCGAGGAGACGAGAACCCTTTCCCCAGCTCTGGGAAAAGGCTCGGAGTCGTCTTCCTTGTGCCGCCATTTCCCTTTCACAATCTGCACCTTCTTCTCCATTGTCGGAAGAAGGGAAGGGGCCAAGTTGCACCGTCTCAAGTTCCTGGACATCTCGCCTTCGTCTTCAGCTCCGGCGGCGGCCGCAACGGTGAGCTCCTCACCGACGAGGAGGATCTTTTCTTCCGCCGTTTCGGGGGAGAATGGCAGAGGCGGCGCAGAAGAAGAGGCTACCAGGTTCTCAGCCGCGAGAGGAGGATCCTCGCGGGCCTGGTCGCCGGAAGTTTTTTCCGGCGTGTTCGTGGCAGCGCGGCTCGGAGAATTAAGCTGCAAGTCCATATTGTTGATGATCTCCCCGATGTCGACGGAGACCGAGTGCTCCTCTCCAGCGTGTGGTGAGTCGCCGGTGGCTATTTGCGGGCGGCGCGGAGAGGATCCCGAGCTTCTGATGAAGAATTTCCGGGAACGGTGCGGGACGTGCACGGGCTTTGCTCGCACTAGTGAAACCTTGGCTCGGGAGCTATGACGCTTGAGGGCTGGGAGGTGGAGAGAGAGCGGAAGGATCGTCGGAGGGCCCGAGGAAGGCTATTTATAGCCGGAAAACTTTAAGATACGTTACAACGGATCTTTTGACCGTTAGATCTTCGGCGTGTGTCACTCGCCGGAAAATCTGGGAAATGGGGGGACGGGTGATTATTGCTATTTCCTCGTTTCCCGCGAGAATCTATTAGAGATACGTTTCAGGGTTTCACATTCGGAACCCAAACGTCCCTGATGTCAGCATGATTTCATCGCTGAGATAAGGAAGTTCCTTCTCCACGAAGGCTCGTGGAAGAAAAAGGCGGATTTTCCCAAAATCCGAGTTTCGCGTTAAGGCATGAATTGAGGAAAAGAATAATCGAGACAAAGCGCCAACATTTCTCGGAAAAGAATGCAAATTGATGAAAGACGGCATATTGGAGTATAAATCCTTCTGGGGGGCTACTGTCAGATATATACCGATTAGGGGTATATCCGGCATTGTCTTAAAGAGCTGGATTACCAGGGTGGCCTAAATGGTAATGGATCACGGTCCATTAGGCGGCCTAGTAAGCTGACGCGCAGAAGCCGGATTCTAGAAGAACCCGGACCACAGCCCATGTGGTACGGCTTGGAGTAGAAGGCGGATTCCTGCTTTCCAAGTTAGAAACTTACCGTAGTCTTCTAGCTTTCCTTTCTGTAAGGCCTAACACAGCTATCTATATAAAGCCGGACGGGAGGGAAGAAAGAGACAGACAATTAGCTAGAAACCAACTCGCCGAGAGGTTGATCCTTGTCGAGTTAGCTAACCCAACTCACATTGTACTCTACATATACTTCAGGCTTCAGCCCTGATTTAGCGAGATTGCAGAGTAGGAACGCCGCCTAATTGTGACGTACCGTACATGGGTAAACTTTGGTGTCCATGGTTGTCATACTACCACGTTCCCCCTTCTAAGAACTCTACTATGATGTCTCGACAATGCACCTTATATAGTATAACACTCCTCCCCACCTTTGTTTCGCAAACCATGGCTAACCGAATCCTCGGGGTGCCTGCCTACAATCTCATACCATGGACGAGTGGCTATTTATTTGTTTAGATTTTTTGATGTTATAATGGTCTAACCAACTCTTTGCAAAATTAATAACGAGAAGATGAATCATGCAAGTCAGGGGACTTAATTAGTATGGAAGATAACAAACCCAACTACTACTTCCTCATGAGCTAAAATAGGGGCACACAACATGAATAATTTTGAAAGTTTTAAAGGTAGCACATGACAAATTTACTTGGAGTGGCGGTTAAATACCATATGTAGGTAGGTTTGGTGGACACATTTGGCAAACTTTGGTTTTTGGGAGTTGGGTGCACGAGTAGAGCTCATACTCAGTACAAGTGGAGGCTAGGAAAAGACTGAGAGAAACAAATTAAGAGAGCAATAATCGCCATAATCATGTATAGAGACAAAAACATTATCAATCAAAGCATAAATGGTATTACAAGTCAAAAACTAAATGATCATAGATGCTATAAGTGACTGGTTTGTAGTCATAAACATTGTGTAAGCATGCGCCAAGTCAACCAAATAAAGCATTCGAAGGAGAACACCACAAATTTATGCTTCAATGTGATAAAAACAACTCATGATTCTTTCAATGGCACATAAAAAAATCTTAGCTATTTGAGACAAGTCATGCTAGAATAATAACCACTAAGCATAGAATTAGAATAACATCCAACATGACATGATAAAGTCTAGCCATAGTCTATACGAGCTTATTTTTGCACCGTTATAAGCACGAGAATTGTAATACTCCTTTCCAACACCAATCATTTTATATTAAACAAAAACTCTCCAAGCGATATAGCAATGAAACAAGAGAGTACTAATATTACTCTACTAGAACTAACATCTCTGAATAAGAGATGCATGAAAAACAAGAGCTAAAAGGATTTGCAGCAGCTAGAAGAAAACGAGTATTCTTATGAAAAAGCGGAGCGTGTCTCTCTCCCACACAAGAATGCTAGATTCCAACTATATTTCTTGCATCAAAGAAAACAAAAAAATAAAACAAAAAACAAACAGATGCTCAAAGTAAAGTGCATATGATGTGACCGAATAGAAATATAGTTTCACTAGAAGTGACCTGAGAAGTTGCTGATGAAGATAGACTCTTGAGTATTCTTGTAATTTGCTGGGATGAACCATGGGTGCATCCCCAAGGTTTTGCTTTTAACTCTTCTTGATCACATTATATCACCCTCTTCTCTTAACCCTTGAAAACTTCCTTCACACCAAACTCAAAGTATTTCTCATTTGAGGGTTAGTGCACAATAAAAACTTCACATGTTCTCCTTGGAAACAAGCATTATTAATACTTTTTAAACATTAGCTACAACCACTGATGTTTTGTGGAGCAACGGAATCCACTCAACATAGTAAAAGAGAAAATGGCAAGTAAAAAGGCATAATATGTCAAAACTAGAACAGTCTGTACAGAAAAGAAAATTCGGGGCACTTACGTTGCTCAAATCGAAGGACTCAAAGATATAAAAAGTTTCAGAAATAGCTCAGGATTAAGCAAAAAAAATTGTAGGTTATTTTGATCTTCATGGGAATTTACATGAATTTAAAGGTGGACAGCAGAAATCTGTTTCCTGCGCAGAAATCCAAAGCTAACTTCAACTTTCACTAGAGACTTTACTTGGCACAACAAATACGAGAAAATAAATATACAAAGGAGTTCCTACAGAAGTAAACAACACCTTGACTCAAAGAAAACATTGCAAAAATAAAACCATGGGTTATCTCCCAAGAAGTGGTTTTCTTTAAAGCTATTTAGCTAGGCATGATAATTTGAGAAGATGCTCACATAAGAAATATGAATAGAAGAAAAAGAGAGCATCAAGAAGCAAATGTAAAACAAATTTAACTCTAACCCGCTTCCTATGAAAAAAGAATCTTGTAGAAGAACAAGTCAATAAATCACAAACTGGCTAGCATAGGTAGACCAAATAAGTGCAAATTCAAAACTTTCAACATAAAGAGGGGAAACTTAATATTATTGAGATGCATAAAACTATGTTTCCCTCTCTCATAATAACTTTCAGTATCATCATGAATAAAATTGACAATATAACTATCATATAAAACATTCTTATCATGAGCAACATGCATAAAAGAATTGATACTCTCCACATAAGCATAGTCATTCTCATTAACAGTAGTGGGAGAAAATTCAACAAAATAGCTATCATTATCATTCTCATCACCATAATCATCAAACATAGGAGGCATATTGTAATCATAATTAATTTTCTCCTCAATAGTAGGTGGATTGAAAATATAATAATCATCATAAAGAACTCCAACATGATAGACAAGTTGTATATTAGGGAGATGGTTTTGGGTAATCCCTCCATAATCATGAAAAGTTTCATAAGGATAGTTGTAATTATAGCCTATATTGTAGTATTCTTAATAGTTATCAAAGACTGGGGGGCATAATATCATCATTACCAATAGAATAGTTATCTTCCAAAGTGTGTTCATTTCTAAACACATATCATCATTTTTACTAGCTAGAAGGAGATGTATCAAGCATATAAGCATCAGTAGTAAAAGGATTTTCAAACACATCATCCACAAGCTCAGATATTTCTATATCATCATTGGAAGGAACATGGATGGTACTAATAGTACATAACTTATTACCATCATTTTTAGAATTGGTATCAAAGATATTTTTAATATCAAAAGTAGTGTGTTTCTCCCAATCATGATCACTTTCATAATTAACAGGCATAGGAAAATCATCGAGTTTAGACTCATCAGCAACAACTATAATAGGAGCAACATGCTTAGGGGGAGATACCATTACCTCTCTCCTTTTAATATTCTTCTTCTTCTTCTTCTTCTTTTTCTTCCCCTATTTAGGAGGGAGAGGCTTGAAAGGAAGCTTCTCCACATACCCTGGTTTATTGTCAGAAACAATAGAGAATACTTTGGAGGATTCCTCCTCTTCATTAATAAGAACAAAACACATATTAGTCCTTTTATATTTTGGTAAAGTCTCCTCTTTTAGAATATATTGTATGTAAGAATTTGCGTGGAAATTATTAGCACAATAAAGATGACAACCATGTATGATACTATGCATATCAAGAGCACTCATATCTACCAAAGAAGTTTTTCTTGATAACTCTTCATACCCCAAAAAAAATGTAAGTTCATCATGCTGATTAGGAGTAATCATGTCATCAAAATACAAACTTGCAGTACTCATTGGATTCGAAAGGCTATTATTATAGCCTGAGCATTGAAAATTGAAATGACCCACTTTATAGCAAAGTTCACAAATAAAAGGATAGAGGGCACACTTTTTTTTCACCAAGATCATTTAAAGCCATGTACCACATTCTAGTTTTTCACTCCTGTGATGGATACAATATTCTTCTTCGATTTGATTCTTTTCACAAGGTCTAAGTGCTCCACAAAAATTAACATGTTTATTAGAAATAGTACTTTCAGAGGTTTGAGCATGTTTATTGCAATCATTAATAACAATTTCATTTTTCATGCAAGTGTCTTTAAAAGGTTCATGATATATGTCCCAATTTTATTTAGGAACATTAATATGAGAAGAAACGGATCTATACCAATCAACAATCATTTAAGGATCAATACCATATTTAGCACTAAGCTCTTGAAAATCAGCAGTTTCAGCGAAAGACTTAATGCAATCATACTCATAGTTTATACCTGATTCTTTGCATTTGTGATTATTCCAATCTACATTATTGTTTTGAATTGTTTCAAGAAGATCCAATTTATCTTTAACCTTCTTACTTGAGAAAATACCCTCTGAACATGCATCTAGATAATCGCTATAATGTCCTGAAAGCTTTGCATAAAAATCAGTAATAATTATTTCGTCAGGAAGCTCATGGTTAGGACATTTGAGTATTAATGTTTTCAGTCTTTCCCAAGCCTAGGCAATGCTTTCTCCTTCATGAGGCAAAAATTATAATTGTAATTCCTATCTAAATACAGTTCATGAGGAGGATAAAATTTATACTAAAAGAGAGATTCAAGCTCCTTCCACACCAAATGATGAGGATCATCTAGAAGCTCATAACACTCCCTTGATTTGTCCTTAAGTGACAAAGAGAATAGCCTCCTCTTAACTTTGTCCACTGAAATGCCTGCACACTTGAACAACTCGCATAATTCATGTATAAAGAGTAAATGATCACTAGGATGGACAGTTCCATCTCCAAAATAGCAGTTATTCATGACACGTTCATCAATTTTCAAAGGTATTTTAAAAGGAATACTTTCATTAGGAGTATTTAAAATATCACAAGCATAATTAGATTTATCACATAAGGAAGATAAAGTATCATCAGAGCAAATTTTCTCCTCTAAAGCTGGGGAACTAAAAAGATCATTTTCATAAAAATTAGCTTCCCCAAGCTTAGACTTTTCCCTAGCATTAGAAATAATGGTATTCAAAGAATTAATGCTAATAACACTGTTATCACTATTATGCAAACAAAATTCCCTAGGTTTTTGAATTTTCTCTTCAAAAGCATCATTTCCTAATTCAAGATAAAGAATATAAAGCTCTCTCGTATTTTCGTTGTTTTCCATTAAGCCTAAATATAAAAACAAGGAACGAGTAAAAATAAGACTAAGTAGTGAAAATAAAAACAAGAAACAAAAAGATATAATTGCAGAATCTAAAGGAAATAACTCTGTGCACTCACAGAGGATGTGAGTACCTTTTACCTTACCTTCCAACGGCGCCAGAAAAGAGCTTTATGTCTACACACGCTTCTATTCTTGTAGACAGTGTTGGGCCGCCAAAAGTAGAGGTTTGTAGAACTACAAAAAGTTTTCCTTAAGTGGATCACCCAAGGTTTATCGAACTCAGGGAGGTAGAGATCAAAGGTATCCCTCTCAAGCAATCCTGCAATTATGCTACAAGAAGTCTCTTGTGTACCCAACACACCTAATACAATTTTCAGTTGTATCGGTGCACTAGTCCGGCGAAGAGATAGTGAAATACAAGTAATATGGATGATTATAAGTGACAATATCAATCTAAAATAAAAATTTCAAAAGGGAACAAACATGTAGCAGAACTGGTTGTAAACGGTGTTTCAATGCTTAGAAACAAGGCCTAGAGATCATACTTTCACTAGTGGACACTCTCAACAATAATAACATAGTTGAATGCATAAATACCATCTCTTCACTATGCTACTCCGATCCACTCTCCGGTAGGACAACAAACACCAATCATTGCGTAGGGATAAGAAAACACTCCTTAGAGTACACATTGCCCCATCTAGGTAACCCCCACGCTATCACCATGAGACCTAGATGGTTCCATACAAACACCACAATTTCATAGGTTCATCCAACACGAATATATAAATCATTCACACGGTGCACACACTGTCGCCTTTACACCGTGATCAGAGTGTCTACGAAGATCTCATAACAAAACCACTTGAGTAGCACAATAGATGAAGATTAAAATCTACTTATTCAAGTATATTACAAAGGTCATGATCACATAAAGATCACACCATGGGAGAGAGAGATTTGACACATAGCTACCGATAGAGCCCTTAGCCCCGGAGGAGAACTACTCCCTCCTCATCACGGGAGACAGCAACGACGATGAAGATGGCGGTAGAGTCGATGGAAGTGGCTCCGAGGTTACTTTCCCGTCCCGACAGGGCACCGAAACAGAGATTTGTGTCCCCCAAAACTTGCCGGCGATGGCGGCGGAGCTATGGAACTTTTCGTGGATGGAGGCTGGATATTTTAGGATTTATGCCTCGGAGGGAATAAATGTAACACCTGGGGTGTTACCCTAATAGGAAGTGTTTGTTTTCTTTTTGCTTGCATCACATGCATCACATCAGCATTGCATTTGGTTTTTTTCAAAACAACTCAAATTCAAAAAAACAATTAAAACTTTCACACCTTGCTCAAAATTTCCAATTCCAAAATTGCAAACTAAACCACTCATTTGTTTCAATAGTTTGAAGTTGTTTTAATCAAATTGCTTGTTAATAAAATTTTCCCTTTTGTTAAAACCCTGATGGCAAATTCAAAAATTCAAAGCAACTCAATCCTACCTATCATATTTCAATATGAGTTTAAAAATTAAAATTTTGCAAACAAATTAAATTAAATAATGCTTGCAAATTTGCTTGGGCTTATTAAGTAGAGTTTGTTTATTTCCAAAATTCCCAAATCAAACATTATTTAAAATTCAACTAACCACTTAGAAATCAAACTAATACTACCAATCTTGAAATCAATAACTAAACTTGCTTTTAATTATTGTTTTGCAAATTAATAAACTTTAATTATCAAATAAACACCCTCAAACCCTATTTGAAAATTTCAACTAAACAACTTTAAATCAATTAGAATTTCAATCTTGTGAAAAATAATGCTAACATTGCTTTAAGTTTGTGTTTTGAAAACTAAAACAAATAGTCCATAAAAGAAAAACCCCCAAATCCTTATTCCTTTTTCTCTCTCTCTCTTCCTTTCATCATTTACAAAAAATTGGAAAGAAAAAAATCACAAGCAAAAAAGTGGAGAGAGGCAGACCAAGCCCACTCCATCCTTTTTTTTCTCCCCCAGCCCACTTCTCTCTGGTGGCCCGATACCTCTTCATCTGTCGTCTTCCTCCCCCTGTCGTCACCCTGTACGAACAGCAGCAGAACCACCCGATCATCTCCCTCCCCTCCTGGATGCTTGCCGTACCAGGCTCCTTCCCCCCTTAAAGCATCCACCCCTCTGCCCTAGCCTCGCCAGCCCTAGCCTTCCCCTAGCGCCGCCGTCTCACCTCTCTCCCCCTCCCCGAGTTCCCCTGTCTCTGAACCTCCACCACACCGCCGTCAGAACCTCCACCGTCCCATCGCCACAGCCACCTCGAGGAGCATCTGAGGCGGGGAATGGAACCGTGGCGTTGTCCTGTACATCACCGTTCCCTCGACGCTTGCTGGACGTCGCCGTGGTGGCCGCGGTGTCGCCAGCATCCCCCCTCCGTTTCTGCTTCACCTACTGAACTTCGACGAGCACCGAGGTGAGCGGCGCTACCTCCCCTGGCCTTTCCCTCTCTCTCTGTTCCCCCTCGAGCACACGGCAAGCACACGCACACATCGCCAGCACCCACCCCGTCGTGCACCACCGGAGAACCGCCATAGATCGGCCCCTGTCCGTCAGGTTCAGATCGCTGCAAAAAAATTCAGTTACAGCCGCAGAGTACACCACTTCCTTCGTCAGTTTCACATCCCAACAGCAACGAAGCAGTAGCGCACTGGTAGGCACCCTAGCGCGCACTTCCCAGGTCCCGGGATCGATCCCCGCGGCCGCAAGGGCCATTCTTTTTTCGCGAATCCTTCCGCGCTGACCACTGGGCCCCACCCGTCATACTCCCCACTGCCACGCACTGCACACCCGCGCCAGTCAGCACTGCGTGGCCCTCGGGCCCGCGCGTCAGCCGCAGGGGCTGGCTGCAGCCCGGTGAGAAAAGGACCAGATCCAGATCTGGATCCGAATCTTTGCACCGAGGCCCCTACCCTTCTACCTTTTGCACCTAAGCCCTCCCTTTCTCTGTTTTCATCACGGACAAGTCCCTGTCTTTTGCAAATAAAACCTAAAACTTCAAATGCTCACAACTTTCACACCACAAACCCAAATGACACAAATTTTATATGTATCCCAAACAAAATTTCATGAACTTTTCAAATATGCTTTTTGTTTTCTGTTTTGATTATTTCAAATACATCCAAATTTCAAATTCAAACAAATCCTCTTAAATTTGGTTAATTCCATAATTAATTCATAATTAATTCAAATAACCCCAATGAAATATGTTTTTCAGTCCAAATTCAATGTACTTTCTGTTTATCAACTTGGTTTTGCATTTTGGGCAATTAAAATTAATGTTATTTAATAATTCTTAAAAAAATGACAAATTAAATGGCATAATTAATAACTTGCAAATGGTTGCTCCAAATTAAATACTCAAAACATGAATTTCATCCAAAATCACATGCCACACTTGGATATCCACTTTGTTTTCTGGTTTGCAACAATTAATTTGAATAATTGTTTCATCTCTTATTTAATGCAATTAAATTGGTAACATGCTTAATTAAATCATTTGAAATTGTTTTCCCAACAAATAAAATATGTTTTCCATGCCATTTTGAACCACCTTTTCAAATATAAATTTTGTTTCATGATTTGAATAATTTAAATTGCTTAAATAATTTAAACCTTGTTTAAATCATTTAAATTTGCTAAATTCATAACTTGCTCAAATTAAATTATTTTTGAACAAATAAAATATGTTTTCAAACCAGAAAAACATAACCTTTTCAAATATGAATTTGAATTTATGTTTTGAAAAAATAAAATCCAAATAATATTCAAACTTGAATTAAATTCAATTAAAACTTGTTTAATCTTGTTTAATTCATAATTAAATCATTGTAATTCCTTTTTCAATAATTGAAACATGTAATCCACCTAAAATTTTGTGTTCTAATCCAATATGAACTTTGTTATCTGTTTTGAACAATTTAACTTGATGAAAACAACCAAATGCTTGTGTGGCACCTTTAAGTAACCAAAATTCCCAACACTTAATAAGTGAATTTCAAAATGGGTAAACCTTATTTCCAATTGGTTCTATTTTTGTTATTTTGTTGTTTTCCTCATCCATGCATCATGCCAATCCACTTTCACCTATTGGTTAGTTGTAAAACAAATGTTTCAACCCTAATTCATGGGCTTTTCATATGCAACTCAAATTGCATATGGGTCCATTTAAATCTGTTTATCTTGTCAACTAGTTTACCTTGATGCATCTTTAAACTTGTCATGCATCCATATCTTGATCATGCTGGATCTTTTGCCGTAGTAGTAATTGTTGCATCCGGTGTTTGTTCGAGGTTCGTTGCTTCTTCCCGGATAGGACGTTGAGATGATGTGAGCAACGACAAGTGCTGTGGTTGTACCTCTACTTGCTGGATTCCAGGCAAGTATACTCACTTGCTGCCAAATGGCTGCCTTTCATCACTTGTTACCGATTCTTTCCGTTGTTCTTATTCTAGCCTGTTGATACGATGCTTGTGTCTCGATCCTATCATATGTTTACCTCGCAGCCATGATATAGCCTTTTCCTTCCACTTCCTATTAACTGTTGTTTGTTTACCCTGTTGGCCCTCGTGTCGTAGTTGCATGCTTAGTGTTGTTTGCGCTCAAGTTCTGTTGTCCGTCTTCTCACCTGTTTAGTTGATAGCTGGGTTTCAATTCAATCAACAACATGTTAATCTTTTGGGTAATAATAATTTGATGATAAGGCACCGGCAGGAGGCCCGGCGTGGTTTTGAGGCCTGCTAGTGTCGACCCTAATAGGAAAAGGGTCTTGTC
Source organism: Alopecurus myosuroides (assembly GCA_028641055.1). Taxonomy (NCBI): domain Eukaryota; kingdom Viridiplantae; phylum Streptophyta; class Magnoliopsida; order Poales; family Poaceae; genus Alopecurus; species Alopecurus myosuroides. Next base: position 305,994,328 of record CM054063.1, on the reverse strand, counting down.
TACTGAGATGAGCGCACTAACCGCATGTGGGAAGCGAGTATGGGCGCCCCCTCAACTTGATTCGATTCGCATCTCGTCCAAATCGCCACACTTAGTTCGGGCTTTCCATTTGCTGCACGCATATGCAGGTACGAACCCTTGGCGCCAGGGTGGAACTTTTGTAGTCGGCATTTAGGGCGGCGTGGTCTTCCAGTGCTATGAGGGTCCCCCTTTTCTTCGTGGGGGCTCGATTAGCCGCGCACGCACAGCACGTGGTGCTTTGGGCTTGATGCGAAGCAGAGTTGGGTTGTGTTGAGTACCTCGCTTGGTGGGTTGATCCCCCATCTGGCGGGTTATTCTTACGTGTACGGCCAAATTGGTGCATCCCTGCAGGGTTAAATCTTCTCGAGAAGCCGTGTTTTCCGCGGTTATGGTTGACTTGGTGAAAGTACTGGCTAACAAGTACTCAGAACAACTTACACCTAACTAATGATAACTTGACTAGTAATAGTCTTATTGACACAACAACTTGATCCATCCTTAATCCAACAGTGTGAGTATCCTTGGGTTGCTTCCTTAGTAGGGGGTAACATTGGATGGGTTTGTTTGGTGAGTAGTTGTAGTTGGTTTCGATACGCTATCTTATCCCCTCTTTTAGCCGGATGTTGGATTGAGTTTCTGTAGTTGGTTAGTGCAGCCCGTTGTCGCTTATTTGCAATAACCCCTTCCTTCCCGTTGAACCCAAAGTATTTGTATCTTGTGATGACTGGTTACGCCGGTATCTTGTGAGTATGGTTTATCCACTTGCCAGTACTTAACCGTACTGACCCACGAATCTTTTTCGTGGCTGCATATTCAATATTGCAGTCAACAGGTTTGAAGTCTGACGACGTTAGCTTGGGAATCCCTCCGGCTTGGCCTGGGCAGGGATTGGACGCTCTCGGTTATCTTCAGGACTCTTAGTCCAATTTGTATCTTGTCCGTAGCCGGACGCTATGTTGTTCCTTCCGCTGTTATTTGGATCTTTGTATTGTATCAGTTGTATCCCTGACTCGTCTGAGTCATCTTGTATATAACTTTTCTGTTGTCGTTGTGGATTATTCGTGAACTGTTGTAATGATTATCACAAGTGGCAACCTGGAATCGGTTATTATGCGGATTTGGCGGGAATGCTGAAATCTGCATAGTGCCCGATCTCGGGGCGTCACAAATGGTATCAGAGCCTTGGTTCCGATTCCCGATATTGTTTCGATACGAATGGTTATCGAAGCAACGGGTCCGCAAAGCCTGTAGGATAACCTCGCTAACGGTCGTTGTTTCTAGAGTGTCGAAAACTATTTCTGCTAAACTATTTTGGAAAACCTCTCAATAGGATTCTTGTTTTTCTCCTTATCTCTATTCTGTTTCCCCTCCCATCTTATTTGTTTTGGAGTCTTCACCCCTTGTCTATCTTTGAAAGTGTTAGGATTCTACGTGGGTGGACGTTTTCTGAGCCCTTAACCTAATAGGTTCGATCCTCGGAAGGTTCCTGGTGGAAGAACATCGTCGTCACTTCGAGCAAGAATCCCTTGTTAGTGGTGTCGAGAATGCCCTTGTTAGTGGTGTCGAGGAGATCAACTAGAAGCACGAAGAATCGATAGTCGAACTTCTTTCCCCTCCCGGGTTAGCAGGTGGATTGCGAGGGCGCAATCCCTTGTTAGTGGTGTCGTCTGTAACACCTGGGGTGTTACCCTAATAGGAAGTGTTTGTTTTCTTTTTGCTTGCATCACATGCATCACATGAGCATTGCATTCTGTTTTTTTCAAAACAACTCAAATTCAAAAAAAAAATTAAAACTTTCACACCTTGCTCAAAATTTCCAATTCCAAAATTGCAAACTAAACCACTCATTTGTTTTTCAATAGTTTGAAGTTGTTTGAATCAAATTGCTTGTTAATAAAATTTTCCCTTTTGTTAAAACCCTGATGGCAAATTCAAAATTCAAAGCAACTCAATCCTACTTATCATTTTTCAATATGGGTTTAAAAATTAAAATTTTGCAAACAAATTAAATTAAATAATGCTTGCAAATTTGCTTGGGCTTATTAAGTAGAGTTTGTTTATTTCCAAAATTCCCAAATCAAACATTATTTAAAATTCAACTAACCACTTAGAAATCAAACTAATACTACCAATCTTGAAATCAATAACTAAACTTGCTTTTAATTATTGTTTTGCAAATTAATAAACTTTAATTATCAAATAAACACCCTCAAACCCTATTTGAAAATTTCAACTAAACAACTTTAAATCAATTAGAATTTCAATCTTGTGAAAAATAATGCTAACATTGCTTTAAGTTTGTGTTTTGAAAACTAAAACAAATAATCATTAAAAGAAAAACCCCCAAATCCTTATTCCTTTTTCTCTCTCTCTCTCTTCCTTTCATCATTTACAAAAAATTGGAAAGAAAAAAAATCACAAGCAAAAAAATGGAGAGAGGCAGACCAAGCCCACCCCATCCTTTTTTTCTCCCCCAGCCCACTTCTCTCTGGTGGCCCGATACCCCTTCATCTGTCGTCTTCCTCCCCCTGTCGTCACCCTGTACGAACACCAGCAGAACCACCCGATCATCTCCCTCCCCTCCTGGATGCTTGCCGTACCAGGCTCCTTCCCCCCTTAAAGCATCCACCCCTCTGCCCTAGCCTCGCCAGCCCTAGCCTTCCCCTAGCGCCGCCGTCTCACCTCTCTCCCCCCCCCCCGAGTTCCGCTGTCTCTGAACCTCCACCACACCGCCGTCAGAACCTCCACCATCCCATCGCCACAGCCACCTCGAGGAGCATCTGGGGCGGGGAATGGAACCGTGGCGTTGTCCTGTACATCACCGTTCCCTCGACGCTTGCTGGACGTCGCCGTGGTGGCCGCGCCGTCGCCGGCATCCCCCTCCGTTTCTGCTTCACCTACTGAACATCGACGAGCACCGAGGTGAGCAGCGCTACCTCCCCTGGCCTTTCTCTCTCTCTCTGTTCCCCCTCGAGCACACGGCAAGCACACGCACACATCGCCAGCACCCACCCCGTCGTGCACCACCGGAGAACCGCTGTAGATCGACCCCTGTCCATCAGGTTCAGATCGCTGCAAAAAAATTCAGTTACAGCCGCAGAGTACACCACTTCCTTCGTCAGTTTCACATCCCAACAGCAACGAAGCAGTAGCGCACTGGTAGGCACCCTAGCGCGCACTCCCCAGGTCCCGGGATCGATCCCCGCGGCCGCAAGGGCCATTCTTTTTTCACGAATCCTTCCGCGCTGACCACTGGGCCCCACCCGTCATACTCCCCACTGCCACGCACTGCACACCCGCGCCAGTCAGCGCTGCGTGTCCCTCGGGCCCGCGCGTCAGCCGCAGGGGCTGGCTACATCCCGGTGAGAAAAGGACCAGATCCAGATCTGGATCCGGATCTTTGCACCGAGGCCCCTGCCCTTCTACCTTTTGCACCTAAGCCCTCCCTTTCTCTGTTTTCATCACGGACAAGTCCCTGTCTTTTGCAAATAAAACCTAAAACTTCAAATGCTCACAACTTTCAAACCACAAACCCAAATGACACAAATTTTATATGTATCCCAAACAAAATTTCATGAACTTTTCAAATATGCTTTTTGTTTTCTGTTTTGATTATTTCAAATACATCCAAATTTCAAATTCAAACAAATCCTCTTAAATTTGGTTAATTCCATAATTAATTTATAATTAATTCAAATAACCCAAATGAAATATGTTTTTCAGTCCAAATTCAATGTACTTTCTGTTTATCAACTTGGTTTTGCATTTTGGGCAATTAAAATTAATGTTATTTAATAATTCTTAAAAAAATGACAAATTAAATGGCATAATTAATAACTTGCAAATGGTTGCTCCAAATTAAATACTCAAAACATGAATTTCATCCAAAATCACATGCCACACTTGGATATCCACTTTGTTTTCTGGTTTGCAACAATTAATTTGAATAATTGTTTCATCTCTTATTTAATGCAATTAAATTGGTAACATGCTTAATTAAATCATTTGAAATTGTTTTCCCAACAAATAAAATATGTTTTCCATGCCATTTTGAACCACCTTTTCAAATATAAATTTTGTTTCATGATTTGAATAATTTAAATTGCTTAAATAATTTAAACCTTGTTTAAATCATTTAAATTTGCTAAATTCATAACTTGCTCAAATTAAATTATTTTTGAACAAATAAAATATGTGTTCAAACCAGAAAAACATAACCTTTTCAAATATGAATTTGAATTTATGTTTTGAACAAATAAAATCCAAATAATATTCAAACTTGAATTAAATTCAATTAAAACTTGTTTAATCTTGTTTAATTCATAATTAAATCATTGTAATTCCTTTTTCAATAATTGAAACATGTAATCCACCTAAAATTTTGTGTTCTAATCCAATATGAACTTTGTTATCTGTTTTGAACAATTTAACTTGATGAAAACAACCAAATGCTTGTGTGGCACCTTTAAGTAACCAAAATTCCCAACACTTAATAAGTGAATTTCAAAATGGGTAAACCTTATTTCCAATTGGTTCTATTGTTGTTATTTTGTTGTTTTCCTCATCCATGCATCATGCCAATCCACTTTCACCTATTGGTTAGTTGTAAAACAAATGTTTCAACCCTAATTCATGGGCTTTTCATATGCAACTCAAATTGCATATGGGTCCATTTAAATCTGTTTATCTTGTCAACTAGTTTACCTTGATGCATCTTTAAACTTGTCATGCATCCATATCTTGATCATGCTGGATCTTTTGCCGTAGTAGTAATTGTTGCATCCGGTGTTTGTTCGAGGTTCGTTGCTTCTTCCCGGATAGGACGTTGAGATGATGTGAGCAACGACAAGTGATGTGGTTGTACCTCTACTTGCTGGATTCCAGGCAAGTATACTCACTTGCTGCCAAATGGCTGCCTTTCATCACTTGTTACCGATTCTTTCCGTTGTTCTTATTCTAGCCTGTTGATACGATGCTTGTGTCTCGATCCTATCATATGTTTACCTCGCAGCCATGATATAGCCTTTTCCTTCCACTTCCTATTAACTGTTGTTTGTTTACCCTGTTGGCCCTCGTGTCGTAGTTGCATGCTTAGTGTTGTTTGCGCTCAAGTTCTGTTGTCCGTCTTATCACCTGTTTAGTTGATAGCTGGGTTTCAATTCAATCAACAACATGTTAATCTTTTGGGTAATAATAATTTGATGATAAGGCACCGGCAGGAGGCCCGGCGTGGTTTTGAGGCCTGCTAGTGTCGACCCTAATAGGAAAAGGGTCTTGTCTACTGAGATGAGCGCACTAACCGCATGTGGGAAGCGAGTATGGGCGCCCCCTCAACTTGATTCGATTCGCATCTCGTCCAAATCGCCACACTTAGTTCGGGCTTTCCATTTGCTGCACGCATATGCAGGTACGAACCCTTGGCGCCAGGGTGGAACTTTTGTAGTCGGCATTTAGGGCGGCGTGGTCTTCCAGTGCTATGAGGGTCCCCCTTTTCTTCGTGGGGGCTCGATTAGCCGCGCACGCACAGCACGTGGTGCTTTGGGCTTGATGCGAAGCAGAGTTGGGTTGTGTTGAGTACCTCGCTTGGTGGGTTGATCCCCCATCTGGCGGGTTATTCTTACGTGTACGGCCAAATTGGTGCATCCCTGCAGGGTTAAATCTTCTCGAGAAGCCGTGTTTTCCGCGGTTATGGTTGACTTGGTGAAAGTACTGGCTAACAAGTACTCAGAACAACTTACACCTAACTAATGATAACTTGACTAGTAATAGTCTTATTGACACAACAACTTGATCCATCCTTAATCCAACAGTGTGAGTATCCTTGGGTTGCTTCCTTAGTAGGGGGTAACATTGGATGGGTTTGTTTGGTGAGTAGTTGTAGTTGGTTTCGATACGCTATCTTATCCCCTCTTTTAGCCGGATGTTGGATTGAGTTTCTGTAGTTGGTTAGTGCAGCCCGTTGTCGCTTATTTGCAATAACCCCTTCCTTCCCGTTGAACCCAAAGTATTTGTATCTTGTGATGACTGGTTACGCCGGTATCTTGTGAGTATGGTTTATCCACTTGCCAGTACTTAACCGTACTGACCCACGAATCTTTTTCGTGGCTGCATATTCAATATTGCAGTCAACAGGTTTGAAGTCTGACGACGTTAGCTTGGGAATCCCTCCGGCTTGGCCTGGGCAGGGATTGGACGCTCTCGGTTATCTTCAGGACTCTTAGTCCAATTTGTATCTTGTCCGTAGCCGGACGCTATGTTGTTCCTTCCGCTGTTATTTGGATCTTTGTATTGTATCAGTTGTATCCCTGACTCGTCTGAGTCATCTTGTATATAACTTTTCTGTTGTCGTTGTGGATTATTCGTGAACTGTTGTAATGATTATCACAAGTGGCAACCTGGAATCGGTTATTATGCGGATTTGGCGGGAATGCTGAAATCTGCATAGTGCCCGATCTCGGGGCGTCACAAATGGTATCAGAGCCTTGGTTCCGATTCCCGATATTGTTTCGATACGAATGGTTATCGAAGCAACGGGTCCGCAAAGCCTGTAGGATAACCTCGCTAACGGTCGTTGTTTCTAGAGTGTCAAAAACTATTTCTGCTAAACTATTTTGGAAAACCTCTCAATAGGATTCTTGTTTTTCTCCTTATCTCTATTCTGTTTCCCCTCCCATCTTATTTGTTTTGGAGTCTTCACCCCTTGTCTATCTTTCAAAGTGTTAGGATTCTACGTGGGTGGACGTTTTCTGAGCCCTTAACCTAATAGGTTCGATCCTCGGAAGGTTCCTGGTGGAAGAACATCGTCGTCACTCCGAGCAAGAATCCCTTGTTAGTGGTGTCGAGAATGCCCTTGTTAGTGGTGTCGAGGAGATCAACTAGAAGCACGAAGAATCGATAGTCGAACTTCTTTCCCCTCCCGGGTTAGCAGGTGGATTGCGAGGGCGCAATCCCTTGTTAGTGGTGTCGTCTGTAACACCTGGGGTGTTACCCTAATAGGAAGTGTTTGTTTTCTTTTTGCTTGCATCACATGCATCACATGAGCATTGCATTCTGTTTTTTTCAAAACAACTCAAATTCAAAAAAAAAAATTAAAACTTTCACACCTTGCTCAAAATTTCCAATTCCAAAATTGCAAACTAAACCACTCATTTGTTTTTCAATAGTTTGAAGTTGTTTGAATCAAATTGCTTGTTAATAAAATTTTCCCTTTTGTTAAAACCCTGATGGCAAATTCAAAAATTCAAAGCAACTCAATCCTACTTATCATATTTCAATATGGGTTTAAAAATTAAAATTTTGCAAACAAATTAAATTAAATAATGCTTGCAAATTTGCTTGGGCTTATTAAGTAGAGTTTGTTTATTTCCAAAATTCCCAAATCAAACATTATTTAAAATTCAACTAACCACTTAGAAATCAAACTAATACTACCAATCTTGAAATCAATAACTAAACTTGCTTTTAATTATTGTTTTGCAAATTAATAAACTTTAATTATCAAATAAACACCCTCAAACCCTATTTGAAAATTTCAACTAAACAACTTTAAATCAATTAGAATTTCAATCTTGTGAAAAATAATGCTAACATTGCTTTAAGTTTGTGTTTTGAAAACTAAAACAAATAATCATTAAAAGAAAAACCCCCAAATCCTTATTCCTTTTTCTCTCTCTCTCTCTTCCTTTCATCATTTACAAAAAATTGGAAAGAAAAAAAATCACAAGCAAAAAAATGGAGAGAGGCAGACCAAGCCCACCCCATCCTTTTTTTTCTCCCCCAGCCCACTTCTCTCTGGTGGCCCGATACCCCTTCATCTGTCGTCTTCCTCCCCCTGTCGTCACCCTGTACGAACACCAGCAGAACCACCCGATCATCTCCCTCCCCTCCTGGATGCTTGCCGTACCAGGCTCCTTCCCCCCTTAAAGCATCCACCCCTCTGCCCTAGCCTCGCCAGCCCTAGCCTTCCCCTAGCGCCGCCGTCTCACCTCTCTCCCCCCCCCCGAGTTCCGCTGTCTCTGAACCTCCACCACACCGCCGTCAGAACCTCCACCGTCCCATCGCCACAGCCACCTCGAGGAGCATCTGGGGCGGGGAATGGAACCGTGGCGTTGTCCTGTACATCACCGTTCCCTCGACGCTTGCTGGACGTCGCCGTGGTGGCCGCGCCGTCGCCGGCATCGCCCCTCCGTTTCTGCTTCACCTACTGAACATCGACGAGCACCGAGGTGAGCAGCGCTACCTCCCCTGGCCTTTCTCTCTCTCTCTCTGTTCCCCCTCGAGCACACGGCAAGCACACGCACACATCGCCAGCACCCACCCCGTCGTGCACCACCGGAGAACCGCCGTAGATCGACCCCTGTCCGTCAGGTTCAGATCGCTGCAAAAAAATTCAGTTACAGCCGCAGAGTACACCACTTCCTTCGTCAGTTTCACATCCCAACAGCAACGAAGCAGTAGCGCACTGGTAGGCACCCTAGCGCGCACTCCCCAGGTCCCGGGATCGATCCCCGCGGCCGCAAGGGCCATTCTTTTTTCACGAATCCTTCCGCGCTGACCACTGGGCCCCACCCGTCATACTCCCCACTGCCACGCACTGCACACCCGCGCCAGTCAGCGCTGCGTGGCCCTCGGGCCCGCGCGTCAGCCGCAGGGGCTGGCTACATCCCGGTGCGAAAAGGACCAGATCCAGATCTGGATCCGGATCTTTGCACCGAGGCCCCTGCCCTTCTACCTTTTGCACCTAAGCCCTCCCTTTCTCTGTTTTCATCACGGACAAGTCCCTGTCTTTTGCAAATAAAACCTAAAACTTCAAATGCTCACAACTTTCAAACCACAAACCCAAATGACACAAATTTTATATGTATCCCAAACAAAATTTCATGAACTTTTCAAATATGCTTTTTGTTTTCTGTTTTGATTATTTCAAATACATCCAAATTTCAAATTCAAACAAATCCTCTTAAATTTGGTTAATTCCATAATTAATTCATAATTAATTCAAATAACCCAAATGAAATATGTTTTTCAGTCCAAATTCAATGTACTTTCTGTTTATCTACTTGGTTTTGCATTTTGGGCAATTAAAATTAATGTTATTTAATAATTCTTAAAAAATGACAAATTAAATGGCATAATTAATAACTTGCAAATGGTTGCTCCAAATTAAATACTCAAAACATGAATTTCATCCAAAATCACATGCCACACTTGGATATCCACTTTGTTTTCTGGTTTGCAACAATTAATTTGAATAATTGTTTCATCTCTTATTTAATGCAATTAAATTGGTAACATGCTTAATTAAATCATTTGAAATTGTTTTCCCAACAAATAAAATATGTTTTCCATGCCATTTTGAACCACCTTTTCAAATATAAATTTTGTTTCATGATTTGAATAATTTAAATTGCTTAAATAATTTAAACCTTGTTTAAATCATTTAAATTTGCTAAATTCATAACTTGCTCAAATTAAATTATTTTTGAACAAATAAAATATGTTTTCAAACCAGAAAAACATAACCTTTTCAAATATGAATTTGAATTTATGTTTTGAACAAATAAAATCCAAATAATATTCAAACTTGAATTAAATTCAATTAAAACTTGTTTAATCTTGTTTAATTCATAATTAAATCATTGTAATTCCTTTTTCAATAATTGAAACATGTAATCCACCTAAAATTTTGTGTTCTAATCCAATATGAACTTTGTTATCTGTTTTGAACAATTTAACTTGATGAAAACAACCAAATGCTTGTGTGGCACCTTTAAGTAACCAAAATTCCCAACACTTAATAAGTGAATTTCAAAATGGGTAAACCTTATTTCCAATTGGTTCTATTGTTGTTATTTTGTTGTTTTCCTCATCCATGCATCATGCCAATCCACTTTCACCTATTGGTTAGTTGTAAAACAAATGTTTCAACCCTAATTCATGGGCTTTTCATATGCAACTCAAATTGCATATGGGTCCATTTAAATCTGTTTATCTTGTCAACTAGTTTACCTTGATGCATCTTTAAACTTGTCATGCATCCATATCTTGATCATGCTGGATCTTTTGCCGTAGTAGTATTGTTGCATCCGGTGTTTGTTCGAGGTTCGTTGCTTCTTCCCGGATAGGCCGTTGAGATAATGTGAGCAACGACAAGTGATGTGGTTGTACCTCTACTTGCTGGATTCCAGGCAAGTATACTCACTTGCTGCCAAATGGCTGCCTTTCATCACTTGTTACCGATTCTTTCCGTTGTTCTTATTCTAGCCTGTTGATACGATGCTTGTGTCTCGATCCTATCATATGTTTACCTCGCAGCCATGATATAGCCTTTTCCTTCCACTTCCTATTAACTGTTGTTTGTTTACCCTGTTGGCCCTCGTGTCGTAGTTGCATGCTTAGTGTTGTTTGCGCTCAAGTTCTGTTGTCCGTCTTATCACCTGTTTAGTTGATAGCTGGGTTTCAATTCAATCAACAACATGTTAATCTTTTGGGTAATAATAATTTGATGATAAGGCACCGGCAGGAGGCCCGGCGTGGTTTTGAGGCCTGCTAGTGTCGACCCTAATAGGAAAAGGGTCTTGTCTACTGATCCATGATGAGCGCACTAACCGCATGTGAGAAGCGAGTATGGGCGCCCCCCTCAACTTGATTCGATTCGCATCTCGTCCAAATCGCCACACTTAGTTCGGGCTTTCCATTTGCTGCACGCATATGCAGGTACGAACCCTTGGCGCCAGGGTGGAACTTTTGTAGTCGGCATTTAGGGCGGCGTGGTCTTCCAGTGCTATGAGGGTCCCCCTTTTCTTCGTGGGGGCTAGATTAGCCGCGCACGCACAGCACGTGGTGCTTTGGGCTTGATGCGAAGCAGAGTTGGGTTGTGTTGAGTACCTCGCTTGGTGGGTTGATCCCCCGTCTGGCGGGTTATTCTTACGTGTACGGCCAAATTGGTGCATCCCTGCAGGGTTAAATCTTCTCGAGAAGCCGTGTTTTCCGCGGTTATGGTTGACTTGGTGAAAGTACTGGCTAACAAGTACTCAGAACAACTTACACCTAACTAATGATAACTTGACTAGTAATAGTCTTATTGACACAACAACTTGATCCATCCTTAATCCAACAGTGTGAGTATCCTTGGGTTGCTTCCTTAGTAGGGGGTAACATTGGATGGGTTTGTTTGGTGAGTAGTTGTAGTTGGTTTCGATACGCTATCTTATCCCCTATTTTAGCCGGATGTTGGATTGAGTTTCTGTAGTTGGTTAGTGCAGCCCGCTGTCGCTTATTTGCAATAACCCCTTCCTTCCCGTTGAACCCAAAGTATTTGTATCTTGTGATGACTGGTTACGCCGGTATCTTGTGAGTATGGTTTATCCACTTGCTAGTACTTAACCGTACTGACCCACGAATCTTTTTCGTGGCTGCATATTCAATATTGCAGTCAACAGGTTTGAAGTCTGACGACGTTAGCTTGGGAATCCCTCCGGCTTGGCCTGGGCAGGGATTGGATGCTCTCGGTTATCTTCAGGACTCTTAGTCCAATTTGTATCTTGTCCGTAGCCGGACGCTATGTTGTTCCTTCCGCTGTTATTTGGATCTTTGTATTGTATCAGTTGTATCCCTAACTCGTCTGAGTCATCTTGTATATAACTTTTCTGTTGTCGTTGTGGATTATTCGTGAACTGTTGTAATGATTATCACAAGTGGCAACCTGGAATCGGTTATTATGCGGATTTGGCGGGAATGCTGAAATCTGCATAGTGCCCGATCTCGGGGCGTCACAATAAATAGGCAAACGGGCGATGTCGGTGGGTGACCAGGGGGTCCACCCCACCTGGTGGCGCGGCCAAGGGGGGGGGAGCCGCCCTATGGTGTGGGGCCCCTGAGTCCCCCCTCCGGGTCTCCTCCGGACTCTATGTACGTGACAACTTTCTAAGACTCGCGGATTTTGTTTCATTTAATTCCGTGAATATTTCCAGAACAACTTTTCTGAAACAAAAAACAACAGAAAACAGGAACTGGCTCTGTGGCACCTTGTCAATAGTTTAGTCCCAGGAAATCTATAAAAATGACATAAAGTGTATAGGAAACATGTAGCATATGGCATGAAAACAACATGGAACATCAGAAATCATAGATACGTTTGAGACGTATCAACGCGCCTAGGGGGGCCTGGTGGCCCCCTGGCTCCCCTCCGGGTCTCCTTTTGGCTTCTGGAGTATTCCGTTGAATAAAAAATCATCGTAAATTTTCAGCCAATTCCGAGCACTTTCATTTTTTGGACCTTTTCTGCAATTCACAAATAAGACAGACATAAACTGGTTTGGCATCTTGTTAATAGGTTAGTCCAATAAATGATAGAAAACATGGGGAAAACATGTAGAAAACAAGCATGGAGCATAAAAAAAATTAGATACAATTGCAACATATCACTCCCCCATAATGTGATAACCCGTTTTTCAACAAAAGACACATAAAAATCTAACTAGAGAAAGTTAATGGACATTATAGATTTTTAATTTCTCGTGATCATGACATACCACATAGAGAATATATATATATATATATATATATATATATATATATATATATATATATATATATATATATATATATATATATATGTAAATTAACAGACGCTCCATGGTGCCCATGCTCCTGTACGAAAAACTTTTCAATTTGTACAGGTGTATATTGTGTATACCTTGAATACCTATATCTTGGGTTTGTACGACATATATATACACTTGGGTATACACACATATATATATATATATATATATATATATATATATATATATATATATATATATATATATCAATACTAAGTGGTATACCTCATGTCTAAACATTTTAGGATAGTAAATGCCAAAGCGCATATTACTCCCACAAAATGGGATAGTCCATCAAACTCTAACAAGAGCCAATTAAGATATAAGAAAGTTAATAAAAGGCTCAAAAGGTATATTGTGTGCAAACCAACATACACATAATTTATACTCAAGATGATTAAGTAGAGAGAACAACACATACAAACATTATCAATGTACAAAACCAAACACATGTAAGGGTGCAAGAAAATTTTGATGTATATGTGATTTAAATACAAGGTACATCAAGGAGGAACATTGGATATAAGGTAGAGACATGATACTCCAAATGACTTGGCTTGAGGAAATATAATTGTTGAAGATCCCTTAATTCTTCATAAGATAGCCAAGTCTCCAATGCCCTCCAACAATACCTATTGATCAAGGTTGAACTTGTTGGTCCCCAACCATGTTGGGTTCTAAGAGGTTAGTCACAATAGGCTTGGCAATGGTTCTTTTCTTTACACCACTTTGAGTACCAACACATATTTAGCAAACAAAATTCCAATCTTATCCTTCCGAAGAGAATAAACATTATCAATTATAATGGGGTTGGATAAGGTACCATTAGTGCATGAATAAGCAAAGTGTCCTTTCTTATGACAAAGGTAGCAACATCGATTGTTTTATTTCTTCTTAATAGGCTCCTAAACTCGAGAAGAGTTGGCTTGAGTCTTTTTAGGAGGTGGTCGTTGTTCAACTCGTGGTTGAACATTAGATTGAACAAGAGGCTTCTTATTCAAACGAGAAGATCTAGCATGGCACCCTTCAATCTTGCACTTGAAGCAAGTAATCTTGGCCAAATCCTTCACTTGTTCTTGGCCCTTCTTCTTGTCAATCTTGGGTTTGTTCTTGATATTGGAGTTGAATCCAAGTCCACATTTTTCATTTGGAAGTCTTCGCACTCTCAACATATTGTCAAGGGTGGGCCCGCTTCATGACACTTTTCCAAGTATTTCTTCAAAGAAGTGACTTGTGCCTTGAGATATTTTATTTCCTCTACATGGTTAGTGAAAAAAAGTACTACAGAAAGTAGATGCTTCATTCTTAGAGAAACAAGGCATGGAAAGTAATTCATCACAATATTTAGTAATAGTATGAGATGAAGAATTACTAGGACTAACACATGGCATTAGAGCACTTATAGTATGGATTGTGCCAGTGACCACATGAGGCACACAAGATGTTACCTTTGTAGTGATAGTATGAAGAGATAAATTTAGCCTAGTATGGGATGCTAGAAGATCCTCATTAGAGAAAGAGAGCTTTTCATGACTAACTTCCAATTTCCCATACTTGCTAGTATCAACTGAACTTGAGGCCTTAGTTCAACATTCTCCTTCAGAATAGATGCTTCACATGAAGTGGAGTTAGAAGTACTACAATAATTAGAAATGGAGGAAGACAACTTGGCAAGTTCATTATTCAACCAAGCATTTTCCTCAATAATATTTGCATGATCACATGAGGAAGTATAGGTACTAGGCATATCAAGTTTAGATAGTTGAGTTTGATCATGAGACTTGATGAGGAGAGAGTGTTCACTTTCCAAAGCCTTATGAGCTTTGTAAAGTCTCTCCATGTCCTCAATTAGTTTAGCATGCCCAACACCAAATTCAACCTTTTCCTTTCAAGCACTTTTTTTTAGACCTAGCATGGTCATGAGCTTTATTGATAAAACAACTTTTTCGTTATAAAGCTCCTCAAAAGATTCAAGTTTCTCGTCAAGAGAACCCCGAGTCTCTTGCTCTTCCTCAAGAGCTTCCTTGAGCTCCGCAATTTCAGCTACTTACTCACGTTTGATGCTATAACATTTACTAAGGCGAGAATACAAAGCCTCAATATTCTCCTCGTGCTCAACAAGGGTACTCATGATTTCAAGGAAAATATAATAAGTAATTTTATTCTTTGTTAGAACATGAAGAACCATTTTACTCTTCTCATAAATGGAAGCAACATGATCATTTTATTGATCGTCATCATAATCATTATGAGGTACATTGGCATTAAAGGTAGGAGATACCTCGGAAGCCTTAGCCATAAGGCGAGTAATGGATAACGATGATGAATATTTTCTTGAAGATCCATTGAGGTCCATGTGTTGTTCCAACAAATGTTGGGATTCCTGTGCATTGTTATCCACACAAGTACTAGAGGATATAGAAGCATTATTTTCATGACAACAATACATGGGAAGCATATCATCATGAGATTAGTTAAACAACTATTACATGATATACACGGACTATCAACACTAGCATGTAAGGCATTTGGAGTGCTAGAAGATTGTAAGTCCAAAGATAGAACATTGCAATTAAATAGAGATGAAGTATAGTCAATAATAGATTCACTATCAGCAATGCAATTTCTATCAACACTCACCATATCATTACCTTGTGACAAATCACATGTTGGTGGAGTGGAATAAGATGTGAACTCATCACGCCCGGAGGTGGAAGGAGAACACTCATCCTCAATAATGTTGAACACACCATATATATCTTGAAGTTTTTTCCATAGCTCATGAGCTTTCCGAAAAGGCATGACTGATGAAGGAACTACATCGCTCAAAACACAAATGAGACCATTAGATACTTGAGTATAAAGATATGAGTTTTCCTCATCCTCTAAAGATAAATTTTGGGAATCCTTCGGAGGATGAAAATCCCTATCTAAAATTCTTTTTGCATAGTTTAGACCCATGTCCCTAAAAATAGTAACTATGTGAATTTTCCAAACATCATAATTTGTGACATAAAATTTAAAAGTGGGATCGTGCACTAATTCCCTAAACTACATCGTACTCTCTAGGATTTAAAGTCTAATAACGAGGGGGGGGGGGGCGAATAGGCGATTAATTTTTTTCAGTAAGGCATGCTAAATACAGAAATAAACTAGGTGCTTAAATTAACAATCACACAACCTAAATAAACTAGGCTCAACTATGTGCACCAAAAACTTATGCTAGGAAAGACACGTAACAAGGTGATGGCAATATATATTACTTCAAGCACGAAGGATACAGAATGTAAAATGCATAAGTAAATAGCTCGGTTATAGAAATAACCGAGGAAAACGGAGACGATGATGTATTACCAATTTTCTCCTGTTGAGGGGAGTACGTATCATTGGAGGGATGTGAGCTCGCCACAAGAGGCCTACTCGACACCACAAAGGCCTCACCCTATTCTTCGATGAACCTCACCACAAAGGCTTAGATCACCTTCAGATATTGGTAACCTTCAATCTCGAGGCACGCATCCACAACTTAATCAAAGGCTCTCGAGGTCACGAAAATCTTGGGGCACACATCCACAACTTAATTGGAGGCTCCCAAGAACACCAAAGGCCGTCTAGGCTCCAAGACGCAAGAGTAACAAGCTCACAAAATTTCACTTCCATGAATCCTCGTGGATAGAGAAAACTGATGTAACCAATGCAAATGGTAAGAGCACAAGTGCTCAAATCCTTCACTCTCAAATTACAACAAAGCAACAAATTATTATAGGGGAATAAGAAAGGAAGAACAAAGTGGAGAAACACCAAGAACTTCAAGATCTAGTTCCACTAAGTTCCCCTCACAAAGGGGGGAGATGGATTTCCAAGGTCAACAATTGTGGGAGTGAGAGGGGAAAACGTGCTTGGAAAAGCTCTACTTGATTTGGGGAAGAAGGGGGCCTTTTATAGGTCCCCACCAAAAAGAGCCGTTGCCGGAAACTCGGGCAGGAATATCCGCCACCCCCTAAAAAATGCTATCCCTAAAATTTCAGTGAATATATTTGAAATACATTTGTGTGAATGTTATCTCTGGCTACACGAAAAAGATAAATATATTCGGCCCAAATTAAACAAACTAAATTTGTAGGATTTTTTTAAAACTTGATGAACAAGAAAAATCTAGAAGAACTTCTGAAATTATCTCTTTCGGAAAAAATCCTTATAATTATATACTATTTGTTATTCTAAATCCACATGTTTATTTTGGAGCACTGGGGATCATGTTTTTCTTTCGAAAAAAAGGTTAACCGATCTGTTGAGCATCCAAAATAGGTTCTACATCGAAACGATACACATAGCTGAGGTCACCTAGCGATCAATAAAAACACTGAAGCGAGCCAAAGGCGTGGCGCCGTCTACACCACTCCCTTACCAGAGCCGGGTAAAATTTGTCATGGTAGAGATTGTTGTACTAGACAGATGAAAAATTGGCGTGCTAAGATCTCGAAGGACCTGCGCAACAGACCATCAACCATCGCAAATGATGATAGATCGAAATAAAGCTAGACATGCAACCACACGAACGAACACAAAAAGGGAACGAAGACCCGCTGGATACACAATTCCATGCGTCCTCCACCAATTTTAGACGCATCGCCGGCATATTGTTATTTTGGTGTTATAAAAGGCTCAAATTTTCGGTTGGTATCCGCAGGAGTACCACAAAATACTTAGCCAAAATTCTTGTAGGTCCGGAATTTCCTCCCCCTAGAATTTCCGCTCCTGGGATCGGAATTTCCGCCAATCAGATACAAAAACAACAATACGAAAATTGTAACAACTTTTGTATACGGGCTCCGTCTTTTTTGTTCTTGGGCTCGTTTAAATCACCACAACGAGCACTAAAAATATATGAATGAAAATATCTTTTTACAAAAATGGGAGATAAAACCAAATGGGGAAACATTTGACCTCTTTATAAAGAACAACCAGTAAAACCTCCAACACCGAAAACGCAATAAGTTTTTCTTACGGAATCCGTTTTCGGTAAACTTTGGCTTGCCATGAAAATCTTGACAAGCACCAAAACCCCACACAGAAAAAATCCAAATAAGAACCAATAAAGATGATATGCCAAGTATGCATAGGTTTGAACTCTCCATAAAGATGGGATCAAGTTACTCACCTGAGAGCCCCTCTTGATAGTACGACTATCGATCCTATAACCTGGTCTCACCAAAAGTATGAGACCGATAAATATGAAACATATCATGATCATACCTTTTACTTGAGCATGCCACTCGAGCTAGATGGTGACAATTTTTACTCTCTCAAGTTAGATCTTCTTTCTTAACCGTGCTTGCTACCACATGCTCCGCTTGATGAAGACTTGCAAATTTTCCCCCCATAAACCACTATGGAAGAGACCCTTTTCGACAAATATTCATATGGACACTATCTCAAAATGGGTAGCAAGCATCAAGTATAGGATTTCTTCGAGACGCTTCTCTTGATCTTCCACTTGAATCTTGATGACGAACACCACTTGACGTCATCTAACATGGGCTATACGAAATCTTATTTTTGATGCATACCCATGGAAAGATACCTAACCACACACAGAAATGCCATACACACATATCATGGGTTAGTTCACAAAGCTATATGGACAATTTCTTACGATACCCCGAGATACATAATCCCACTTGGTACATCTTATAGCTTTGTGAGTTGATCTGAAGTTTGATCAAACTTGTATCATTTCTTCTTTCTTCATTTGATGGTGTCATGAAGATAACATGAAAGACCACCTAATACTTTTCTTCAAGACATACTTTCAATATGCTCAACTCTATACATGACCATTCTTCATATGAATCCTTGAATATTACAATGTTCATCGTGAAAGCATCTAGAATCCAACACATGAACTTCACTATTTTTGCCATGGAAAAGATCTATAAGGATATCTAAATAAAAATATTAGTCCATAAGGATTGTTATTAATTACCAAAACCTCACATGGGGGCACCATGCACTTTTAGATTCTATTTTTTATTGCAATTTTGACCTCTTCGATTGGATCTCCGCATGTAGATTAGATGTATCGTCCATGGATTTTTCCAATTGTGGGAATTATGAAGTGGGTGAGATTCATGTACAAAGAGTGAGTATTTCTGGGCAAGAGGTAATATCATCACTATATTTGGATCCATTCACGGAGATCCTAGTGTCTTTATCGCATTTCTCGTGATTTTGGGGCATTTCCATTGCTCACGCATGGGGGGAATCCCCGAAGGTTTCACACGGGTATGGGCATGTTGATGGGAAAATATCGGGCCGTAGTACATCCTCCCCGAGATTAGGACATACTGAGATCTCCTCCCCCCCCCATTTTGGGATGCGGATTTTTAGGGTACTCCTTCTACGACATTAGCACACTTGAGTTAGGCAATCTCTCTCTGTAAGAAATATTCGAATGAGAAACAGAGTTGCTACGGATAGATAAAGATTTGGGATCGAAAGAAGACCCCACATTTGAGAGACATGATAGGATATTGATTTGTCCCGACTGGAAAGACAAACATCCTCTAACTTTTATCACAACATTAGAGATTGAATATTCTGATCATGCCCACCCCCACAATTGTTAATACGGGGACACCCTACAAAACCCTCCTATTTTTAGATTTTATAACGCTTGGTTTGATCAAGTGGACCTCGGGAAAATTGTGGAGAAAATCTGGAATGATCCTAGTATACAAGGAAATAAAATTGATAAGTGGAAAAAAAGATTTGATTGCTTTGCAAGAATTTCAAATTATGGAGTTAGAATATGGAAGGATATTATAAAAAATTATAAACCACTATTTTACAAAAGCTATTTGATATTGATAAGAAATAGTGAAATATATGATCTCACCACTTGTGTGAGACAAGAGCACCTCGATTTGAAAGCTCGGCTTGATGTTCTTCTTGGCAGGAGGAAATGGAAACAAAGGTGTCAACATAAAGTGATTAAACAAGGGGACTTGAATACTAGATATATTCACGCAAAATCGAATGCAAGATGTAGGAAAAACAAAACTTTATATTTGTAACAGGAAGAATAAATAGTTGAAGGTGAAGCTACCCTTTACGAATGCAATAAAATACATAAAAATCTTTTTGGTCAGCCTTATGTGTCCACTTATAATATAAATATCGATAATGATAACAAAATCAAACAAGAGGAACCAATATAGCTCGTAAAACCTTTTTCTATTAAAGAAATTAAATTGGCAGTTTTCTCCATGGAACATTATAAAGCCCATGGGCCAGATGGATTTAATGTTGAATTCTATCACAATTTGTGGGGATTATAAAGTGGGATCTGAAGGCACTGCTGGATGATTTCGATGATGGACAACTAAATCTTGCTAGACTTAATAATGGCATAATTACGTTGATCCCCAAGTGTAAATACGCTAAAAAAAATCCAGAAAAAAATCTCCCCATTTGACTACTCAATGTGAGTTTTAAAATTTTCATGAATAGATGGACGGTTTTCAGTTGATAAAATTATTTCTCATATTTAAACAACCTTTATTAAGGGGAGATTCATAATGGAAGGGGTTGTGATATTACACGAGGCCCTAAATACTATTAATTTGCATAAACAAAATTATGTGCTTTTCAAAGTGGATTTTGAAACAAGCGTATGGAAAAATTGAGTGTCCTTTTGTATGTAAAATGCTTAAATTAAAAGCATATCTAGATAAATGGGTTGATTGGATCATGAAATCCATGAGATAGGGACATATAGTTGTTCGAGTTAATGATGCCATTAGGAAGTATTTTATTACTCATAAAAGCCCGGAGCAGGGGGATTCTATGTCACCCTTGTTATTTGACCTAGTTGCATATGCTCTAGCTATAGTGTTAGAAAATGGTACTCCCTATCTGACTTATGTGTCGCCAGTCTAGTTATCGGTTTGTACCAGGAACGTTCATTTCCACGACAATCTTTTCGGACCGGAGGGAGTAAGACAAATGGTTTTGTCAAAGTTCTTCTAGCCGAAGAAAGTAGCGGACGGATAAATATGCTACAATATGCCAATAATACAATAATTATTTTACCTAACTATATTCAAAGTGCAAAAAAAAATTAAATTAATTCTATATGCTTCTGAAAAAAAATGTCTGGACTGAAGATCAACTTCCATAAAAGTGAACTATTCCTTTTTGGTGAAGCAAATGACATAGCCGAACAATATAAAAGGATTTTTACTTGTCAGAAAGGGGGATTACCAATGAAATATTTGGGGATTCCTGTCAATAAAGTTAGAATAAGGAATAGAGATTGCAATCATGTAGATAAGAAATTTTCTAGTAAATGTGCTGGATGGCAAGGGAGGCTTCTAACGTTGCTGGAAGGACTACTCTTGTCCAAAATAGTTTAAACGACATGCATCTTTACATGATGTCCTTGTACAAAATTCATGTTGGAGTTAGAAAAAGGATCGACTATTATAGAGCCATAATGATTTGGCAAGCCGATAAGGATAAACAAAAGTACCATCTCCTAAAATGGTATGTGCTTTGTAAACCAAAAGATCAAGGGGGGATGAGTGCTGTAAATATTGATATTATGAACCAAACACTATTAGCTAAATGTCTTTGGAAATTGGAAACTGAGTCAGGATTATGGAAAACCGTGGTCAAAAAAATATATGTGAAGGGCAAATGTATTTCTGGTATTAAGCATAAACTTGGTGATTCTCATTTTTGGTCTGGTATCATAGGGATCAAGGATATATTTATAGATACTGAAGGAAGAAGTCAGAAATGGCAGAATACTAGATTCTTTGAAGATTGGTGGGTTGAGGATATGCCTCTGAAAGATAGCTGCCCTCGATTATATGAAATTTGCAGGGAGAAAAATATTAATGTGGCCTTTGTGATGGAGAATGGATGGGATTCAATCATCTTTAGGAGAACGCTGTGGGGGGAATACTGTCCAGTTGTGGAATAATATTTGAATGACCTGTCATCATGTAATTCTTATACAGGGAGAAGATCAAATAACTTGGTCTCTTAATAAAAATGGAAATTTTCCAGTCAGATCTCCGTATAGATCCATTGGGGACCCACAAAATTTCATGTGGAAAATAAAGATACCTCAGAAAATTAAAATCTTCCCGTTGCATTAAGAAACAGTATTTTTACGAAAGATAATCTGCTTAGAAGAGGTTGGAAGGGTAATCCTGCTTGTCACTTTTGTGGAAAGACAGAAACTGTTGAGCATATTTTCTTTTCATGTTCAATGGCTATAATGATATGGAGTATCCTGCGATGTGCTTTTGACTTTAATAGAATACCTACTAATATGTGTTAAATGTATTTGTTTCCTATACGTACGGGTATGGTATAGTATACCAACCCTAACACTTATCCCTTGTAAAGCCACGGGAGGGGCTTTTCCTCCCCTATATAACACGTAACCCGTGCCTCTAACGAGGCCACGGTTCCGCTACGCCCCTTTGACATGGTATCAGAGCTAATGCTCCCATGATCCGAAAACCCTAGCCGCCGAATACACAAGCACCCTACGATCATCCTTGATTGGAAAAACCCCACGATCTTTGTTCGGAAACCCTCCCAAAATCCCGAAAACCTACAGCCTACGATCCCTCAGATCGGAAAACCAAAAGCCCACGACCATCACAATCCTAGATTGGAAGCCACACAAAGAAAACCTCGTCACGATCTTGTATCGGAAGCCACGATCTTGTGATCGGAAGAACAACCCCTGAAGGAATCATGTCAAGCTCAAGTTCGTCGATTCCGCTTGCTAATGCACTCGGGTATCCTCCCTCTGTCAAGCTCACCAGGTCGAACTTTTTGTTCTGGAAGACCCTGGTGATGCCCACTCTTCGTGGCGCCCAAGTACTGGAGCTGCTGGATGGTACAGAAGCTGCGCCGCCAAAGTTCCTGGAAGCTGAAGCTGCGGACAAACAGAAGACCCTGAACCGTGCTTACTCCACATGGCTGACTCGAGATCAAGCCGTGTTAAGCTGGCTGGTAAACTCACCGTCTCCTGAAGTCCTTCCTCATGTCGTTGGTATAGAAACTACAACAACAGTTTGGTTTGTAATCTCCAAGATGTTCAATATTCAGTCTCGGTCTCGGGTAAATCAGTTGTGACCTGCTCTTAATGGAACCAAGAAAAACAACCTGTCTGCTGCACAATTCTTTTCCACGATGAAGAGCATGACCTCTGAACTTGCTGCTATTGGCAAGCCGGTGGAAGAGGACGAGATGATCGGGTATATCACTAATGGACTCGATTCGAGTTATAATTCCGTTGTTTCGGCTGTGAATGGCAACAACATGATTACCCTAGATGATCTTTATGCCCAAATATGTGCTCATGATATGCGGTTGGACATGCTTTCTGAATCCAGTCAGCAGCAAGGGTTCATGTCATCAGCAAACGCCGCAGCTCGCCGCGGTGACTCGGGCCGTGATGATGGACGCCGCAGGGATGACAGGAGGGATGACTATCGCTATCGCGATACCCGCCAAGGACGTGATGATGGACGCGATGGACGTGACGTTCGTCGCAATGACTACCGTGACAGAGATGATCGACGCCGTGGCAACTCACCTGATCGTGGTGACCGTGGTGGTGACTACGGTGGACGCGGTGACCGTGAGGAGTCGGGGCGTCGTGATGGAGATAGGAGGGACAACGACCGTGATCGTCGTTGGGAGTCTGATCGTCGACGCAGTGCTGACCCTCGGGATGATGATAGACGCCGCCGCAATGACAAAGGGCGCCTCCATGGACATGGCCGTGCTCCTACACCGTATGTTGATGTGACGTGTCAGATATGCAAGATGCATGGGCATCCAGCTGCTGACTGCTGGTGGCGTTACAAAGATGACTCCAAGGATGATTCTGGTGATGAGGGTGGCCGTGACAAGAAATCATCAGCAAATATTGCAAAGTACGGAGTGGACACAAACTGGTACTCTGACATGGATGCAATAGATCACATTACAAGCCAATTGAACAAACTCACCACCCAGGAGAAGTACACATGCCGTGATCAAGTGCACACAGCTGAAGGAAACGGTATGCCCGTAAGCCATATTGGTTATTCAATGTTAAACACTCCTCATAGCAAATTGCATCTAAATAACATTCTTCATGTCCCTAATGCTTCAAAGAATCTTGTTTCTGTTTATAAACTTACACTTGACAAGAATGTATTCATTGAGTTTCATCCTTATTTCTTTTTGATTAAGGATCAGACCTCTCGAAGAACTCTGTTTAAAGGACCGTGCCATGGTGGTCTCTATCCTCTAGTGCCTCTATCTACTGGGTCTTCCAAACAAGCCTTCGTCACAATAAAGCCATCATCCTCCACATGGCATCGTCTCTTAGGTCATCCATCTTCATTTGTCGTTCAGCAGATTATTAGAAAACATCAGCTTTCATATACCCTAGAAATAAATTCTTATGTTTGTGATTCATGTCAGTTAGCAAAGAGTCATCAGTTGCCATATCCTGTCTCATCTAGTGTTTCTACTGTTCCCTTGGAACAAGTATTTTCTGATGTATGGGGTCCAACACCTGTTTCTGTTGGAAAACATTTATACTATGTGAGTTCCATAGATGATTTCAGCAAATTCACTTGGTTTTATTTGCTTATAAGTCGAGCTGATGTATACCAAGTTTTCCTTAACTTTCAAGCCTTTGTTGAACGAAAATTCGATAGGAAAATAATCACTATGCAAACTGATTGGGGTGGAGAGTATGAAAAACTTAATGGGTTCTTCCAGAAAATTGGTATCACTCATCATGTCTCCTGTCCTCATGCACACCAACAAAATGGCTCAGCTGAACGCAAACATCGTCATATAGTTGAGGTTGGTCTTGCCTTGCTAGCTCATGCATCTATGCCTCTAAAGTTTTGGGATGAAACTTTTCTCACAGCCACATTTCTCATTAATCTTCTTCCTAGTAAGGTTATCAATTTTGACACCCCTGCTGAACGTCTTCTTGCCATCAAACCAAACTATGCATCTCTTCGTATTTTTGGGTGTGCGTGTTGGCCCAATCTTCATCCCTACAACAAGAGAAAACTTGCTTTTCGTTCAACGCGTTGTGTTTTCTTGGGCTATAGTCCTCGTCACAAAGGTGTCAAATGCCTAGAAGTTTCCACGGGGCGTGTCTATATTTCTAGAGACGTTGTCTTTGATGAAAATGTGTTTCCTTTTCCTGAGCTTCATCCAAATGCGGGTAGACGTCTACGTAGTGAGATTCTTCTTTCACCCAAAGATGCAACTCCAAATGCTAATGAGGATGTTCAACTTGATAATCATGTGTGCTTTCCTATTATACCTACTGTTACTAATCATGCCCAAAAAAAATCAACAAGAGGATGATGATTTGGATGATGATTCTGAACCATACAGTTCAAAACCCAGCCAAAACAGCGAAGAAAATGGTCCAGGAGCTGAAGATTCGTTTCCTACACAAAACAACGAAGAAAACAGCACCGGATACGATGCTGATCCTGCTGACAACTTTGCATCTGCGCCTTCTGATCCCGAGGAGAATCTCGGCGCAGGCGCTGCTTCCCCCGTGCATGCGGCTGGTGCTGGGCTGACGTCGTCAGGTGCCGAAGCGCACCAACCACGCTCGCCCACGTCTCCATCAGATGCGCTGACGCCCACACCTGCGTCCTCGCCTGCCGAGCCCGTGTCCCCCTCAGCTGCGACACGGGCAGAAGAAACTGGCGCGTCGTCTGGGACGTCTCCTGACATGCATGTGCCTCCTGATTGGTCCTCGGACGTGTCCCCTGGAGCATCTTCCACGCGTCCTTCAGACGCGGAAAACGAAGCTGATGCGAGCGGGAGTTCTACTCCGACATCCACTGCCAGCTTCGATCCCGAGGAGGATCCTGGTGGTGTGGGATCTTATGCGATGGCTTCTCCTGCACCTGGTGTACGCACTAGGATCCAAAAAGGTATAAAACACCCAAGAAAATATGAGGATGGCACTATAAAATATGGGAGGCAACCAAACATTTACAAACATACGGGCATGATTGCAATTACAAATGAACCACATTCTTTCTCTGATGCTCTTAAGGATCCAAACTGGTGCAAAGCAATGAAGGAAGAATATGATGCTTTGCTTAAAAATAATTGATTGCAAGTGGGTTTTTCGTATCAAGAAAAATGCAGATGGCACAATCGACAGATACAAAGCTCGGTTGGTTGCAAAAGGATTCAAACAAAGGTATGGCATTGACTATGAAGATACTTTTAGTCCAGTGGTTAAAGCAGCTACTATCAGAACTGTGTTGTCCATAGCAGTTTCTAAAGGTTGGAAATTACGTCAACTAGATGTTAAAAATGCTTTCTTACATGGTGTTCTTGAAGAAGATGTTTATATGAAACAACCTCCAGGATTTGAAAATCCCAATGCTCCTGATAGTATCTGCAAACTTGATAAGGCTTTATATGGTTTGAAGGAAGCTCCTAGGGCATGGTATTCTCAACTAAGTTCCAAGTTGATTGAGCTCGGTTTTGTACCATCTAAAGCAGATACTTCTTTATTTCTTCTTCATAATTCAGAGGTTACCATTTATATGCTGATTTATGTGGATGACATCATTGTGACAAGTTCATCAGATTATGCTATTTCTGCTCTTCTTCAAGACCTCAATGTTCACTTTGCTACTAAGGATCTTGAAGATCTTCACTTCTTCTTCGGAATTGAGGTAAATAAGAAACATGATGGGCTGTTATTGAGACAAGAAAAATATGCATCAGAGTTACTTGGCAAGGTCAGCATGCTTGATTGTAAACCTACACCAACACCTTTATCTACTACCGAGCCTCTTTCTCTTGTTGGAGGTGAACCACTTGGTCCAGAAGATAACACAAGGTATCGCAGTAAAGTAGGTGCATTACAGTATCTTACTCTCACCATACCAGATTTGTCTTTTTCTGTTAACAAAGTATGTCAATACCTTCATGCTCCTACTACTATCCACTGGGCAGCTGTTAAAAGGATCCCAAGATATGTTAAAGAAACCATTAAACTTGGTATTACTATTCAAGTCATCTTCTTCTACATTGTTGAGTGCATTCTCTGATGCGGATTGGGCTGGCTGTCTTGATGATAGAAGATCTACATAAGGTTTTGCAGTGTTTGTAGGTCCAAATCTTGTCTCCTAGAGTGCAACAAAACAAGCAACAGTATCACGTTCCAGTACAGAAGCTGAATATAAGGCCCTAGCTAATGCTACAGCAGAATTGATATGGGTTGAGCCATTGTTGAATGAGCTTGGAATACAATTAAAAGAGAAGCCCTGTCTTTGGTGTGATAATCTTGGAGCAACATATCTGTCAGCAAATCCAGTTTTTCATGCTCGTACAAAACATAGTGAGATTGATTTTCATTTTGTTCGTGAACATGTGGCTAACAAAAGGTTGGAGATCAGATTCATTTCAAGTAAAGACCAAGTGGCAGATGGCTTCACCAAGCCTCTTCCAGTAAGGAATCTTCACGAGTTTAGG
Organism: Alopecurus myosuroides; assembly: GCA_028641055.1. NCBI lineage: Eukaryota > Viridiplantae > Streptophyta > Magnoliopsida > Poales > Poaceae > Alopecurus > Alopecurus myosuroides. The sequence goes on along the minus strand of CM054063.1, from coordinate 305,967,146 downwards.
CGTAATCTAAATCTCTCTCAGAGTTTAGATTAAGGGGGCTGTTAAATGTATTTGTTTCCTATACGTACGGGTATGGTATAGTATACCAACCCTAACACGTATCCCTTGTAAAGCCACGGGAGGGGCTTTTCCTCCCCTATATAACACGTAACCCATGCCTCTAACGAGGCCACGGTTCCGCTACGCCCCTTTGACAATATGCACGAACTGTTTGGTGCATGGCTTAATAGTTTCTGTAAGGAAAGAAAATGGTGATGATACCTGGGATTGCAGCTGTAGTCTGGACAGTTTAGAATATCAGGAATACAATGTGCTTTGACAATAAGAAAGTGCATGATCCTTTCATTGTGATAGATATGGTGGTACACTGTATTAACCTATGTTCGACATTGCATTTAAAACAGGAAAACAGAGATGCAATGATCTGTGGGGGGGGGGGGGGGGGGGGCAAAACTTCTCGAGCAGGTGGCAAATGAAACATTCAACGCTACAAAAGGACAGAGGCCTGGGATATATACTTCGAATTGATTGGTGATATTTCCAGGAGGAAAAAGAAAGATGCGAAGAGGGAAGAGAAGAAATTTTTCAGGAGAAACTTGCGTCAACGAAAAAGAAGGAAAGAAAAAGCTGGTGGAGAATGTCTCTAATTCTGTAATGTGAGATTTAGAGGTTTTGTTCCTTTCTGTAGCTTGTTAAGATGCTTTCTGCCCCTCACTCTTCCGAGTGGGCAAAAATCCTCTCCCGTTAGAGACATGCATGATGTTAGGCTCTGAACAGTTTGGTTTTATTCTCTCTTTCTTTTCCTTTTTGTAGCGACAGAACCCTGGTTTCTATTAATAGAAATCAGAGAGCGTGAGCTCTCTTTTTTTATAAAACAATCTTGTCATGGCAATATCATTGGTGCCACAGACAGCACAGCCAAACACAAATCTCTCACAAGAACATGTTGTTCATTCCTGATTATTCGTCAGACTCCTGTTATGCCGACTCCTCAGGCTGTGAAATCGGTTTGGCTGGCAAAGATGTTTGAAATCTCAAGCGTCCTAACTCAGGTTTGGCATCAGAATTCAGTCTAGGCTGATCTTATACACCAGCTGTGAAAAAGACTGATAACGACGTGCAGAGAACTACAAACAGAAACGTGATCTTGGTTAACTACTAGACAGATCACCTCTTTGAGGTTGAAAATAAATCACGTACGTGGCGACCCGAATAAATTACCGACGGCAGGCAGAGCAATTCTTGTTCCTGGCAGACGCCGGCGGCGATGGCGATTGTCCGTGACTTTCTTGGACGAAACGTGCGTGTTTAAAGCCATCACATTACTGCTACACAATTTTGTTGCTTGTCGTGTCTCTTCTAGGGTGGAAACAACGATCAACTTCTGCTAGCTAGCTTTCACCGCTGGGTTCAGGAGGGTTGGCGATGGCATATCCCTGTCTGGCATTTCGAATCAGTTCAGGAGGGTTGGTGATGGAGGCCGGCCGGTTCGAAGGACTCGTCCGCTGCGCAAAGTCGCAGGCAGCCGCTTTGATCCATGACGCGCGATCGCGTCCGTTCAACGGTCTCGACTTCTCGATCGGTCGGTTCGTGTCGTGTCTGAACGACGTAGCTGCACTTGTAGATGCATGCGTGTTTGGTGGCCTGTCCGTTGACTGAAGAAATCGATAATATACAATGACCTTTCGAAAAAGAAAAATTAAGTTCACATGCATGGTGAAGTTATGCTGATCCTCTCTCCACGGCAAGCTCCAGGGTGTTGCTCAATGGCGAGCCGGGTCCTCCTATTTGGCATCGGCGGGGCCTGCGGCAGGGAGACCCCCTCTCGCCACAACTTTTTGTACTGATCATGAAATTGCTCAGCAGGCTTTTGGGTAGGGCCGCGGAACTCGGAATTCTCCGTAAGTTGTCGCGCCAAGCCGCAGTTACCTCGGTTTCACTTTACGCGGATGACGTGGTTATTTTCTGCCATCCGGCTAGGGAGGAGCTGCAGGCTATCCGAGACATCCTTGCGCTCTTCGGGGAGGCCTCTGGGCTTCACACAAATTTCTCCAAGTGCTCGGTTTCGCCCAATAGTTGTAGCGCGGAGGTAGCTGAGGCGGCAGCGGCTACCATGGGCTGCCAACTCGCTGAATTTCCGGTCAATTACCTAGTGATCCTCCTGGGCCTCCGTAGACTCTCAGAGGAGTCACTCCAGCCTCTTGTTGATCGATTGGCGGATAAGCTACCCACATGGAAGGCGGCTACGATGCCTAAAGCAGGGAGGCTCGCGCTCATTAAGTCGGTGTTACCAGCGATCCCTCTACATCAGCTGGTGGTTCTGAGCGCCAACAAGAAATTCCTTAAGAAGATGGAGAAGATCTTCCGCGGTTTCCTCTGGGCAGGACGGGCAGAGGACCGGGGAGGACATTGTCACGTTAACTGGTCTAGGGTGTGCCGGCCATTGCACCTTGGGGGCTGGGCATCCCGGATTCGCTGGTTGTGGAGGATGCGTACCGACCCGGATCGCCCTTGGCAAGGGCTGGATTTACAGTTCTCCAAGTTGGAGCGCTCTATGTTCGAAGCCTCAACGGAGATGATGCTGGGAGACGGCTCCACGGCCCTCTTCTGGGTTGATAACTGGATCGATGGAAGATCCCTTCAGGAGGTAGCGCCGGCCCTGGTCGCATTGGTCCCGAAGAGGCGTCGGAAACGCAGATCTGTCCGAGAGGCGCTTCTGGAGCGCCGGTGGATCTCGGACATTTCGGGGGCCATGAACCCTCTGGCCTTATGGCAGTATGTGCAAACCCGGAGACTCTTGCAGAGGACTCTACTATCTAAGCTGCCGGACAGATTGCTCTGGCAGTTGACCTCGGATGCTTCTTACTCAGCAAAGTCTTGTTACGAGGCCATGTTCCTCGGGTCCATCGAGTCGGCTTCGTGGAAGTTAAATTGGAAGACTTGGGCGCCACCTAGGGTGAAATTTCTCATCTGGCTGACGTGCATGGACTGCTGCTGGACGGGGGAGAGGTTGGCGAGGCGCGCCTTGCCGCATTTCGCGCTATGTCCTTTATGCGATCAAGAAACTGAAACCATGTCTCACCTCCTCACTAGTTGTTCATTCTCGCGGACGATCTGGCACGAGGTGCTATCATGGATTCGGTCTACCTACAGAGCTCCGCGTGTGGAAGATGACTTTGCATCCTGGTGGTCGCTGGCCCTCCAATCCACCCCTCAATCTTTGAGGAAAGGTACCTCCTCGCTGATCATGCTCACAGCTTGGTGGATTTGGAAGCAGCATAACGTGATCGTCTTCGACAATGCGAGCCCATCGGTCAGCGCTTTGGTGGAAACCATCAAGTCCGAGGCCAAAGAATGGGTGTTCGCGGGGGCAGTCGGCCTCGGACAGCTTCTCCCTTAGTTTCTCGGGTCGAGTTGTACTGTGTGGGGTCGCCTGTTCCTTAAGCTTGTACATAAACTCTTTTTCTATCAATGCAATGAAATGCAAAGCTTTTGCGTTTTCGCAAAAAAATGCAAATAAAGTTTATATGCTAGTTCTAGCTCCCCTAAAAATGGGCCAATAGCTCCTGTGCGACAGGTTTCAGTTGAATTGGAAGGAATGCGATGTTTTTCGATAAAATAGCCTACATGCGACGGATTGGAGGAAGAAAATAGCTCACGGCCAACATGGTTCTTAAGCGGAGCTGATCGGTTAGCTGTTAGGGTTATGCGACGCTTGGACCCACAACTTATCCACCTCAGCAGCGTGGGACCCACCTCACGGATTCAAAAACAGAGATGCGCCTGTGCCCCACAACTTATCCACCTCAGCAGCGCGGCACCCACCACAGTGAATCTAAAACAGGGCTGCGCCCGTGCCCGAGTTGGTGTCTGTGCCATTTCTTCCCCTTTCCCCATTCTTCCTCGTCTCCGGCGACGGCGCACGGGATGTCCAGCTCCTCCGCCACGCAGTCAAGATGGCCAGAGTACGGTGCAGTTCCGATGACAAGGTGCCCGGACTGCCCACGGCCAGAGGCTCTGAAGCGGAGGGTCAGTAAAACTGACGAGAATGGAAATCTCGGGCGCCATTTTGTGTCATGTTTGAGCATTCCCATGATGGGACGGGATGGCAAGGTAAGATCTTAAAACTGAGATGAGGAGGAGAGAGATGATAGGAGTATTTGGCATTCCAATTCGCGTTTTTTTCTCCTCAGTTTTGGGATCTAGATTCATGTCTACTGTTACAGATGCTGAAGAAATGTTCGCACTTTGAGTGGATCGATCAGTACGTTGCTAGGCTTGAATTTGAGGGCCACATTGAAGATCCAAATCTAGGTGGGTTTGCTCCCGATGTCAGCTCGGGCAGAGGAAGGCCGGCGGCGAGGATCACGCGCCCTATTGCTGGACTGCCCGTGGAGGCCGAAGTAAACGAGGAATTGAAGAAGATCAAGAAGTTTTTAAAGCAAATGGTGGATTTGCAGAAGCAAGCGAATCTCATGTCAGGAGCATTCTATTCTTGTATCATTGCTCTGTTTTTTGTTTACCTCTTGTTCATCCGTCGTTAGAATGGACTAGATTAATCTAGATTTTATAGTTTGCTATGCAGAGGTAGCAATCTGTGCGCCGTGCTAGTTTCAGTGAAGTGTCTGATGTTAAATTTGAATATGCCCTTCGATGTTCAGTTCAAGTTCAGTTTCAGTGCAGTCACCAAAGTTCAGTTTCAGTAGAAAAAAACTTATTCGTTCTCATGCCGTAAGAGTAGTTGAAGAAAGGCCGAAAGAGTGTAGTTGGCCCCAACAATTAGGCCCAAAGAGAAAACAAACCCACCTGCCTAGATTTGACTTATTTTAATTTGTAAAAACAATTGTTTTACTTGTTTTGCATGTCTTGGGTTCGTTTTCATTTTTGTAGGCCCAAATAATTGGATTCGTTTTCATTTTTGTATTATTTACTTCATAAATATTTTGTTAAGAGTTGCATGCATTGTTCACCGAAATATTTTGTAAAAACAATTTTTTTACTTGTTTTGCATGTCTTGGGTTCGTTTTCATTTTTGTAGGCCCAAATAATTGGATTCGTTTTCATTTTTGTATTATTTACTTCATAAATATTTTGTTACGAGTTGCATGCATTGTTCACCGAAATTTTTTGTAAAAACAATTGTTTTACTTGTTTTGCATGTGTCTTGGGTTCGTTTTAATTTTTGTAGGCCCAAAAAATTGGATTCGTTTTCATTTTTGTATTATTTACTTCATAAATATTTTGTTACGAGTTGCATGCATTGTTCACCGAATTTTTTTGTTACGAGTTGCATGCATTCGTTTTATGAATTAACGGACGCTCGAAGTAACACACTCTGATCACACAAGTAAAACGAGGGAGACAATTGGTAGCAAACGACATATACTAGTAGTAGCACGGTTATATAGATTAAACTCGAACGACACGGGCACGGGCCCAACTAAACATAGATTAAAAGAAAAAAAAGAAAAAAAAACGGTAGAAACTCGAACGACACGATCACGCCTAGATCACCGCCATGAGAGCACCATCGAGATGGAGGGGAGAGCACCGTCTTCACTCCTCATCGTCGGCGGCCGGCCCCAAGTTGTAGGGGAGGGTGTGCATCGCGGTGCGGCTGGGCCAGATGCTGTCGAGGTCGGTGAAGAAGTTGTACGCCGTGAAGCAGATGAACTCGCACCCCCCGTACCAGACCCGACCAAGGAGGTGGTACGCATCATAGGGCTTGCGGAAGCGGACAAGGATGCCCGTTCCTCCCGGGCGGGCTTGGTCGATGGTGAACATGCGCGGAGTGCCCGGAGGCATGTGGCGATAGAGGGCGCGAAGGAAGACCTCCACCTGCTCCGATGCACCGCGCCAGCGAGACATGGCCCAGACGCGGAGCTGGCCCTCGACGACGACCCCTATGGGGTACTGCCTCTCCGGCACGGTCCTTGGCGCAAGAAAGGTCTGGCCGGTGAACTGCATGCTTGCTTTTGCTTGAATGTGGTGCGTGCTTTGCTCGGTGGTTTGCTTGGATGTGATGCAGAGTGGACAATGGCGTGAGGAAGATGAAGGTTAGAGGAGGGATTAAATAGAAGGTAAGACATTAATGGCTGCGTCCCTTCGTTCGCGTGCCCGCGTTTCCCTACTGGGTCAAGAGGTGTCTCGTCGATCACTGGAGCACGCTAGTCAGACTGCATGCAACGGGCGGGCGGCCCCGATCACACACGGAACGTAGAAACACACTAGGGAACACGTTCGTACGCCAGTTCCATGCACCGAACCAACGTCAGGCGCCGGATATTGTTGAACGGTCTAGATCGAATAGACGAGCCGATCCAAACCCCAGCTCCCCAGCCACTCAGCGCGCACGAATCCATCTATGCACAACGAGCCAATCAGCATCTAGAACGAGCGCACACGCGGATCGGGGGCGTGCGTCACGTGCACACGGTGGCGTCAGTGAGCTATGGTTTAGCTGGGGTTTCCAGGGTTTTGGGGTTTCCGGGGTTATGGGGTTTCCGGGGTTTAGGGTTTCAGTGAGCTAGGGTTTGACATAACTAATTAAAAAAAATCAAAAAAATAAACGGCTTTCGCTCACTGTCTATTTATGTAACTATGTTGCTATAAAAAATTGTATTCTTGTTAGATCCACGATGCAATGAAAAATATTCATACAATTCATGCTATTGATGGAATGAGCTAGGGTTGAGCATAACTAATTCAAAAAAAATCAAAACTATGTACAGCCAGCGCACATGGTCTACTTATGCAACTAAGTTGCTAAAAAAAATGGCGAAATTGTTACATCCAAATGTTAAAACCAAAAATCACACGTTGACGATATTGACAAAATGAGCTAGGGTTGAACATAAGTAATTCAAAAAAATTCAAAAAAAGAAATGCTTTTGGCCCTTAGTCCTATTATGTTGCATACAAATAAAAAAAAATTAAAAACTTTGATTTTGAGTCGGTCAACATTTTTGTGAAAACGTTGACTTTTTTTAAAATGAGCACAAATAATTTAAATAAAATCAAAAAAAGAAATGTTTTTGGCCCATAGTCTTATTATGTTGCATACAAACCAAAAAAAATATAACCATGGTTTATATAGAATTGCATGAAAATGTCTTCAAGAATATGGGAAACTTGTACAGAGTAGTATGGATTTCGAAGATCGAAATTGGTGTGTTCTAGATCATAACTAATTCAAAAAAAATCAAAAAAAGAAATGCTTTCGCCCATAGTCGTATGATGTTGTATAGAAACCAAAAAAAATTATAAACATGGTTTATGTACAATTACATGAAAATGCCTTTGAGAATATGAGATTCTTGTACATGTACTATGAATTTCAAAGAGCAAATGTTGTGTGTTTTAGATCATAAGTAAATATGTATATGTTTTATTATGGATTTTAAGAAAACTTGAGCACATAGTATTATTATGTCGTGTAGGAACCAAAAATAAATATAAATAAGATTCAAAATATGTGTTTTTTAATTAAATAATGATTTCAGAAAAAATAAAAGAATAAAATACAAAATTAATTCAAAAAATAATGAGACTTCATATTTACACTATATAGGTACGAGAGAGGTGTGGGAATTTTATTTGGATGATTTAGAGAAGATGCAAAAAACAACCCTCTTAGAAAGGGGGGCGTTTACCCTACCTTATGAGGCCGTTTGAAACACATTTTTCATGACTATGAGTCTAACTTAACAAAAGAGCTCAGAATGATCAGATAAAAATCACATTTGAGTTGAGGTAGCATTGAAACATCAAAATATTATTACATGCCAAATAAGTTCAACTTGAGTCGAAATTTGAATTTGAACCTAAATTTGAATTTGTCATCAAATATTATTACATGCCAAATAAGTTCCCGGTACATGCCAAACAATAACCAAATAAGTTTTGATGGAAACATGTGCCCAACAAATGTTATTACATGCCATAAATTTCAAATGATCAACAGTTCTATCTCTTCCGACCACGACGTGTACCCTTCTTCGCCTTACCATTTCGATTTTTTGGTTCTACTACGCACACAAGTTCACTCATCATCTTGGTTTTTTTCACTGGACTCGGGGACCACGATGATACCACCTCATGAAACTCGGGGATAGCAGATTCAGTTTCGACACTGTGCACAACTTCAGTATCGACAGTGACAACATCAGCTTCAGCTTCCGTTTGTGGTTCAGTTTCGACAGCAGCTTCAGGTTCAGTTTCGACAGTGACAACAGTTTCAGAAACAGCAGTTTCGACAGTCTCGACTGCAATTTCTTCAGTTCTAGTGACACCAGCAGTTTCAAATTCAGTTTGAGCACCAAACTGTTCTAGCCACTGACTTGATTTCCTTCTGCTGCCACTGACTCTTACTCTTTTTGTTGGCCAACACTGTTCAACAACAATAGGCTGACTTGGAAACTTCCTCCTGAAAACAAGAAAGAATGCCACATTTTTATAATTGAAAAAAAACTAAAATATGAACAAACACAAATAAACAAGCACATACTTTCTGGGTTTAGGAGGAGAGAAAATGCATAGCCTAGATCCCTCTCTGTGCCCCAGTGTTTGGCACCTCTTGCATCTGTTTTTGTTACCCTTTTGAGCCCTTTTTGGCTTTTCATCTTTCTTGTCCTTTTTGCCCTTCTTACTACTCCCACCTTTTTCGAACCATGCTTTGAATCTACTCTGTTTAGGTCTGCCTGCCTTTATTTTTACTAGAGGAGGACACATGGAAAATTCAAGAGGCACTTCTGGCCACTGCTTCTGATCTGTAAGAGGTGGAATTGGAGTTGCATATGCAGCTTTGAATTTTGCTACTGAATAATAGTCATGCAGATATGGATGCATATTTATCTTCTGCTGGCCAGCTAAGAAAAGAATTGCATGATCACATGGTTTACCAGTGGCCTGCCACTCTAGGTAACTGCAATCATGCAATTCTGTGTTAACAACATGCCTTCTTCCAGTCTTGTTATCTCTAACTTCAGCACCCCACAGCGATGATTTTTCAACAGACAAATGTGTAAGACCTCTTCTTCTGTTGACCACCTGTTGCACCACTGCTGGAAGTTTATCACCTTGCAAACAATCACCAATCTTTTTTCTCAATTCCCACAGCCGCATGAGCATGATCCTGATTTGATCAACCATGTCATGCACAGGCAAATCTTTTAGTTGCTTCACCTTGTTGTTGAAACTTTCTGCCAAATTGTTGTTGATATGATCACAATTGATGGCAGTGTTGAATCCAGACCTGTACCATAATAAAGAATGGTAGGTGTTCAACCATGTACCAAACTCCTCACATGTTGCCATTACCTTATTAAGATGATATGAATGTGTCTGTTTAGTGTAAGATCTTGCTGCTGGCCACATCCTCCCAAATTCATCTCCTCTAAATTTTTTAATCAAATTCATCGACAAATGGCCGAATCACTCCCTTTGCTCAGCATGTGGGAACACATTTTTAACTGCATTTTCCAAACCTTTGCATGCATCTGTGTGTACTGCCAAAGGTGACACTGGCGCTAAGCATCTTTTCAACTGCATCATGAACCATGTCCATGAAGCTTCTGTCTCTGACTGAAACAAGCCAACAGCAACTGGAAACATCCAGTTATGTCCATCTAGAGCATTACATGCTGCTAACTGACCATTCCACTTGCCTGTCAAAAATGATGAGTCTATGCTCAAATATGGACGACATCCTGCTTTGAAGCCATCGATACAAGGCTTTAAAGCCATAAAGAATTTGGACAAATAAACCTTGCCATCCTCTGATACCTCGGTATCTATCTCGACAACACTGCCAGGTGACCTTTTCTCCACCTCTGCTTTGAAATTGTAAAGCAGCCTAAATGTGTTTGCCCAATCACCATACAAATGCTTCATTGCTCTTTGTTTAGCCTTCCACACTGTGGTATAAGCCAGTTTAATGGGGTATAACTTTTCCAAGTCTACTTGGAGTCTTTTGGCAGTAGTGTTGGGTGTTCTGGCCAAAATTGGAGTTATCTTTTCTGCAACCCAAATCTGTGATGTCATGCTTGATTTTTTCTGTGAACTTGTCAGACAAGTATGCTTATAAGGGATTTGGTTAACTCTAACAGTACTTCCATCAGGCTGCAGTCTAGCAGATATGTACCACTTGCAAGCCTTCTTACCACTACCATCAAAACCTCTGCACTTAGCATAAAACTTCTTTCGATCAGTCCAAAATGTCTTGGCATCAAACTGATGTCTGACTGCATAAGTCTTGAAAGACAACCTGAACTCTTCCATGTTTGGCCACAACTTCCCCACTTGAATGACAGGGTTCTCCTTGTCATACACATGCACCAGCTCTTCATCATTTGCATCATCTACATCATCTGCAGCATCTTCCATCAACTGTTCATCTACATCACTCAACTCTCTGTCATCATTATCACTTGTATTAGCTTCATCCCTCTCCTCCTCATCTCTGTCATCGACTGGAATGCCAAATAGTTTGGCCATCTCAGTGTCAGCAATTGGTGCAATGACCAAATCAGTAGGCTCCTCCAACTCAACTGCATTCCAATCAACAACAGCAACATTTCCCTCTTCTGCATCTACATTAGCCCCATCGTTTATTACTGTCAGATCAGTAAAAATGGGAACGATATGCCTCTGTGAAGCCCAATCAGCAACTGCATCCTGCATAGCCAACTGTGACGGCACATAACCCACCTTCGAGTCAACATTCAGATCAACGAGCTCAGCAAAAAATTCAGCCCTGAGGTTTGCCCAGCCCTCTTGCCTATCGATTTCATCAACAATATCTTCACCATCTTCAATTCTGACATACTCTTCTTTGAAAGCATCGTACCGCAATACTGAAACCTCTTGATCTGGACCCCAAAGCACTGTTTCCCCAATTTTTTCCACTAATTTCCTAACTGCCTTCTCTTCCATCGACCGTAGCTCATTGGGATCAATCTCTGCACAATCAACCTCCCATTTCACAGTTGTGTCTCTCTCGATACTCCGAATGCTACCATCAACTAATTTTTCCGTCGATGGAAAGAAATTGATTACAAATTCGAAGGTTTCAGCAGCATCCCCTCTATTATAGGCGGCAGTGTCAGACACAGCAAGGATCGCATGAACAAAAGGGCGGGAGGGGCCGCATTACCTGTTCGAAGCTGAATCTGGCAGCTCCTTCTCGACCTGACCACGGGCTCCTATCACCACGCCGCCACCTCTCACCTTCTATCGGTTTGAACAAGCAAAACAGAGCTCAGATCTACATACAGGCACAGGAAATTGGGACTAGATACTTGCCTATACTATTCACTCACCACCATGGCCGCCGCCGCCGAAAGGGGAGTGGATCCGCTGCCGCCGAGAAGAGGGCTCCGCCGCCGCCGCCGCCGCCGCCGCCAGAGCTGAAGAAATGAGCGCGGGCAGGACAGTTCAGTTCGAGCGCGGGCAGTTTGAGGGGATGCGGTGCTAATTAATTTGGGGGCAAATTAGTTATGACATGTCTTAACGCAAATGGAACTAATTGACTAAGGTTTTAATGCCTGTTCGGCCGTGAGCTATTTTCTCCCTCCAATCCGTCGCACGTAGGCTATTTCGTCGAAAAACGTAGCATTCCTTCCAATTCAACAGAAACATGTCGCACAGGAGCTATTGGCCCCCTAAAAATAGGCTACATGGACGTCTCTCGCTGACATAGATATTTGTTTTTTCAAAATGCCGTGCATATATACATAAAGTGGGTTATATGCATGTGTAAAATTATACTGCTTTGTCAAGAGACTATAAACTTGTAGTGATTATATACAATTGAGGAACAGATCCGGTAAAGCTTGGCTCGTGCAGGATACATGTGATCAAAGATGATCTAGGGTACGTTTATTTCCTCCTCGTCGGCGAAGCTGTCGGGCCTCCCGTCCCGGTGATTTGTCTAACACCGGTGAAGGACGCATGGAGTTGTGTGTCCGGCGGGATCCGGTCTCTTTTTGTGTTTGTTAGGTGTGGTTGCGGATGTAACTCTATTTCGTTGTACGGTTGTCATAATTGGCGATGGTTAACGGTCTTAGCATGCCAATTTTCCATCGGTCTACTACGACAAATCTTACTCGGCTCCGTTGAGGGAGTGGTGTGGACGGAGCGTGCCTTCAGTTCACTCCAGTTCTTGAAGTCATTGCTAGGGGGTTCGTAGACCCTATTGTGCATCGTTTCTATGCATATCCTATTGTGGATGATCAATAGATTGGTTAGCCTTTTTTGCGAAAGAAAAACATGATCCTCTACGTGCTATAATAAACATGTGGATTTAAATGAAAAATAGTATAATAATTATGAAGATTTTTTCCAAAAGAGATAAATTTCGGAAGTTAGTATGGGATGTTCTTGTTCATCAAATTTACAAAAAAACTTACAAATTTTAATATGTTGAATTTTGTCCAAATATATTAATCTTATTCGGGTAGCCAAAGATAATATGCACCAAAATATGTTGTCGAATTTTCTTTTTAATCGAAATAGGGTTTCGCCCCGCTATTCATATAGCAACCACACCGATACACAAGTTTGAACCAAAGAGAATGCTTAGACAGCAGCACAAACATGCCCAAAAAAGAAAAGAAATGAAGGCTAAAGCGAAGTGACAAAACGCTGATGACCCGCCATCGCTGCTGCTACCTCCGTCTTTGTCCTACCACATTCTAGGAACCCCGAAGCGCCCCGTGCCAAGAAGCCCCTTTACGAAGGGAAGCACTGTCGACACAGTGTTGCTATCGAGGGCCGGCTCTGACCCATGGCAAGGTATAGTAATATTAGGAATAAAAATAGGCCCCGACAAATCTATTATTGACTACTGCGCGTAGTAGAATAAAAAAAAACCTCTCACATGAGTCATGTGGCTCTTGTCATGCATGGAGAGTCGGAGACCGAGGCATAGCGGTGGCTGCTTGACCGAGGGCAACGAATTGGGAAGGCCAGTAAGAGGAATAGGTGGATTACAATCTATTAGACCAGGCTGGCCGGCTGGTATACTCTACTTTTTTTATTCATTCTCAAATTTTTAATCTGGTCACAGATTTGTCTTCGACGGTTTTGTTAAAAAGCTATTTCTCCTTTCTCTCTTTTTTGCATTTTAACTATTACTCCCACTATTTAAAAATACTTGGCTCTGAAATGAATGTATCTAGACAAAGTTTTTTTTGTCTAAATACACTCGCTTGAAAGTCATATATTTCTGAACAGAGAGAGTATAATACTTGGCCCATAACAAGTACGAGAAAGTTGGCTGTGTTTTTATTTAACAATTGATATATGGAACCGGATTTTTTCGGTGTCGGGCCCATTCATGGAGCCCGTCCTAGGGCCTCTGAAACCCTAAATCTGGCCATGTTGCTACCGGATAGGAGGTCCTAGGGTTTCCCCGGCACGAGACTACAGTGGGCAAGGGTCCCAACGATGCCCTCCAAGAAAAAATTGTGCCACACGACGACGGCACTACGACGCGGTCAGACTAGCTGACATGGATTTCTCCCGATCCTTATCCCCAAAAAAACCCCGGCGCACAAAAGAACCACCACCGAGCATCACCAGCCACCAATATGCACCACCACCATTTTGAGTCGCCCTCGTCTGTCGCTTCATGAACCGGACAGCAGCCTGCAACATGGTACCATACAACATCGTCGGGACGATAGCCAACAGCCACGCGGGAGTTACCCACCTCCACTACCGCGAGGCAGTCATCAAACGGACAGAGTAGCCGGGGCACTCGAGGCCCCAGGAGCCCGGATGGGCCCGTAAAACCCCGGCCGCCTTGCTGCAATTGGGAGGCCACAACGCCGCTGTCGCAATCCCAGACCCGTCGGCGCCACCACCTGGAGGAGAGTTCCACAATCGCATCACCTTGGCCCGCTCAAGCGTATCTGAGCCCGCGAAGCCCTTCTAGGGCCCGACGCGTCTAGACCAGGGCCAAGCCTGCCGTCAGCGCCATCCGAGGTCGTGGAGCTCCGCCGCAACACGCTACCGCCACCAGCACCATCGGGCGCCGGCGGACCGAGGCCTCCCAAGGAGCACCGCCGCCAAGGAAGGGGAGGCCCCGACCTGCCCTCCAGGACATGGGGAATGAATGGTCGCCGCCGCCGTCCTGATCCAGGCTTTGCCGGACGACCTCTGACGTCGGCGACGACGGGGGAGGAGCTGGAGAGAGGGGGAGCGACGGCCGAAGGAGGAGAAGGCCCCGTCGCCCGGGGGGAGGGGGAGTTAGAGAGTGGGCGAGAGGAAAAAAAAGAAGGTTTTGTCGTACAATTTCGTCCAATTTTCTTTTTAGACGGGCTCGTAGTAGCTTTTGGGATCATTATGTATTTTGTCGTGCCTGGTTGTTTGCGTGTACATGATAATGTGGTAATGTGATTAAATATGCTTTCCATTGCCTGGGCGGACACTAAAATATAAATACGCTCAACCAATACGGAAAATGTATTGCAGGCTAGCACAGATGATTACCCAAGTATGCACACGCATACCATGTAAAATGTCGCGGCCAGTTGTGTGCACTAAGTAAGATCGGTGAAACCAATTGAAGTCACATGCATCGTTAGGCTAGCCGGCACGTTGGAGACATGTGCAGAATTGTCAAATTGATTGACGGGGCCGGCTGGGTAAAGCTAGCTATATGGCGACATGACTGGGTTGCCGGCATCTCCTTACTAGGATTCACTGCCTTGCGCATTGCTCGGTTCGTCGACCTGCGGGAGCTTCTCCAAGATTTCACTCTCAAACCGAACACAACCGACATTATCTCTTGGACTCTCACTTCCAGCGGGCAATACACAGCTGGGTGTGTCTACAATGCTCAATTCCTGGGTTCCACTCCGTGCTCTTTCGCAGCCTCGTCTGGAAGCCGTGGGCGCCTCCAAAGTGTAGGTTTTTCGGTTGGCTTGCGGTACAGAACAGGCTTTGCACTTATGATCGGTTTGCAGTCCGGGGTTGACCCTACAGCCCGTCATGCCGTCTTTGCAATGGTCAGGGCGAAACCGCTAGGCACATCCTGTTAAAATGCCGCTTCTCTAGGCGCATTTGGCAGACTGTTGCGTGTTGGCTCTCCTGCCCCTCCCTGTTCAAAGATTTGGGCTCTGATCGCCCCATAGTCCTACAGTATTTGTTGAATATATTAGCAATTTAGCACATGATTTAATTCGAAATACTATCAGATAAATTGTGACCGTAGTAAATACAGTAACCATGCAAATATCTAGATCTAATACAGTAGACAGACTGAAACAATCTATTGCAAGAACTAGACATAAGAATTCAGCAATATCTCATACAGATGGAATAGAGATACGTACGATGCAGCGGTAGCGGCACCGCTGTTGTTGTTGTCCACGTCGGCCATGTCGTCGATGAAGAGGTTGCCGAGGTCGGGGAAGAAATCGTCGTTGGGGAAGTAGTCGCCGTCAGCAGTCGCGAGTGTGCTCCCCAAAAACCTGATCGCCCCTCTCCCGTACAGGATCACAAGAGTCGGGGTTCCGGAGGCCTGCTGTCCCCACTAGCGGTGCACGCCGGAAGGAGGGATGGAGAAGACTTGATTGGCGGCGCAGTGCTTTGGAACGGTGCGAAACCATATGTTAAGTGGTAGCTATGCGCGTATTTATATGCGGCTGGGAGAGACGTGGACGTAACTCCACGTCTGAGTCGGTTCGGTTTCACGATCCAGAAAGGAAACGGAAACAGTTAAGGAATTAACGTGTCCGTTAATTACCAAGTTAATGACTCATTAAGTTTTCCCAAACGATAAAATAAACGCTCTCGGCTCGGCTCATTCCCGCAACCCACGGCGCGTCGTGACGAGGCGAGGCGAGGCGGGCGGCGGAGGAGCAGCGCGCGTGTGGCACACCTCTCCTCTTGCCTTGCCAACTCATACATGAGCTAGAATGGCTCACCTTATAAAGTGGTTTCATTCTCTCCAAACTAGCAGTATGGGACTAGTCCCACTCACTCCACTTGTATTATTCATGAATGGGCCATGACAATTTCAGGATTTATTGGGCTTAGTTGGACCACACTGCAGCCCATAAATTCCAACAATCCCCCACAAAGTGTCATTAGCACATTTCATAAACTCTGTTCCAAAACATTGTTTATATATCGGTGTTAGTGGAGACTGTTAAGTTGAACTTCCACTTAGAACATCATGCTACACTAGTTCACAAATTGAATAGTGGACTACGCCTTGAACTACAAGTTTGTTGTGATACAAGTTTCACACAACGTCTGAACCGATACTAGGCTGCCGCAAGGCTTCCCCGCGGTTTGGAGCATATGCGTCAAACTTCGAAGGCCTTTCATGAGTTTATTAGAGAGCACCCGATTCTCATAGACTGCGACGTTTAACAGTCAGACTCATATAGGTGAGTTCCTCAGGAGATGTTTTGTAGGACACATCTCTGCTTATATAAATAAGCCACTTGGAACACATTAAGACAAATGTCAACCTACCATACATATCAGGAGAGTATTGCATCTTTTATGGAGTGGAATAAAATATAAGGATACTCTCCTCTCAGCCGACCAACAGCTTGTCTCCCACTTCTAATTCACGGGATCTTCGATCACATAGAGTGGGTTACCACTGTGGGCAACTTATAACGTGGGTCTCAAGCCCATCTCCCTCGATGCATTATCTATCACATTCCGTGATAAACCCTTTGTGAAGATATCTGCCAAGTTCATAGATGTTTGGATATAATCCAACGCAATAACTCCGGAGTTCTTCAATTTTCTGACAGATTTTAATCTCCTCTTCACATGTCTTGATGACTTTGCATTATCCTTAGAACTGTTCACTTTGATGATCACAGTTTGATTATCACAGTTCATTAGGATTGCGGGTATTGGTTTTTCAACCATAGGCAAGTCCATCAAGAGCTCACGAAGCCACTCTGCTTCAACAGTGGCTGTGTCTAATGCTGCGAGTTCTGCTTCCATAGTTGACCTCGTTAAGATGGTCTGCTTGCAAGACTTCCAGGAAACAGCGCCACCACCAAGTGTAAAAACATAACCACTAGTGGCCTTAAGCTCATCAGCATCAGATATCCAATTAGAGTCACTATATCCTTCCAGAACCCTCGGGTTTCCGGTATAGTGAATTCCATAGCTCGCAGTGCCTTTTAAATAGCGCATAACTCTCTCAAGCGCATGCCAATGATCATCTCCCGGATTGGAAACAAACCGGCTTAATTTGCTCACAGCAAAAGAGATGTCAGGCCTCGTGGCACTCGCCAAATACATAAGCGAGCCTATAATCTGATAATATCTCAGTTGATCTCTAGCAATCCGTTGATTCTTTCGAAGCAACACACTAGCATCATATGGAGTTGAAGAAGACTTGCAGTCACTATACCAGAGGCGACTCAAGACCTTTTCCACATAGTGAGATTGAAGCAGTGTAATCCCACCATTATCATCTCTCAATAGTTTGATGTTCAATATAACATCAGCTACTCCTAGATCCTTCATCTCAAAACAGCGAGATAAGAAATCCTTAACTTCCTTGATTAAATCAAGATTGGTCCCAAAGATCAATATTTCATCAACGTATAGACATAGAATAACTCCCTCGCCCCCACCATGGCGATAGTACACACATTTATCAGCTTCGTTTACAACAAAGCCTTCAGCAGTCAAAGTCCTTTCGAACTTTTCATGCCATTGCTTAGGTGCTTACTTGAGGCCGTATAATGACTTCAATAACTTGCACACCTTGCCTTCCTGACCGGGTACTACGAAACCATCTGGCTGCTCCATATAAATTTCCTCTTCCAACTCTCCATTAAGGAAAGCCGTCTTAACGTCCATTTAATGAACGAGAAGACCGTGCGAGGCAGCCAGTGAGAGTAGCACACGAATAGTGGTCAGTCTAGCCACAGGTGAGTAAGTATCAAAGAAGTCTTCACCTTCTTTTTGGGTATAACCCTTGGCCACAAGCCTTGCCTTGTTCTTTTCAATTGTACCATCAGGCCTAAGCTTTTTCTTGAACACCCACTTACATCCTACGGGTTTACACCCATACGGACGATCAGTGATTTCCCAGGTTCCGTTAGCCAAGATGGAATCCATCTCGCAACGGACAGCCTCCTTCCAGTAGTCAGCATCAAGAGACGCATAGGCTTCTGAAATAGTCCTGGGTGTGTCATCCACGAGGTACACAATGAAATCATTACCAAATGACTTTGCAGTCCTCTATCTCTTGCTCCTTACAGGAACTTCATTGTCATCCTCCTCGGGATTCTCAACGTGTTCTATCGGAATGGTGGGTTCAGGAATCTCTGCTAATTCCTGACTAGATAAAACAGGTTTCTCCTGATTTGATGAGCTAGACATATCCTTCATAGGAAATATGTTCTCAAAGAAAGTCGCATCATTCGACTCTATAATTGTACCAACATGCATGTCGGATACCTCAGATTTTACTATCAAGAATCTATAACCAATGCTATTAAAAGCATAGCCCAGAAGAACACAATCTACGGTTTTAGGTCCAAGCTTGCGCTTCTTGGGAATTGGTATATTGACTTTCGCCAAACAACCCCAAGTACGTAGGTAGGAGAGTTTTAACCTTTTCCTTTCCCATTCCTCAAATGGAGTAATGGTTTTATTCTTTGTGGGAACTCGGTTTAGGACATGACACGCAGTCATTAGCGCCTCCCCCCACCATGCCTTGGAGAGACCCGAAGTGTCTAACATGGCGTTAACCAAATCAGACAGCGTTCGGTTCTTTCTTTCAGCCACCCCATTTGACTGAGGTGAGTATGGAGGCGTCCTCTCATGAATAATATCGTGTTCAGCACAAAAAGAATTAAACTCGTTGGAAAAATACTCTCCACCACGATCAGACCTAAGCCGTTTAATTTTACGATCAAGTTGGTTCTCAGCTTCGGCCTTATAGTTCTTAAAGTAAGTTAGAGCTTCATCTTTAGATTTCAGAAGATACACATAACAATATCTAGTGGAGTCATCAATAAGTGTCATGAAATATTTCTTTCCACCTTTTGTCAATACGCCATTCATCTCACAAAGATCAGAATGTATAAGTTCTAGTGGTGCCAAGTCTCTCGCCTCCGTAGTCTTATGAGATTTGCGAGGTTGCTTAGCTTGAACACACACTTGACATTTGGAACCTTTAATGGTACTGAATTTCGGAATTAAACTCATATTTGCTAACCGCGTCATGCAACCAAAATTAATATGACAAAGTCGTGAATGCCAAACATCACAATCATTATCGTGACAAACATTATTAATAACTTTGATGCATATATCTGACAAGGATAAGTGGAACAAGCCTCCGCACTCATAGACTTTACCAATAAATTGTCCATACTTGGAAATTACAACTTTATTGGACTCGAATACCAACTTAAAACCATCTCGACATAAACGTGAGCCGCTGACGAGATTTTTATTGATGGAGGGCACATGATGAACGTTCTTCAGTCGCACGACCTTTCCCGAAGTAAACTTCAGATCGACCGTACCAACACCACGAACAGTAGCATGTGACCCGTTCCCCATCAGCACAGGAGAAGTCCCTGTGACCTGATAAGAAGAAAACATGGAAGCATCAGCACAAACATGTACATTGGCACCTGTGTCAATTAACCATTCAGGTGAATGACAAACTGAAAGAATAATAGGAACAGTACCGTACCCAGTATCCTTCATCTCAGTGTCACCAATGACAATGTTAGCGGTCTTGCCGTTGTTCTCTTTCTGCTGCAACTCATATCGCTTAGGGCATTTTTGAGCCCAATGGGTCAGTTCACCGCAAACGTGACATGACCCCTTTCTCTTCTTGAAGTTGGTAGAGTGCGATGGCTTATTCCTGCCATCGGGTTTGCCTTTACCCTCGGATTTCTTCTTGTTATATTTAGACTTGTTGGGCGGGTAATGTTTCTTCTGTACCACATGAGCAGAAGAACCTACCTCAGCAACCCGAGCACGTGTATCCTTTGCTCTCGCCTTCTCTTCCACATCAAGAGATCCGATGAGGTCCGCAACGGAAAACTCTTGTCTCTTATGTTTCAGAGAAGTAGCAAAGGTGCTCCATGAAGATGGAAGCTTGGCAATAATGCCTCCGGCCACAAACTTGTCCGGTAACATACACTTAAAGTGCTCAAGTTCTTTAGCGAGTGACTGTATCTCATGAGCCTGTTGAACAACAGATCACTCATCAGTCATCCTGTAGTCATAGAATTGCTCCATGACATACAGCTCGCTGCCAGCATCCGAGGCCCCAAATTTGGCCTCGAGTGCAGCCCACATATCCTTGCCGTTATCAAACGACATGTACGGATCCACAATGGAATCATCAATTATACCGAGGAGGGCACTTTCAAACATAGTGTCCATATTCTCAAAGGCCTCTAGATGTGCTGGATTGAGATCGCCCTCAGGCTTGCCCTTGGTGGCCGCAATAGCAGCGCAAGGTTTGAAACCATAGCACTGGTCTCGTGCGCCACCTCTTATAGTCCACACCCTTGAAAGGGATTGGCCTTGTCGCCGCAATGACAGACGGCGCAGGTGCAAGAAATTACCTATAATCAGGTTTTTGGATTGTTGAATATATTAGCAATTTAGCACATGATTTAATTCGAAATACTATCAGATAAATTGTGACCGTATCAAATACAGTAACCATGCAAATATCTAGATCTAATACAGTAGACAGACTGAAACAGTCTATTGCAAGAACTAGACATAAGAATTTCAGTAATATCTCATACAGATGGAATAGAGATACGTACGATGCAGCGGTAGCGGCACCGCTGTTGTTGTTGTCCACGTCGGCCATGTCGTCGATGAAGAGGTTGCCGAGGTCGGGGAAGAAATCGTCGTTGGGGAAGTAGTCGCCGTCAGCAGTCGCGCGAGTGCGCTCCCCAAAAACCTGATCGCCCCTCTCCCGTACAGGATCACAAGAGGCGGGGTTCCGGAGGCCTGCTGTCCCCACTAGCGGTGCACGCCGGAAGGAGGGATGGAGAAGACTTGATTGGCGGCGCAGTGCTTTGGAACGGTGCGAAACCATATGTTGAAGTGGTAGCTAGGCTTTACCGTATGCGCGTATTTATATGCGGCTGGGAGAGACGTGGACGTAACTCCACGTCTGAGTCGGTTCGGTTTCACGATCCAGAAAGGAAACGGAAACAGTTAAGGAATTAACGCGTCCGTTAATTACCAAGTTAATGACTCATTAAGTTTTCCCAAACGATAAAATAAACGCTCTCGGCTCGGCTCATTCCCGCAACCCGCGGCGCGTCGTGACGAGGCGAGGCGAGGCGGGCGGCGGAGGAGGAGCGCGCGTGTGGCACACCTCTCCTCTTGCCTTGCCAACTCATACATGAGCTAGAATGGCTCACCTTATAAAGTGGTTCTATTCTCTCCAAACTAGCAGTATGGAACTAAACTATAGTCCCACTCACTCCACTTGTATTATTCATGAATGGGCCATGACAATTTCAGGATTTATTGGGCTTAGTTGGGCCACACTGCAGCCCATAAATTCCAACAGTATTAGCATGTCATCGCCAAAACTCTAACCGACCACCCCTTGGGACTCCGATCTGTCATCACACTGGTGACTTGGGAGATTTGGAAGGAAAGGAATGCAGGCATCTTCAACAATAGGGCAACCACTTCTTTGGCCCTCTTTCAGAAGATCAAGGACGAGGGGAATAACTGGATTCTGGCTGGCGCCAAACGCCTTGCGGAGATCGTTTCATAAGTTTTCAGTCTTGGTGATCATCTGATTTTTTTTCCGCCTAGGCCACCCCTGTTTGCTCCTTGCAAAACTTTTGCGCCGCTTCAAAAAAAAATCTAGATCGATCGACTATGGTAGGTGATTCTGAACTGGAATGCCATGCCCCCCGAGAGGATAAGGTCCCGTCTACAGTAGTTTGAGAGTCGAAGAGCGGCGTCCGCGTCGCCCAGGCCGTTCCCGGAGCTTCTTCGCCGGCGAGGCTGGTCGGAGATGTGAAGGGGGTCGTGCTCGTGGCCTTGTACAGAGTAGCAGTAGTCTAGGGTCTCTAGTTGTCGGTTTTTTACCGGTTTCCGGCCGTGTGCCGAGGGGTGGTTGGTCGCCGGCGCCTCCGAGCTGTGTTGCTGCCTCTCTCGAAGGAATCCTTGGAGCAAGATGGGCCTCCCATCATCTGTTGTTCGGATTTCTTTGGGAGCCCCTTCTAATAAGCTCGATGAGGAGGATAGGGCGGATCGACGCCGGCAAGATCTGCCTCTGCTTGATGTTGATGCGGGGTGTGGAGCTCCAGTGGTTGGAGACGCAGGCGCCCTGGCAGAGGATATCAAGCTTCTCCTTCAATAAAGCCGAAGTTTGGATTCGTGGTCGCCCCGGTATTCTCTTTCTGCCTCCTCTGATGATCCGTGGCAGGCATCGGAGTTTTGACGGCGGACGTTCTGCCACAAGGGGGTGGCGACGAGCTGCTCGGGATCTCGTTGCAGACTCGGAGCTATGCATCTCTTCTGCTGCCGTGGTGGTCGAAGGGGGATGCGCTGCTGTGGTCTCCGGCGAGCTCATCGGGCGTTCATGGAGTGTTGAAGCCTGCGTCTTCTCGAGCAATCAAGCGGCCATGCGTGGCCATGAAAATTGGCGGGTGAGCTCCAGCCCTCCTTCAACCTCCATTGAGAGGCCCTTCGTGGAATTCACTGATGCTGAGGTGCGAGCCGCCATTGTTGCAAGTGGTTGCGTCCCCGTGACGGTGGTAGGCGACGGCAGGTTGTTTCCTTCCTTTCGGCTCAGCGGAGGGGAAAGAGGAGGACTCGATTGCATTATTGTAATTTTCATTTTAGTCCTTTCTCCTTTCTCTGGGGACCTATGTGTGATTCCAAACTTTATGGGGTCCCTTGTAATTTGCTTGTACACCCTCCGACTATTAACATGTGGCTTCTAGCCCTTCTGGGGGCGCTCCTGGTTCAAAAAAAAAACTGGAATGCCATGCGCGGTGTTCTCTCGATCTTTCGGAGCACCCGCGCGCGACCTAGGGGAACTTGCGTGCATGCATGTCGTCGAACAGCCGGACAAAAAAACGTGAACAAGCGGGCCTCTCTCTCTGTGATTGGAATACTGCTCTCATGAGCAGCAATGGTGGAAGTTGAGCAGCATGCAGTCGCACGTGCGGCTAACACCACACAGGTGTGATCTTTGAACAGTCTGCTTGCACGTCTGGATGGGTCTCACCTGCATGCTGAGCGCGGCCGAGTCTCGGACTCTCGGTAGCTGACTTCCGGCCGCGGTGTTGGTAAGGACTGAGATTAATAATCGCGTATCGAGTTCACGACATGATTAGGTGAAGAAATTTTTACTCCGTGGAATGGATGATATATCGGGCGACGTCGTATTCGCGTGCCAGCGGATAGACGACTGGACTCCATCGATCGGCCGGAAACGGACGACGCGCGGCAGTTAGACCTAAACGGAGCGCGTTCATAGGAATCACAGCATGTTTTTCGTTTCTCTTACTTACCGACAAACCAACCATACATGTTTGACCCACATGCTTGCTAGCTTCTTCCACATTTTTTTTTTGAACAGGGGACGGTCCCGAAGGACCTAGAGCTTCATTGATATCAGTCGGTGGAAGTACAACTTACAAAAAGGCCTCCGAAAGAAATAAAAATACAACCGAGCCCTTAACATTTTGCACTGTGGACCTCGAAAGGAAAAAGAAAACGCGATCCGGTCCTGCTCCTCTTCCACCGCGACGAATCCATGGCTGCGCGCAGCCAACCTCGACGCCGCCGGGGACGAGACCACTTGGGACGGCGAGGCGGGAGCAAAGCTGCGACGTAGCTGCAGGGCCTCCATTCGTCATATCAGCCAGGAGGTTGAGAGAGTCCACCATCGCCGGAATCTTGAAGTATCCAGCGCATGGGGTGGGAGTGGTCGCCCAACGACCATGAGAGACGACAACGACATCCTCGTCGCCGTGAGAGCAGTCCCTGGCGAAGCATCGCCGCACCCCTGGTGCAGAGACCACGAGCGCACAACCAGGGCCAGGATCCTATCTCCAATCTCACCTCCATGGCAAGAATCGAAGGGGGAAGTTGACCTCCAGAAGAAGCTTGCAGATCTGCTAAAGGCGAGCTTATTTAAGCTGCCACCTCCACATCCCCTAATCACCGCCGCCATCCTCCATGGACCGCAGCCAGCCAAGGGGAGAAGAGCATCTCCGGCGCCGCTCGAAGGCGCACGAAGCAAGCAGCAGCAGGGCATAGCGCCATACGCCACATAGGGCCAACTCGAAAGCAAAGCAAAGCCTACTGCTACACCAGCTTCTTCCACATGAAATGCTTCTGTACTACTCCTACTAAGTTTGGTCCTAGGAAATTACATTAGACTGTACGTGGTACTTTATGAATTCCACGACAAGGTTAGCTGTGCAGGCGCATGCAGTCAGTCGACGAGGCAACATGGGTTCACACACACACAGTGCAGCGGGATCGACTCAAACAAAGACTGACCGTGAGGTCTCGCAAGTCAGTACAGTACTTTTTTTTTTTAGCGTAGTCAGTACAGTACCTAAGTACATTCCCATCGATCCCCAGGATATTCCACGGCTTCCGGTCTCGGCGAAAGACCCACCGAGGAGCACAGGCCACAGCGACAGCAAAGAAACCGTACTCCTTGAGATCTCGTGGGCTGAGAAGAAACGACATTGCGCCATGCGATTCCACGGGCCGGTCCAACTTCAACAGCAGATGCCATGGATATACTATATGGGAAGGAAAAAAAAAAGGAAACGTGGCGAAACTCAACACAGCTACAGACGACGTACGCACGTATGTATCCTGCATCGTGTTTGTCCTTGTCTCCGAATCGTGCGCACGTGTTTATCTCAGCCAGACGGGAGACGAGGCTCTGTCTTCTTCTCTGCAGGTACGTCAGATTCTATATGGACAACGCTGGGACCCAGGGGATAGAAAATTTTCATCCCCGGGTCCCCTTGACCCACACGTGTCTATTTTTTTTACCTAAATCTCGTATTTGCTCCGTGTAGCAAAAAACACCCCGCTTTTACTCCTATGTAGCAAAAAAACGTTTCGCCCAAAAAAGAACAGGAAAAGACAAATCTCGCCGGAGACCTCGCCGGAGTTACTGTAGCAAAAAATCAAATTTCACCGGAGCCATCACCGGAGACTTTTGCTAGAGTAAAAAAATTATTCTAAAAAAGCAAAAACATAACATTATTGTAGCAAAAGAAGTATTCTATTAGAGCAAATAATCGGACCTCGCCGGAATCGTAGTAGCAAAAAATTTGTAAAAAAAAGCAAAAAAATTACACAAAAGTAGCAAAAAAAATTTGGTCTTCGGGGAGCATCACCCGCCGCCAATTGTAGCATGTTCCTCTGCAGCGATTCCGAGGGCGGGGCTCGCCGGCGACGTGGAGCTCTTCCTCTGCAGCGCGTCGAGGTCGACCGCCTCACCACGCCGTGGAGGCGCTCGAGCCATGGAACACTGCCGTGCTCGCAGGGAGCCATGGGAGCACCCAGCTCGGGTCGTCACCGAGCAGGTGGGCGCTCGGGGGGCGGCGCACCCTACCATGGCGCACCACAGACCACGACGGAGCCCGGCGCTCGCCGCCATCCGCACCCTCCGCTCGCAGCGCGTCCATGGCGGCGGTCGGGAATGAATCCGGGCGCACCACAGACGCCTCTACCATGGCGCACCACAGACCACGACGGAGGGAGGCGGCGTGCGGACTGGGCCGACAGGTCAACCACGACGAGCTCGCGGCGACCGTTGGCGGCGAAGAGGAAGGAGCTGCCCGAGGAGCCACGCGGCAGCCGGGGCGGGGCCGGACGAGACGGAGGAGAGGTGGTAGAAGCGGCGGAAGTCCGGAGAGGAGATGAGGTGAGACAGAGGCCGGGCGACGGAGCGGACGCGGAGCAGGCGCGTGACTCGTGCGGGGAAACGATGGGAAAAAGTCAATGACGGGAAGAGAGAGTAAGGGAAGGATAAGGCAGGCGCGTGACTCGTGTGTGGGGCCACCGGCCACGGTCGCCTCGCGTCCGTTCCCCCGGATGATTCCGAGTGTTTTCCATTCTATATGGAGTAGTAAATTCCACTAGTAGACCCAAACACAATTCCAATTCCACGGGTAGCCCCAAACATTATTTTCACTACTCCCTCCGACCCGTTAAAAGCGTGGTGAAAAATAAATACTGGATGTGTACGCATCTGTAGCTATACTACCCAGTGGGGGAGGCACGTTATGGCTGTGCTATCAATCGAGGTCGCATGATTTTGGCACGTACAATAGCCCCAGCTATGTGTAATTTTATTTATTTATTTTTTAGACTAAATGGGTGACCACCCGGTTTCATTGAAACAAAAAATGCCAGGCCAGCTATGAGTAATGCACACACCTGAACCCAAAAATTCAGAAAATTAACCATGCAACCCCACATGTCATCTACTATGGTTAACTTAGCTGGGTCAAATACCGAGAAAACACATGTATTACTGTTAAAGTGCAATAAATAGTAAAAGAGGCAACTCATGCCAATAGTTTGACCTTTTTTAGACGTTTCAAAAGAAAATTAAAAACCCTAGATGTAACCAACTATATATACCTGCTAGCATGCACACATACTTCATGTGAAACATCTTGTATTTTTTTAAGCTTTAAATTTAAACTTTTCAGATTTTAAGAAAAGGGCTACTTGGAATCCGAGTCCAGAGCCATATCGGCACTCTAAGAGCAAGTTCAACAGTAGAGGCAACAACCGGCTATAGGGATTTTCCATGTCATCTACAGCCAACCATATAGCCAACATGTACTCCCTCCGTCCCAAATTATAAGGCGCCCTTTAGTTTCGCTGGTCAGCGGTGTTCAACTTTGACCATGATTTTTTTCTTATAACATATCCATAAAATTGGTAGTAATATATATGAAATGATAGAATTTTAGAAGGCGAATGCAACTATACCATTTATACGTTCTAAGGGCATCTCCAGTCGTCCCCCCCAGCGCCCCCAGGACGCGAAATAGCGCCGTTTTGCTCGAAAAGCGCTGTTTGTCTACCAGCTGCCCCCCCAGAACCCGAAATAGCACCGTTTCGGCGGAAATTAGTGCCGTCACACCCAGGCGGAACCCAGCCCATTGGGTTCGGCCTGGGGGGCGGCGGAAGGAAAAGCGCGCATGGGCCAGCGCTGCCGGCGAGGGAGCGCCATTTGCCCCCCCTCCCCCCCCACGTCGCCGCCGTCGGCCGCCATCA
Organism: Alopecurus myosuroides; assembly: GCA_028641055.1. Taxonomy (NCBI): domain Eukaryota; kingdom Viridiplantae; phylum Streptophyta; class Magnoliopsida; order Poales; family Poaceae; genus Alopecurus; species Alopecurus myosuroides. Next base: position 305,939,870 of record CM054063.1, on the reverse strand, counting down.
CACACGAGCGGCGAGGCAAACCACCGCCGTCCGCTCCACCACATCGTCGCCGCCGTTTGGTCGCGTCTCCGCCGCGGAGGAGGTTGTGCCCGGTGAACCACGTCCACCTCCCGCAAGGTGTTCGACGTTCTGTCCGAGCCATGGACTCCGACACCGAGGAGATGCTCGCCGAGCTCTTCGACGAGGAAGATTAGGCCGCCATCGACGATGAGGAGCACCTGCTGATCCTGAGCTGCCTGGCCGGCTTGTAGGCCCAGGCCGCCCAGCCGCGGCATGCTGGATCGAAGCCCGATCACCCAAGAGCGAGCCGAGGCAGCGGTACGAGGGCTACTGCATCCTCTACTCCGACTACTTCGCCGAGGATCCCACCAACGACGAGAAGGTGTTCCGGCGTCGTTTCAGGTGAAACGCACGCTCTTCCTCAAGATCATGCATGCCATCCGGGAGTTTGACACCTACTTCAAGTTGAGGAAGGACTGCACCGGCACGGTAGGCTTTACCTCTATCCAGAAGTGCACGATGGCCATGAGGTTGCTTGCATACGGTGCTCCCGCAGATGCACAAGATGACTACCTACGCATGAGCGAGTCCACGGCCCTTGAGTGCTTGAACGAGTTCTGTCGGGCAGTGGTTGCAGTTTTTGGCCCAATATACCTGCGATCACCCAATGCGCAAGACACTGCTCGTCTCCTCGCAGAGAATGAAGCAAGAGGGTTTCCTGGGATGCTTGGCAGTATCGACTGTATGCATTGGGAATGGAAGAACTGCCCATTTGACTGGCAGGTGATGTACAAGGGAAAGGAAGGAGAGTGCTCGGTGGTTCTCGAGGCCGTGGCTTCGTATGATCTCTAGATTTGGCATTCATTCTTTGGTATGCCTGGAAGTCACAATGACATCAATGTCTTGCAGTGCTCGAATGTCTTTGCCGAGCTTGTCGAAGTCCATGCCCCCCCTGTGAACTATGAGATCAATGGACACCAGTATACAAATGGGTATTATCTTGCAGATGGCATCTACCCGAAGTGGGCAACATTTGTGAAGAGCATCTCCAACCCTATCACAGGAAGCGCAAAAGCTTGGTTTTCCAAGTGCCAGGAGGCTTGCAGGAAGGATGTTGAGCGGGCATTTGGTGCGCTTCAATCTCGATTCGCTATTGTTCGGTACCCAGCTATGACTTGGTCGAAGTCCAACATGTGGGAGGTGATGCAGTGTTGTGTGATCTTGCACAACATGATCATTGAGAGTGAGCGGGATGACCCGGTGCCTGACAGTGAGGCAAGCACACCATACTACCGGCAGGGCCCTCTTGCAACTGTTGATCACCAGGTGCCGGCATCATGGACAGACTTCATCACCAAGCGACAGGAGATTCGACACGCTGAAACACACCATGCTCTGTAGAATGACCTGGTGCAGCATTTGTGGACGCGAAAGGGGAATGGCAATGTTGAGGACGATGCCGATGACTAGTGTAATTTATTTATTTTGTTTAAATTGTTGAACTATTTATTTGTGTGGCAAAAATCTATTTATTTGTGTGGAAAAACTTCAATTATTTGTGTGCAAAAGCTCTACCTGCCCAAATTTGGGCGAATCGCCGGCTGGGAGGCGGCCTGGGTTTCACGGCTAGGAAACGCGCCCCCCAGCTTCCAGAATTGTGCCGTTTGGCGCCGCGGCGGAAAAAAGTGGGAGTTTTCGCGTCCTGGGGGGCCCGAACGGCAGGAGATGCCCTAATTACATATATATTATTATATATTGGTGGTCAAAGTTGACCATCAAAGAAAAGCATAAAAATAGCGCGCCTTGTATTTTGGGACAGAGGGAGTACAATAGTATCTAGAAAAATGTGTTGTTTTATTAATACATGACGCACTTCTCATTCTCACAAGGTGCCTAGCGAAGGGATGGACCTTGGACCCTGCGAGTAAGGATACCCCGGTCCTAGACCCAAGGTTAAAGCCCAAGAAGGGAAGCCTTTGGAGTATTCTGGAAGGCTCACTTTAAGCGCACCTGCAATGCCTTGTGGGATAAGATAGGAAACTTGTAACCGACATAGGTTAGAGTTCGAGTCCTCCCCGGGTAGGATTTGAGACCTGGCCATCTATATAAGGCCAGGAGAACCACCGGAAGAGGACCAAGCAATACTGCGCCACTAAAGCCTTGAGCTCGAGATCGTACTCTCGACTTGAGCAACCACCATTGTAACCGATCTATTCGATAATACAGATCGACAGAGGCAGGAGTAAGGGTTTTACCTCTACGAGGGCCCCGAACCTGGGTAAATCGTGCCTCCTGTCTAGCCGACGATCGTCGCCAGTGCTCATAGGTTCTTCTATTCGAAACCCTATAGTATCACCTAAGGGAATTGCCGATACACAGATTCGACAATTGGCGCCGTCTGTGGGAACAGTGGGCGCTGGATCTCCGGCATCTTCGGCTTCATCATCCAACTCACATTGGAGACCTTCGACTTCGGCTCCGACCAATCCTATCCGGATCGGATCTGTCGTGGTCACCCCTCACTCGCCGGAATCACGCCCGGTATTCAGCGATCTGGAAAAGAGCGTCACCTTGACGTTCGGAAGCCTGAAGTTCTACACCAACAAGGACAGAATCCTCCACTTCCCTGAAGAATCGGGATCTGAGTCAGGAGCCGTCGACTCGCGACCCTACCTAGAGAAAAGTGGCGAGTCCATCCGCTTCAACTCCAGCAACTTCCATACCCTCTCGACAGAGGAACCCTCTCGGGTCAAGAAAGCTCTTCAAAACACGCCTAGGACTCACGAGCCACGACTGGCTCAAGTCTGCATGGCAGGATCAGAACAGCCACCCCCAGAAACAGAACACAGCGCAGCAGAACGCGCTGAGATCGGCGTCTCGCGAGACGCTTGGGATCGATCCAAGGAGGCCATGAGAACAAGCAAGCCGCCTGTGGCTGGAGCGCCACACGAAGATATGGTCGCCTACCACTATCATCTAGTGAGAGCGGCCACAGCTATCAAAGAAGCTCGGATAGACCTAGCCCATCGGAAGGGATTGGCGGATGAATCAAGTCAACGCCGGGCCGAGCTGTCCCTAACACCTTCGGTCGGAACCCGACCCGCAAGGAAGGGATACGCATCGAGAACGGCATCCATGGACGCTGAGTCCCTGGGCGGGATCAGCATGTCACTCGGACCTTCGCTTATGCGGGTTGACGAGGAAGGAAACGTCTACCCGCAAACTCCTGCTGCCACAGTCCTGGCTGCAGCAACCTACATGCAGATGAACCAACCAGGGGAGAACGACCCTCGAGCGGAGCAGTACAAACAGGTTCGGAAAGGATTAGGCATGGCGGCCTCAAGGCTTGCCTCCTATGATCGCCGAAAAGCTGCTGAACAGAAGGAGAAGGAGAAAGAAAAGGAAGCCTCGCGCGAGCATAGGAGCGCTTCACCTAGAAGAGACAAATCACCTCGCCGTGGTCGAGGAAAAGAAGCCCGCACTACAACGGAATCGGTCTATTGCAATGAAAATAGTCGTTGTAAAAAGTGGCGTATCGTCGCAATAGGGTTTTGTTGCATCGAAATCGGTTTCGTTGGGAGGCGTCGCAAAAACCTCCATGGTATAGAAGCCTGTCTCCGCGCACTTAGATTCGTCGCTACAAAAGAATCCAGTTGCAACCATTTCCTAGGCCAATTGCCACGCACTTTTCCGTCGCGTCTCGCACATAACGCAACGTACGTATTTCGTTGGTACACCTCTAGTGCAACAAATACCCAAACGTGGCGAGTGACCAATGTGGCAACGACGAGTGTTCCGTTGCGCTTGTTCTTTCGTTGCAAAAGTGGAGTTTATTTGCCACGTCCAATTGTGTGGCAAAAAACTATGGCAACAAACATTATACGCGTGGGAACAACGTTTTGCCACACACAATCAATTGTGGTAAGATGATTTTGAAATAGTAATCGCAACGGCCTTCATATTAGTAGCCATAAGCAATCGCGACAATTTTAACTATTCGTGGTGCCATTCAATTTCTACAAATTTTAGTTTCGTGGCGAGATGTAGTATTCGCAACATCCACATTTTATGTTGCTAGAAACAACTGCGACAATTACAACTTTTCGTGGCGCCATTGTATTTCGACAAATTTTATTTTCGTGGCGAGATGTACTATTCGCAACGTCCAAATTTTAGTAGCTAGAAACAACTGCGACAATTTCAACTATTCGTTGCGCCTTTCTATTTCTACAAATTTTAGTTTCGTGGCGAGAAGTATGGGAATTCTCTATTGCAACGAACATAGTTTGGTGGCGTGAATCCACTATCGCAACAAAGTTAGTTCGGTGGAGAAAAAAATATTGCGACGATGTCTCCCTCATGGTGGTGAGAGTCTATTTCAACAAAACACTTTGTTGTAGCGAGTGAGGCTTCACGCAACACTACAATTATCGTGGTAAAATACCTATTGCCACGTTATAGAAAAAAAAAATAAGGAAACAAAAAATACGGGCAGTGAATTAAAATGTTCAAAACGGTACGTAAAATATGTTTATTTACACAAAATAATAGTTCTCATAGCTATTTATAATATATACAAATGAAATTCTCGTACAACATGGATCAAATCAAGTTCAATTCAAACTGAAATATCCAGTGCAGCTATTTTTTTCCATCAGAAGTTTGATTGCCGTCCTGCAATCAATTGTAAAAAATAAGAAGTTTTGAGTCTAGTCAGCAATAACATATGCTGAAACATAAGAACCAGCAGACTATAGTGTGTGGATGAAGCAAAAACAGTTGTGGTAACTCAACGAAGCCACAACCCATAGTGAAACATAAACTGCAGCAAGTATAGGGTGGGTGCAGCAACGCTATAGTGTGGGTGAAGCAAAAACAGAATGTACTACTACCGAATTGTACAAGATTGTGACTTACATATGACTTAAACATTCGACTATTCTGTATCGTGCTGTGCGGAGGAATTATTTTCTTAGCAGGACTGTTGGTAAGTAATGGTTGCTGGTTCGACTTCTTAAACGTCTGCAAAAACAAAGTGCACTGTTAGCAACGCAAGTAAACAACTAAATCTTACGAGTTTGCAATCGTACGACTATCATCACCTGAGGTGTAGTCGTCTTCTGCTTTTCCATCTGTGCGGAGAGCTCTTCAAACTTTGCCTGCAACTGTGAGTTAAACTCTGCAACCATGTTTTTTTTCAAATTCTTGTCTTGAGTTTCTCTCCAACTCCATCAGTTTTTCCCTTTGATCAAGCTCTTCCATTAATCTCTTCTCAAGATTTTCTCTCTCAGCCCGCTCTACATTAATCTTCTCTTCCATGCTTGCACGTTCATCTAGTAACTTCTGTTCTAAAGTAGTGACCTTCGTGGTGAGCTGGGAGTTTACTTTTTGGGTCTCTGCCGTAGCCCGAGCTTGCTCCTCAAACAGCAACTTAGACCGCTGAGAACTAGTTTGCACCTGGGCCATGTATCCGAACCCACGAGGCTGGGATGACTTGCAATCAACGATATCTTTATATGCTTTCTGGAAAATATTGATTCTTTGTTCAGCTGACACTGGAACACCAGTTTTCTTTGATATGTTTTCAATCTCTTTACATGCTGTGTCCTGATTACGAAAAAACTCTCAAATCAGATGAAGAATCATCCAAGATGGAGAACAGTAAATATGTTTAGAGTAGCTTCTAAGTCAGTGAACTCACATAAACATCCTTGGACTCTGTTGTAGTCCATGTTTCATTCTTTGTGTGGGTCAGTTTCCAGAGAGCAACACAGTTTGGCTCTTCTCCAGTTTCCGAATCCCTCTGCAAGTAGTGCAACAATTAGATCCTATAAACATTAAAGCAAAGTGAACACCGACGCATGCATAGTGAGTAGGCCCATACATTCTCAAAACTGAGTTGAGAGTAGGATTTTGATTCTACTCTGTGTATTGTCTTCATCTGCGTACAGTTTTCCTTGTTCTTTTGGCTGAGTTGCTGCTCATTCAATTATAAAAAAAAACTTTTCAGACAAGCCATTTCATGAAAGTACAAAATTCACAAACAGGTAGTATAGAAATAACCAGGAATTTCGGATCAGTGCCAAAGTACTCGATCAGCCATTCCCACTCTTCTTTTTGTAAATTTTCTGGTACAAATGCCCTTCTGGCATCATCTGTTTTGTATGCCTTGTAAGTGCTGCTTAGGTTTCCTCGCTAGCCTCTGTATCGCTCTTTTGCAAGTTTAAGAATTTTTTCGGCTGTTTCTGCTGTATCTGGCATTTCATATATGTCCTGTAATGCGTAGAACAAACATATGGAGTTAGTTTAGTAGTAGTTCATTAATTATGGACGAAAAAGCAGACAACACATGTGAGAAAGGTTGTACTCACCAACATATCTGCGACGATGAGTCGATGGATGTTAGGGTGAATGTCTGACCACCTCCTCACTCCAATAATTGGTAACCTTCTTTTCATTATGATTACCACGTCATCCTTGAATGAACGGTTGTTCATTCCTACTGGACCACCCAATGTTTCAGAGAAATCAACACCTAGCTTTGCAGCTCCATTGGCATGACGCTTCTTGCTGGCTTTCAAACCTTTCACTACACCTCGCCCTTTCTTCTTCTGTATGTCATCACCTACATCCAAAAACACACACAAAGAAACAATTTATTTTGTAGTTGATTGTAAGAAATTAGGACACATATGTAAAAAAGACATAGCTAGTACCGTCTTGTAGTTGTAGCTTCGGGCGATAGCAGCGAGCATGGGAAGGCAAATCATCAAGGGAACACATGTCACTTTCAGACACATCAGTGTTAGGTTCAGTTCCTGTTTCAGGGTTAACATTTGTACTGAATCAGCAATCGTAGTTTTTATCCATTAAAACAAATCTTAGACAAAACTTAAATGTCAAAAATAAATTACCACATCTACGTTTTCCCTGACTTTTTTTATATTCTAGTAAACTTTCAACCCTTGTCATGCAGAGATCCTTTCTTTATTTCTGAAAATGTTAACAATAAATGGACAAAGCATTAGCATTGTGCAGAATTCAGAAAGCTGATTAAGAATTAATGAACTTGTGTACCATTGCCAAAGGAGAAATCTGTATCTTCTGCTTCGTTTGAAACTTGTTCCTCTTCGGTTGCATCCCTAACTGCATGTTTATCAAAATTGTGGATTAGGTAAGGAATGCATAAAATAGTTACGGGGAAAATATTTATTAAAGTCTGTATTGAAGGAGTTGCGCGTTGGAGATTTGGCATGAAAGTATAACCTGTGATAGTGATCCGTCGCTTTTTTCTGGTGGATCCAGTTGCATCATCAAGAAGAGACTCTATTGTTGCAATATCAACCGTGGCCTTCTCCTTAAACACACACAGGGAGATCTTCTTATCATTAGAGTGCCTGCGTACCAATGGCTCCAAATCACTACCATGTTCTATGGGAACAAGTTTTCCTTTGCCAGGGCCATTATTTAGCCTGCAGTACAGGTAATCATGCGCGCCACTGAAGCCAACGTTTTCAATCAAATTGATGAATTCCATATAGCAGATGTCCTCCGGTTCCATGTCTGCTACCACAACTTTCTTGTTTTTTTCACCGTCCTCATAGAAAAGTCTAACTTCCCAAATGGGTTCGGTCGTCTACAATTAGATAGAAGAAAAAAATGAGAACCCAAATAATCAGTGAGTTAGCAGATCTTAAATCAAAGAATAGTTACATGGCATTATTCACATAGAAAACGAGTCTCCCATCGTCAATACGATTTACCACATCACGGCAAACTAAAATCACACATGAAATTCAGATACACACGGGTGAGAACTAGGTGTTCATACACGGATTAACGCTTCGACCAGAGGAAGAACAGAGAATAACAACCAATATCGAGACCATAGAAGAGACGGCGAGATCACGGAGATGGACGAGAAGCAGATTAGAAAGGAAAAACCTGAGAGGTTTTGCGTTCCATGGAGTCCGATCGTGACGTCGACATGTGGAGAGCTGTGAACGTGACGAGGGCGACGAGATCTAATCTGCAATGGCGAAACAGGTGGCCCGATTATGCAATGGCGAAACAGGAGGGGCATCGTGCACTTATGCATAGACTTTAGCGGGAAATTTAAAGTGACTGCTTTTCTTTTTTGGTGGGAACACAAAATTTCGCTACACTTGGCGATTTAGCGGGAGCTTTTAATTTATTTTTGTGGGACATCGTATTCGATCAACCACAACGCCTTGGCGAGAATATAGGCTCTAATTGAGCAGTTAAACAATGCATGCAATCGCCGGCTGCCTAGAAGGCATATTTTGCATTAAGTTTCAAGGCGTCAGGCTCTTAACTATTAAGGGAAAACGGATGGGATTTATTCCCTAGCGCTTACAACGTAGGATTGAAAACATGTGGAAGTCTCACATGAGTCATGTAATGTCAATGAACAATAATTTCATGCATCTAATTAGCTGCCGCCGCCTTGTTTATTTCTGCAAACTTCAAATTGCCACTGAAAATATAAACAAGACAAGTAATCTTCATTGGAGATGAAGGTTTGGGTGATCAATGCACTGAAGCACATACTGATGGCAGTACGATAATTACATACATCCATATGTTCATGATCCGATGAGAATGTCCAGGTTGGCAGACTACGTACTACAACCAGGGCGACACAGCCCGCATCATAATCTTCACGTCCAAGTGGCGGTTACGGGTGCTCCTAAGTGTAATGAGAATAGTTTGCTTTTCATATAAACTAGTAAAGTGGCCCGCGCACATGCGCGGGCAAATCTCCTGTTTTTTCCTAAATATTATGGTATAATGTACTTATGTTATCTAGTATACTATACTTTCAGTGATATCTAGACATATTTTTTTGTAAGTTAACTCTCAATAGCATTATATCAGCGAAACATTTTTTTCCCTGTTAGAATTAAAGGAAATGTGATAGCTAGAAGCATATAACAGAAGATTTTTCATGAAAAGGTCTAACTTTGAACATTTATTGTGATAGATTTGGCCATCGTTATAGGGTAACTATTTGAAAATTTAGTGTATAGCTAAAATGATAATGTATTGATCAACAACTACAAAAATAATGTATGGTTTATTTACACCCAAATCATATTGGTTTATTATTATTCCTCTTTTTTACATACTCTTTGTACCTCAGTTTTATCCATATTTTTCTTTATTGGAAGGAATAAAAGAATTGATTCATCAATATAGTCACTAATTCAGGCATAGAAAGGTATGGCCCTTTCTTCTAGACCAAAGGCATATCCACATATGATGCCTTTACATCAATATATAAAATAATCATTCAATGCGCTGACATGGAAACTATGATGGATATTGCCGGTGCAGTCTCAAACACGCATACTTTCCTCACATTTTTGGGCAAAAAATGGAAATATACCAATAGGTAACAGAGACATGTGGAAGTTGTAGCAACCACCAAAGACAATTGAAATACTAATTTTTTTATATAATTTAAACAAAAATTAGGGGAACTGTCAACCTAAATTCCACTAACCAAGTGAGTTTGGCTATTTCTTCCATAATAATTGCATGAAAAAAAAAACCTGGAGAGTATCTAACAGACCATATAGAAATAATTGTTGCTATAGAATTATAGAAATTAAATAAAAACAATTATAAAAATGGCATGTATGGTTTGTTTGTGGCAAGACATAACACCGGAAGAGAAGAACATTGTTTGAAACCTCTGAAGGCTCTATGGACTCTTTTGGAATTTAACATGTGGCACAACCATATATGTATCTGAAGTGAATTAAACATTTAGAAAGTGATCAACAAATACAAAGTATTTTTCTGGATATTCCCGATATCAGATTTTCATGATAAAGTCAAGCAACAAAACAAACCCTACATTTTCATAATATTTTTACAGTACCTCTTTAACTCCATTGTAATCCAAGTTAAATCACCTACATAAAATACTTGCCGGATGGATGACATACCCGAAAAGAACTGAAGCTTCTTTGCAAGCAAGTCATCGTCAATTTATTACTACAAGAATCAAAATTCCTTCTTTCAACAGATTAAACAATTGGTTATATGATAACAGGAGTTCACTGGACCGATTAATTAGGAGGCCTAGAAACAGCTAACTACCCAAGTAGTTTTCATTGTCATGTCAGCTTACCAACTGCATAGAAATAAGCCAAGTGAATGAATTATCTAGAGAAGATTGGATGATCCATTGCTACCTTTAACAGTTGCACATCGGATGCAAGAGAAGCCACAGGAACAGATAGTGCTGATCTCGCCATAGGTATCTTGGTTAAGAGATAGGTTGGTTCACTCCATACGTGTCTGACCACCAGATGTCTCTTACGTTGAGAGGTTAGTCAAGGACAATACGGTGGCAGTGTGGCTCATTCCATTGGTGTCTCTTGAGGTTGTTGCACGGGCAGCCTACAAACCAAATATGTAGCTTGAAAACACTTGTATGTCATACATAGGTTAGTCTGAATATTACAGATTAGTTGGTCTGTTGTGCTCGTAGTAGCAATCCTCTATTTCAATCAATCTGAACCCATTTAACTATAGAGCGTATCGCATGAACAACAACTTACTGCATTAGTGTGAGATATACCCATAAACCGATCCAATTAGGCCACGTCCAAAGGAAAAAAAATAAACCTTGCAATGTTTTATTACCAAAGTTACATCGCCCAGTGGTCACTCTTTGCAAACTGATGTAATCTGATTTATAAGCATAAAAACCAACTGTCTGTGGCAGTGGAGCTATGTGGCAAATCACATCCATCCCGCGGCCTGAAATTTTTTTGTCCACAGTACATACCTTGCAATACCCTCCACGCCTGCACAAGAAATTGAACAACCACCTTTGACGTACGCGCAAAGGACTGCAAGACGGACACCTCGGCACATCGGAACCTCGATATAGTGACTGCTGCTCATGCGGGCTATTCAGAAATTCAAGCCGTGGTGAGTATAAAGGCCGCAAGGGGCGCCATGTGGTGGCAGAGGAGGGAGACGATTTGGAGGCAGAGATGGTGGAGCGCGAGGATTCTCCTTGGCGGCCTAGTCGTAGGACGGACGGTCGGACGACACGAGGGTCCTCGAGTGGTGGTGACGGAATAGAAGCTGCCTGTTGCCGCAGTGTGCTCGCCTGAACATCGATTAACCCTACATCATGTCATTATATCAGCAGAACACGAAGAAAAGGCAGCACCATGGAATTCTAACCAACAATAATGAAGTGTGATCGGAGTAGGCCGCCGCCTTTTAGGGACTTGGAGTGCAGGAAGCAGACATCATGGACGTGAGGCGAATAGGACGACGGCGACGCGTGCGTGAGAAAATAGCTAGATTTTTTTCCGATGGAACAGTTCATGACCTCATTATCTAGATGCAGCGCCGGAGGGGTAGCAGAAAAATTATGTGTGGCATTGGTGGGTAATTTATTTCAACTTTCGTGTCAATAAATTATTTCTAAGATCCATCGGCTACCATGGGCTGTTTCTAGACTAATTCTCTTTTTTCTGGTAGCCCGTCATATACTTTTAATATATAATAGATGCTTGCCTTCAAGGAATTCCCGCCATGCATTCCTGCCAAACATAATGCGGCCGTCCCTGTCCGTGTTGTATGGAACGGTGGTGAACGCCTCTGATGATCCGAGGCATAGCCCAGCATGGCCTGAAGACGGAATGCCAGCACTGTCCGCTATGGACTGAGGTAGTTTCTGGATTTCGAGCGTGTGGATGACATACAAAAAGAAGTAGGTCATAGTAAGGCACACGTTGTAAGCATAAATTGTGTTAAAAAACAGAAATAGCATTGGCACCATACGTACCATCTCATATCTGGCCACATTTGTCCACGTCAAACGAGTCACGTATGGCACTCCAATGTACTCATCTATTGTGGGTAGAAGCTCACGGACGTGGTCCTTCTCATTGTCATCAAGATCAGCTCTCTAGGAGAAGATGATGGAAGAGTCGAATGGGTCATCCTCATCCATGGACTGCTGATCCGTGGACTCCTCATCCGTGGACTCCTCATCAGTCCCGGGATCTGGGTCAGTTTCATTGCTTGTAGTATCGACGAGGTGGTACAAGTAGTGCCTGCGGCACATGTCGAACTTGAACACCTTGACGGTGAGCAAGGCGTCGCCGTCGTAACTGAAGAGGAGGAAACTGCCGCGCTGCAGGAAGTAATATTGGGTGAACTGGTCCCAGCCGCGCCCGAGGAAAATGCGGCCAGCTGCATCGAACAACACATCCATGTCCCAGTTCTTGCTACTCGTATCGTCCGCCTCACGCAGCTTAAGTTGACGTGGTTCACGGCCCTTCAGCAACTCCACAAACTTCTTAGGCAGCACCTGCAGCAATATGAAAGTTAAATAGATAGAAAAGAGTGCTTACTAGAAATAAGGATACTGTTTGATGATGGATGAGTACTATAGAAAATGTAAACAAGTAGTACCGAGTAATCAGTTATACTAAATCTTAGTTGAGCAATGAGGGTGTTAGCCACATTATTTCAAAAAGATGAACTTTTAGTGGGAGCTGAAATGTACCATATCGAGTGAACATATTCATGAAGAGCAATTGAGCTACTACAACCCATCTACTAGACCTTAATTTGATTCACAAATTTAACTAGCTATATGCTCATATCTCAGACACTATGTCAGACTAAATAACTGAAGTGGTGGTGTGGGTCGATGAAGCGTACCAATTTGTCCGATGTAGCGTCCGGTACGAGGGAGTAGAACTCAAAGTCTGCCAACTCCATCTTAACAGATCCCTCTGTTCATCATATAATAGAAATGCAAATCAATTTCCGGCTACATATATAATCGAGAATTAACAATTTGGTGATACTGAATGCCGCGTTGTATTGCAAGCGGCAACTGCTCAGGTCGAACATCTTTACTGTGATGACATTGCGGCCGTCGTAACTGCAGATCAGAATAAAGTCTCTCTGCAGTTTGTGGGTCCGGGCGAAACACTCCCAGCCGCGCTTTAGGAACATGCGGCCAGTGCTGTCCAACCACACATCAATGTCCCACGTGGTGCTACGCCGATGGCCGACCTCAAGCAGCTTCAGTGCACGGGGTTTACGGTCCCCCAGCAAGTCTGCGAACTTCTTAGGCAGTGACTGCAGCAGAGGATAGAGCAATCCATGAACATCAGTCTACCTATCTGACTGAAATGACAACTAAACTGAGTACAATACCTGTTTGTCCGATGAAGCATCATCTACGTAAGCGAGGAACTCGCAGTCCATCGTATGCAAACCCGCCTGTTGATCGTACTAAAAAGTCTGACTTCAGTTACATTTAGCAGACGTGCCAAAACAGCAGAGGTTAAGAAATATGAAGGTTCACTAGAAATTTAGGACTAAATGCAGTCTAGCAGCATCATGGTTCAGAGACATTCATACAGTTGCAATATAAATTTAACATGCATTCAAGAATTTCATGGAAGTACGGAACTTCAGAAAAGAAAATCTACTAGTATGTCAAGGAAATGGTGTGCGGACAATCAATTGTACTGCTTTAGGAAATTAATTGAAATAGCTACTGGTCCTAAAAAATGGCTCACATCTATTGTCCTGCTGAAGAGTAAAAATAGAAATTACTAAAAATAGCTAGTGAACCTAAAAAGGGGTAAAGTCAACTGTACTGCTGAATAGTAAAAAGGGAAATTACTAAAAATAGGTACTGGTCCTAGATATGCCAGTGTGAGTACCAGAGGTCTTACTTTCAACATCACTAATTACCTACCTAGAAAAAGGCACACACAACAACAGCTACCAACATCAATTGGGCACCTGGAACTATCAAAATTAACATGAAGGTATAGTGCAAAATCTCAATCAGATGCATGTAAGTACCATTTACTTTAGTAATAAACGTGTAACAGACAAATCAATCATGAATGACATCGAACATAAATACGTGCTACCATCTATATCTAGCACACGATTTGACATTTCTTTCCTGTCTAGACAAGTATGACACTAGATTCCTTAAAGAAAATTAGTGTTTGAACTGAAATCGTTCTGCAATGCATCCACAAGAGGAGAAGTTCTAACCTGAGTGCCGCCCGCGATGGATCAGTGGTGAATCGACGCGCCGTGGGTCAATCTACAGCGCGATGAAGAGACTGGCGAGGACGGCGGTCGCGAGAATGCGGCGGCCCAGAGAGGGGTGCTGATCGAGGGGAGGCGAGGTCGAGAGATGGATGGCAGCGGCGGCGGCGACGGTGTCGGTGCACTGCGGAAAAAGGGGTTTCTCGGAGCAAATAACTGTAGGTACACAAAGAGGAGGAATGCGAACTTGACGTGACAATACGAGAGGAAGATGATACTTGGGCCCACCTGTAAGTCTGTTACCACAAAAGGTGGGTACATTTCCGCGGGGCAGTTGCCATTTTTATGGTTCCTATCTGAACTGCCACCGAGTCGTCTCCCCTCCCCTCCCCTGTTTTCTCCTCTGTTTCTCCACTGCCCTCTTGATCTTCGTCCTACTCCACGCCATGGAGCAGCAAGACAAATTTTGCACTACTTTTTGTAATTAATGGCTACCAGACCAATGGTGTGTTCAATTTTAGAAAATGTTGGTAAAAAAGTATTCCATTCCCAATTATTTTGGTAAACAGCCGCATTGACCGCTTGTAATAACCGCGCCGCTTCCAACCCACTCCAAGTAGCTCACTCCACATGCAACACTGCACCTTGTTACCCCTGGCCATGGGTGGGAGATGCGTGATCTGGTTTATTGCCTTTGAACGCGGAAGGAACGGCCGAAAACGTGGATTTCCTTGGCCAACTTGTTGTTTCCCATGCCCAAAGTTGAAAACATGATGCATTCCAAGAACCTCACTTCATTTCAACAACATTGCACGTTTGGGATCTCAAAAAGCCGCTTCCATTCTCAAGTTGCCTACCAATCTTACGTCGTAGCCGTTTTCGGGCACTTTCGGTCGAGAATATAGTTTCCTTCCACCTAGGATGCCTGGAAAACAGTAGAGGTGAGAATGTAAGTCACACTTGTCCATGTGGGCCCACACAAAATGCTTGAACCCCATTGCAGGACTTGTATGGTGCCGCCGTTGCCCTGGGTGGCCTCGAACCACCGGACGTTAAACGGGACGATTCTCGCCGCTTCTCCAGCCTCGACACAATGGCATCCTTCCAACCCACTCCAAGTAGCTCACTCCACATGCAACACTGCACCTTGTTACCCCTGGCCATGGGTGGGAGATGCGTGATCTGGTTTATTGCCTTCGAACGCGGAAGGAACGGCCGAAAACGTGGATTTCCTTGGCCAACTTGTTGTTTCCCATGCCCAAAGTTGAAAACATGATGCATTCCAAGAACCTCACTTCATTTCAACAACATTGCACGTTTGCGATCTCAAAAAGCCTCTTCCATTCTCAAGTTGCCTACCAATCTTACGTCGTAGCCGTTTTCGGGCACTTTCGGTCGAGAATATAGTTTCCTTCCACCTAGGATGCCTGGAAAACTGTAGAGGTGAGAATGTAAGTCACACTTGGCCATGTGGGCCCACACAAAATGCTTGAACCCCATTGCAGGACTTGTATGGTGCCGCCGTTGCGCTGGGTGGCCTCGAACCACCGGACGTTAAACGAGACGATTCTCGCCGCTTCTCCAACCTCGACACAATGTCATCCTTCCAACCCACTCCAAGTAGCTCACTCCACATGCAACACTGCACCAATTGTTACCCCTGGCCATGGGTGGGAGATGCGTGATCTGGTTTATTGCTTTCGAACACGGAAGGAACGGCCGAAAACGTGGATTTCCTTGGCCAACTTGTTGTTTCCCATGCCCAAAGTTGAAAACATGATGCATTCCAAGAACCTCATTTCATTTCAACAACATTGCACGTTTGGGATCTCAAAAAGCCGCTTCCATTCTCAAGTTGCCTACCAATCTATCGTCGTAGCCGTTTTCGGGCACTTTCGGTCGAGAATATAGTTTCCTTCCACCTAGGATGCCTGGAAAACTGTAGAGGTGAGAATGTAAATCACACTTGGCCATATGGGCCAACACAAAATGCTTGAACCCCATTGCAGGACTTGCCGCCGTTGCGATGGGTGGCCTCGAACCACCGGACGTTAAACGGGATGATTCTCGCCGCTTCTCCAGCCTCGACACAATGGCATCCTTCCAACCCACTCCAAGTAGCTCACTCCACATGCAACACAGCACCTTGTTACCTCTGGCCATGGGTGGGAGATGCGTGATCTGGTTTATTGCCTTCGAACGCGGAAGGAACGGCCGAAAACGTGGATTTCCTTGGCCAACTTGTTGTTTCTCATGCCCAAAGTTGAAAACATGATGCATTCCAAGAACCTCACTTCATTTCAACAACATTGCACGTTTGGGATCTCAAAAAGCCGCTTCCATTCTCAAGTTGCCTACCAATCTTACGTCGTAGCCGTTTTCGGGCACTTTCGGTCGAGAATTTAGTTTCCTTCCACCTAGGATGCCTGGAAAACAGTAGAGGTGAGAATGTAAGTCACACTTGGCCATGTGGGCCCACACAAAATGCTTGAACCCCATTGCAGGACTTGCCGCCGTTGCGCTGGGTGGCCTCGAACCACCGGACGTTAAACGGGATGATTCTCGCCGCTTCTCCAGCCTCGACACAATGGCATCCTTCCAACCCACTCCAAGTAGCTCACTCCACATGCAACACTACACCTTGTTACCCCTGGCCATGGGTGGGAGATGCGTGATCTGGTTTATTGCCTTCGAACGCGGAAGGAACGGCCGAAAACGTGGATTTCCTTGGCCAACTTGTTGTTTCCCATGCCCAAACTTGAAAACATGATGCATTCCAAGAACCTCACTTCATTTCAGGAAACATTGCACGTTTGGGATCTCAAAAAGCCGCTTCCATTCTCAAGTTGCCTACCAATCTTACGTCGTAGCCGTTTTCGGGAACTTTCGGTCGAGAATATAGTTTCCTTCCACCTAGGATGCCTGGAAAACAGTAGAGGTGAGAATGTAAGTCACACTTGGCCATGTGGGCCCACACAAAATGCTTGAACCCCATTGCAGAACTTGTATGGTGACGCCGTTGCGCTGGGTGGCCTCGAACCACTAGACGTTAAACGGGACGATTCTCGCCGCTTCTCCAGCCTCGACACAATGGCATCCTTCCAACCCACTCCAAGTAGCTCACTCCACATGCAACACTGCACCTTGTTACCCCTGTCCATGGGTGGGAGATGCGTGATCTGGTTTATTGCCTTCGAACGCGGAAGGAACAGCCGAAAACGTGGATTTCCTTGGCCAACTTGTTGTTTCCCATGCCCAAAGTTGAAAACATGATGCATTCCAAGAACCTCACTTCATTTCAACAACATTGCACGTTTGCGATCTCAAAAAGCCTCTTCCATTCTCAAGTTGCCTACCAATCTTACGTCGTAGCCGTTTTCGGGCACTTTCGGTCGAGAATATAGTTTCCTTCCGCCTAGGATGCCTGGAAAACAGTAGAGGTGAGAATGTAAGTCACACTTGGCCATGTGGGCCCACACAAAATGCTTGAACCCCATTGCAGGACTTGTATGGTGCCGCCGTTGCGCTGGGTGGCCTCGAACCACCGGACGTTAAACGGGACGATTCTCGCCGCTTCTCCAGCCTCGACACAATGTCATCCTTCCAACCCACTCCAAGTAGCTCACTCCACATGCAACACGGCACCTTGTTACCCCTGGCCATGGGTGGGAGATGCGTGATCTGGTTTATTGCTTTCGAACGCGGAAGGAACGGCCGAAAACGTGGATTTCCTTGGCCAACTTGTTGTTTCCCATGCCCAAAGTTGAAAACATGATGCATTCCAAGAACCTCATTTCATTTCAACAACATTGCACGTTTGGGATCTCAAAAAGCCGCTTCCATTCTCAAGTTGCCTACCAATCTATCGTCGTAGCCGTTTTCGGGCACTTTCGGTCGAGAATATAGTTTCCTTCCACCTAGGATGCCTGGAAAACTGTAGAGGTGAGAATGTAAATCACACTTGGCCATATGGGCCAACACAAAATGCTTGAACCCCATTGCAGGACTTGCCGCCGTTGCGCTGGGTGGCCTCGAACCACCGGACGTTAAAAGGGACGATTCTCGCCGCTTCTCCAGCCTCGACACAATGGCATCCTTCCAACCCACTCCAAGTAGCTCACTCCACATGCAACACAGCACCTTGTTACCTCTGGCCATGGGTGGGAGATGCGTGATCTGGTTTATTGCCTTCGAACGCGGAAGGAACGGCCGAAAACGTGGATTTCCTTGGCCAACTTGTTGTTTCTCATGCCCAAAGTTGAAAACATGATGCATTCCAAGAACCTCACTTCATTTCAACAACATTGCACGTTTGGGATCTCAAAAAGCCGCCTCCATTCTCAAGTTGCCTACCAATCTTACGTCGTAGCCGTTTTCGGGCACTTTCGGTCGAGAATTTAGTTTCCTTCCACCTAGGATGCCTGGAAAACAGTAGAGGTGAGAATGTAAGTCACACTTGGCCATGTGGGCCCACACAAAATGCTTGAACCCCATTGCAGGACTTGCCGCCGTTGCGCTGGGTGGCCTCGAACCACCGGACGTTAAACGGGATGATTCTCGCCGCTTCTCCAGCCTCGACACAATGGCATCCTTCCAACCCACTCCAAGTAGCTCACTCCACATGCAACACTACACCTTGTTACCCCTGGCCATGGGTGGGAGATGCGTGATCTGGTTTATTGCCTTCGAACGCGGAAGGAGCGGCCGAAAACGTGGATTTCCTTGGCCAACTTGTTGTTTCCCATGCCCAAACTTGAAAACATGATGCATTCCAAGAACCTCACTTCATTTCAGGAAACATTGCACGTTTGGGATCTCAAAAAGCCGCTTCCATTCTCAAGTTGCCTACCAATCTTACGTCGTAGCCGTTTTCGGGAACTTTCGGTCGAGAATATAGTTTCCTTCCACCTAGGATGCCTGGAAAACAGTAGAGGTGAGAATGTAAGTCACACTTGGCCATGTGGGCCCACACAAAATGCTTGAACCCCATTGCAGAACTTGTATGGTGACGCCGTTGCGCTGGGTGGCCTCGAACCACTGGACGTTAAACGGGACGATTCTCGCCGCTTCTCCAGCCTCGACACAATGGCATCCTTCCAACCCACTCCAAGTAGCTCACTCCACATGCAACACTGCACCTTGTTACCCCTGTCCATGGGTGGGAGATGCGTGATCTGGTTTATTGCCTTCGAACGCGGAAGGAACAGCCGAAAACGTGGATTTCCTTGGCCAACTTGTTGTTTCCCATGCCCAAAGTTGAAAACATGATGCATTCCAAGAACCTCACTTCATTTCAACAACATTGCACGTTTGGGATCTCAAAAAGCCGCTTCCATTCTCAAGTTGCCTACCAATCTTACGTCGTAGCCGTTTTCGGGCACTTTCGGTCGAGAATATAGTTTCTTCCGCCTAGGATGCCTGGAAAACAGTAGAGGTGAGAATGTAAGTCACACTTCGCCATGTGGGCCCACACAAAATGCTTGAACCCCATTGCAAGACTTGTATGGTGCCGCCGTTGCGCTGGGTGGCCTCGAACCACCGGACGTTAAACGGGACGATTCTCGCCGCTTCTCCAGCCTCGACACAATGGCATCCTTCCAACCCACTCCAAGCAGCTCACTCCACATGCAACACTGCACCTTGTTACCCCTGGCCATGGGTGGGAGATGCGTGATTTGGTTTATTGCCTTCGAACGCGGAAGGAACGGCCGAAAACGTGGATTTCCTTGGCCAACTTGTTGTTTCCCATGCCCAAATTTGAAAACATGATGCATTCCAAGAACCTCACTTCATTTCAACAACATTGCACGTTTGGGATCTCAAAAACCCGCTTCCATTCTCAAGTTGCCTACCAATCTTACGTCGTAGCCGTTTTTGGGCACTTTCGGTCGAGAATATAGTTTCCTTCCACCTAGGATGCCTGGAAAACAGTAGAGGTGATAATGTAAGTCACAGTTGGCCATGTGGGCCCACACAAAATGCTTGAACCCCATTGCAGGACTTGTATGGTGACGCTGTTGCGCTGGGTGGCCTCGAACCACCGGACGTTAAACGAGACGATTCTCGCCGCTTCTCCAGCCTCGACACAATGGCATCCTTCCAACCCACTCCAAGTAGCTCACTCCACATGCAACACTGCACCTTGTTACCCCTGTCCATGGGTGGGAGATGCGTGATCTGGTTTATTGCCTTCGAACGCGGAAGGAACAGCCGAAAACGTGGATTTCCTTGGCCAACTTGTTGTTTCCCATGCCCAAAGTTGAAAACATGATGCATTCCAAGAACCTCACTTCATTTCAACAACATTGCACGTTTGGGATCTCAAAAAGCCACTTCCATTCTCAAGTTGCCTACCAATCTTACGTCGTAGCCGTTTTCGGGCACTTTCGGTCGAGAATATAGTTTCCTTCCGCCTAGGATGCCTGGAAAACAGTAGAGGTGATAATGTAAGTCACACTTGGCCATGTGGGCCCACAAAAAATGCTTGAACCCCATTGCAAGACTTGTATGGTGTCACCGTTGCGCTGGGTGGCCTCGAACCACCGGACGTTAAACGGGACGATTCTCGTCGCTTCTCCAGCCTCGACACAATGGCATCCTTCCAACCCACTCCAAGTAGCTCACTCCACATGCAACACTGCACCTTGTTACCCCTGGCCATGGGTGGGAGATGCGTGATTTGGTTTATTGCCTTCGAACGCGGAAGGAACGGCCGAAAACGTGGATTTCCTTGGCCAACTTGTTGTTTCCCATGCCCAAAGTTGAAAACATGATGCATTCCAAGAACCTCACTTCATTTCAACAACATTGCACGTTTGGGATCTCAAAAACCCGCTTCCATTCTCAAGTTGCCTACCAATCTTATGTCGTACCCGTTTTCGGGCACTTTCGGTCGTGAATTTAGTTTCCTTCCACCTAGGATGCCTGGAAAACAGTAGAGGTGAGAATGTAAGTCACACTTGGCCATGTGGGCCCACACAAAATGCTTGAACCCCATTGCAGAACTTGTATGGTGACGCCGTTGCGCTGGGTGGCCTCGAACCACTGGACGTTAAACGGGACGATTCTCGCTGCTTCTCCAGCCTCGACACAATGGCATCCTTCCAACCCACTCCAAGTAGCTCACTCCACATGCAACACTGCACCTTGTTACCCCTATCCATGGGTGGGAGATGCGTGATCTGGTTTATTGCCTTCGAACGCGGAAGGAACAGCCGAAAACGTGGATTTCCTTGGCCAACTTGTTGTTTCCCATGCCCAAAGTTGAAAACATGATGCATTCCAAGAACCTCACTTCATTTCAACAACATTGCACGTTTGGGATCTCAAAAAACCGCTTCCATTCTCAAGTTGCCTACCAATCTTACGTCGTAGCCGTTTTCGGGCACTTTCGGTCGAGAATATAGTTTCCTTCCGCCTAGGATGCCTGGAAAACAGTAGAGGTGAGAATGTAAGTCACACTTCGCCATGTGGGCCCACACAAAATGCTTGAACCCCATTGCAAGACTTGTATGGTGCCGCCGTTGCGCTGGGTGGCCTCGAACCACCGGACGTTAAACGGGACGATTCTCGCCGCTTCTCCAGCCTCGACACAATGGCATCCTTCCAACCCACTCCAAGCAGCTCACTCCACATGCAACACTGCACCTTGTTACTCCTGGCCATGGGTGGGAGATGCGTGATTTGGTTTATTGCCTTCGAACGCGGAAGGAACGGCCGAAAACGTGGATTTCCTTGGCCAACTTGTTGTTTCCCATGCCCAAATTTGAAAACATGATGCATTCCAAGAACCTCACTTCATTTCAACAACATTGCACGTTTGGGATCTCAAAAACCCGCTTCCATTCTCAAGTTGCCTACCAATCTTACGTCGTAGCCGTTTTCGGGCACTTTCGGTCGAGAATATAGTTTCCTTCCACCTAGGATGCCTGGAAAACAGTAGAGGTGAGAATGTAAGTCACACTTGGCCATGTGGGCCCACACAAAATGCTTGAACCCCATTGCAGGACTTGTATGGTGACGCTGTTGCGCTGGGTGGCCTCGAACCACCGGACGTTAAACGAGACGATTCTCGCCGCTTCTCCAGCCTCGACACAATGGCATCCTTCCAACCCACTCCAAGTAGCTCACTCCACATGCAACACTGCACCTTGTTACCCCTGTCCATGGGTGGGAGATGCGTGATCTGGTTTATTGCCTTCGAACGCGGAAGGAATGGCCGAAACGTGGATTTCCTTGGCCAACTTGTTGTTTCCCATGCCCAAATTTGAAAACATGATGCATTCCAAGAACCTCACTTCATTTCAACAACATTGCACGTTTGGGATCTCAAAAACCCGCTTCCATTCTCAAGTTGCCTACCAATCTTACGTCGTAGCCGTTTTCGGGCACTTTCGGTCGAGAATATAGTTTCCTTCCACCTAGGATGCCTGGAAAACAGTAGAGGTGATAATGTAAGTCACACTTGGCCATGTGGGCCCACAAAAAATGCTTGAACCCCATTGCAAGACTTGTATGGTGTCACCGTTGCGCTGGGTGGCCTCGAACCACCGGACGTTAAACGGGACGATTCTCGTCGCTTCTCCAGCCTCGACACAATGGCATCCTTCCAACCCACTCCAAGTAGCTCACTCCACATGCAACACTGCACCTTGTTACCCCTGGCCATGGGTGGGAGATGCGTGATTTGGTTTATTGCCTTCGAACGCGGAAGGAACGGCCGAAAACGTGGATTTCCTTGGCCAACTTGTTGTTTCCCATGCCCAAAGTTGAAAACATGATGCATTCCAAGAACCTCACTTCATTTCAACAACATTGCACGTTTGGGATCTCAAAAAGCCGCTTCCATTCTCAAGTTGCCTACCAATCTTATGTCGTACCCGTTTTCGGGCACTTTCGGTCGTGAATTTAGTTTCCTTCCACCTAGGATTCCTGGAAAACAGTAGAGGTGAGAATGTAAGTCACACTTGGCCATGTGGGCCCACACAAAATGCTTGAACCCCATTGCAGGACTTGCCGCCGTTGCGCTGGGTGGCCTCGAACCACCGGACGTTAAACGGGACGATTCTCGCCGCTTCTCCAGCCTCGACACAATGGCATCCTTCCAACCCACTCCAAGTAGCTCACTCCACATGCAACACTACACCTTGTTACCCCTGGCCATGGGTGGGAGATGCGTGATCTGGTTTATTGCCTTCGAACGCGGAAGGAACGGCCGAAAACGTGGATTTCCTTGGCCAACTTGTTGTTTCCCATGCCCAAAGTTGAAAACATGATGCATTCCAAGAACCTCACTTCATTTCAACAACATTGCACGTTTGGGATCTCAAAAAGCCGCTTCCACTCTCAAGTTGCCTACCAATCTAACGTCGTAGCCGTTTTCGGGCACTTTCGGTCGAGAATATAGTTTCCTTCCACCTAGGATGCCTGGAAAACAGTAGAGGTGAGAATGTAAGTCACACTTGGCCATGTGGGCCCACACAAAATGCTTGAACCCCATTGCAGGACTTGTATGGTGACGTTGTTGCGCTGGGTGGCCTCGAACCACCGGACGTTAAACGAGACGATTCTCGCCGCTTCTCCAGCCTCGACACAATGGCATCCTTCCAACCCACTCCAAGTAGCTCACTCCACATGCAACACTGCACCTTGTTACCCCTGTCCATGGGTGGGAGATGCGTGATCTGGTTTATTGCCTTCGAACGCGGAAGGAACGGCCGAAAACGTGGATTTCCTTGGCCAACTTGTTGTTTCCCATGCCCAAATTTGAAAACATGATGCATTCCAAGAACCTCACTTCATTTCAACAACATTGCACGTTTGGGATCTCAAAAACCCGCTTCCATTCTCAAGTTGCCTACCAATCTTACGTCGTAGCCGTTTTCGGGCACTTTCGGTCGAGAATATAGTTTCCTTCCACCTAGGATGCCTGGAAAACAGTAGAGGTGATAATGTAAGTCACACTTGGCCATGTGGGCCCACAAAAAATGCTTGAACCCCATTGCAAGACTTGTATGGTGTCACCGTTGCGCTGGGTGGCCTCGAACCACCGGACGTTAAACGGGACGATTCTCGTCGCTTCTCCAGCCTCGACACAATGGCATCCTTCCAACCCACTCCAAGTAGCTCACTCCACATGCAACACTGCACCTTGTTACCCCTGGCCATGGGTGGGAGATGCGTGATTTGGTTTATTGCCTTCGAACGCGGAAGGAACGGCCGAAAACGTGGATTTCCTTGGCCAACTTGTTGTTTCCCATGCCCAAAGTTGAAAACATGATGCATTCCAAGAACCTCACTTCATTTCAACAACATTGCACGTTTGGGATCTCAAAAAGCCGCTTCCATTCTCAAGTTGCCTACCAATCTTATGTCGTACCCGTTTTCGGGCACTTTCGGTCGTGAATTTAGTTTCCTTCCACCTAGGATGCCTGGAAAACAGTAGAGGTGAGAATGTAAGTCACACTTGGCCATGTGGGCCCACACAAAATGCTTGAACCCCATTGCAGGACTTGCCGCCGTTGCGCTGGGTGGCCTCGAACCACCGGACGTTAAACGGGACGATTCTCGCCGCTTCTCCAGCCTCGACACAATGGCATCCTTCCAACCCACTCCAAGTAGCTCACTCCACATGCAACACTACACCTTGTTACCCCTGGCCATGGGTGGGAGATGCGTGATCTGGTTTATTGCCTTCGAACGCGGAAGGAACGGCCGAAAACGTGGATTTCCTTGGCCAACTTGTTGTTTCCCATGCCCAAAGTTGAAAACATGATGCATTCCAAGAACCTCACTTCATTTCAACAACATTGCACGTTTGGGATCTCAAAAAGCCGCTTCCATTCTCAAGTTGCCTACCAATCTAACGTCGTAGCCGTTTTCGGGCACTTTCGGTCGAGAATATAGTTTCCTTCCACCTAGGATGCCTGGAAAACAGTAGAGGTGAGAATGTAAGTCACACTTGGCCATGTGGGCCCACACAAAATGCTTGAACCCCTTTGCAGGACTTGTATGGTGACGCCGTTGCGCTGGGTGGCCTCGAACCACCGGACGTTAAACGGGACGATTCTCGCCGCTTCTCCAGCCTCGACACAATGGCATCCTTCCAACCCACTCCAAGTAGCTCACTCCACATGCAACACTGCACCTTGTTACCCCTGTCCATGGGTGGGAGATGCGTGATCTGGTTTATTGCCTTCGAACGCGGAAGGAACAGCCGAAAACGTGGATTTCCTTGGGCAACTTGTTGTTTCCCATGCCCAAAGTTGAAAACATGATGCATTCCAAGAACCTCACTTCATTTCAACAACATTGCACGTTTGGGATCTCAAAAAGCCGCTTCCATTCTCAAGTTGCCTACCAATCTTACGTCGTAGCCGTTTTCGGGCACTTTCGGTCGAGAATATAGTTTCCTTCCGCCTAGGATGCCTGGAAAACAGTAGAGGTGAGAAT
The DNA here is from genome assembly GCA_028641055.1 of Alopecurus myosuroides. NCBI lineage: Eukaryota > Viridiplantae > Streptophyta > Magnoliopsida > Poales > Poaceae > Alopecurus > Alopecurus myosuroides. The sequence continues at coordinate 305,914,334 of CM054063.1, read as the reverse complement.
GTAAGTCACACTTCGCCATGTGGGCCCACACAAAATGCTTGAACCCCATTGCAAGATTTGTATGGTGCCGCCGTTGCGCTGGGTGGCCTCGAACCACCGGACGTTAAACGGGACGATTCTTGCCGCTTCTCCAGCCTCGACACAATGGCATCCTTCCAACCCACTCCAAGCAGCTCACTCCACATGCAACACTGCACCTTGTTACCCCTGGCCATGGGTGGGAGATGCGTGATTTGGTTTATTGCCTTCGAACGCGGAAGGAACGACCGAAAACGTGGATTTCCTTGGCCAACTTGTTGTTTCCCATGCCCAAAGTTGAAAACATGATGCATTCCAAGAACCTCACTTCATTTCAACAACATTGCACGTTTGGGATCTCAAAAAGCCGCTTCCATTCTCAAGTTGCCTACCAATCTTACGTCGTAGCCGTTTTCGGGCACTTTCGGTCGAGAATATAGTTTCCTTCCACCTAGGATGCCTGGAAAACAGTAGAGGTGAGAATGTAAGTCACACTTGGCCATGTGGGCCCACACAAAATGCTTGAACCCCATTGCAGGACTTGTATGGTGACGCCGTTGCGCTGGGTGGCCTCGAACCACCGGACGTTAAACGGGACGATTCTCGCCGCTTCTCCAGCCTCGACACAATGGCATCCTTCCAACCCACTCCAAGTAGCTCACTCCACATGCAACACTGCACCTTGTTACCCCTGTCCATGGGTGGGAGATGCGTGATCTGGTTTATTGCCTTCGAACGCGGAAGGAACAGCCGAAAACGTGGATTTCCTTGGCCAACTTGTTGTTTCCCATGCCCAAAGTTGAAAACATGATGCATTCCAAGAACCTCACTTCATTTCAACAACATTTCACGTTTGGGATCTCAAAAAGCCGCTTCCATTCTCAAGTTGCCTACCAATCTAACGTCGTAGCCGTTTTCGGGCACTTTCGGTCGAGAATATAGTTTCCTTCCACCTAGGATGCCTGGAAAACAGTAGAGGTGAGAATGTAAGTCACACTTGGCCATGTGGGCCCACACAAAATGCTTGAACCCCTTTGCAGGACTTGTATGGTGACGCCGTTGCGCTGGGTGGCCTCGAACCACCGGACGTTAAACGGGACGATTCTCGCCGCTTCTCCAGCCTCGACACAATGGCATCCTTCCAACCCACTCCAAGTAGCTCACTCCACATGCAACACTGCACCTTGTTACCCCTGTCCATGGGTGGGAGATGCGTGATCTGGTTTATTGCCTTCGAATGCGGAAGGAACAGCCGAAAACGTGGATTTCCTTGGCCAACTTGTTGTTTCCCATGCCCAAAGTTGAAAACATGATGCATTCCAAGAACATCACTTCATTTCAACAACATTGCACGTTTGGGATCTCAAAAAGCCGCTTCCATTCTCAAGTTGCCTACCAATCTAACGTCGTAGCCGTTTTCGGGCACTTTCGGTCGAGAATATAGTTTCCTTCCGCCTAGGATGCCTGGAAAACAGTAGAGGTGAGAATGTAAGTCACACTTCGCCATGTGGGCCCACACGAAATGCTTGAACCCCATTGCAAGACTTGTATGGTGCCGCCGTTGCGCTGGGTGGCCTCGAACCACCGGACGTTAAACGGGACGATTCTTGCCGCTTCTCCAGCCTCGACACAATGGCATCCTTCCAACCCACTCCAAGCAGCT
>CM054063.1:305717771-305912640 GCA_028641055.1 Alopecurus myosuroides | reverse complement strand
ACTACAAGGAAAGCGGTCTATTGCAACGAAAATAGTCGTTGTAAAAAGTGGCCTATCGTCGCAATAGGTTTGTGTTGCATCGAAATCGGTTTCGTTGGGAGGCGTTGCGAAAACCTCCGTGGTAGAAGCCTGTCTCCGCGCAGTTAGATTCGTGGCTACAAAAGAAACCAGTTGCAACCATTTCCTAGGCCAATTGCCACGCATTTTCCCGTCGCATCTCGCACCTAACGCAACGTACGTATTTCGTTGGTACACCTCTAGTGCAACAAATACCCAAACATGGCGAGTGACCAATGTGGCAACGGCGAGTGTTCCGTTGCGCTTGTTCTTTCGTTGCAAAAGTCGAGTTTATTTGCCACGTCCAATTGTGTGGCAAAAAACTATGGCAACAAACATTATATGCGTGGGAACAACGATTTGCCACACACAATCAATCGTGGTAAGATGATTTTGAAATAGTAATCGCAACGGCCTTAATATTAGTAGCCATAAGCAATCGCGACAATTTCAACTATTCGTGGCGCCATTCAATTTCTACAAATTTTAGTTTCGTGGCGAGATGTAGTATTCGCAACATCCATATTTTATGTTGCTAGAAACAACTGCGACAATTACAACTTTTCGTGGCTCCATTGTATTTCGACAAATTTTATTTTCGTGGCGAGATGTACTATTCGCAACGTCCAAATTTTAGTAGCTAGAAACAACTGCGACAATTTCAACTATTCGTTGCGCCTTTCTATTTCTACAAATTTTAGTTTCGTGGCGAGAAGTATGGGAATTCTCTATTGCAACGAACATAGTTTGGTGGCGTGAATCAACTATCGCAACAAAGTTTGTTTGGCGGAGACAAAATATTGCGACGATGTCTCCCTCATGGTGGTGAGAGTCTATTTCAACAAAACACTTTGTTGTGGCGACTGAGCCTTCACGCAACACTACAATTATCGTGGTAAACTACCTATTGCCACGTTATAGGGAAAAAGAAATAAAAAAATAAGGAAACAAAAAAATACGGGCATTGAATTAAAATGTTCAAAACGGTACGTAAAATATGTTTATTTACACAAAATAATAGTTCTCATAGCTATTTATAATATATACAAATGAAATTCTCGTACAACATGGATCAAATCAAGATCAAATCAAAATGAAATATCCAGTGCAGCTATTTTTTTCCATCAGAAGTTTGATTGCCGTCCTGCAATCAATTGTAAAAAAAAAAGTTGTGAGTCTAGTCAGCAATAACACATGCTGAAACATAAGAACCAGCAGACTATAGTGTGTGGATGAAGCAAAAACAGTTGTTGTAACTCAACGAAGCCACAACCCACAGTGAAACATAAACTGCAGCAAGTATAGGGTGGGTGCAGCAACGCTATAGTGTGGGTGAAGCAAAAAACAGAATGTACTAATACCGAATTGTACAAGATTGTGACTTACAATTGCTTTATACATTCGACTATTCTGTACCGAATTGTACATACCGAATTGTACAAGATTGTGACTTACAATTGCTTTATACATTCGACTATTCTGTACCGTGCTGTGCGGAGGAATTATTTTCTTAGCAGGACTGTTTGCAAGTGACTTCTTAAACAACTGCGAAAAAAGTGCACTGTTAGCAACGCAAGTAAACAACTAAATCTTACGAGTTTGCAATCGTATGACTATCATCACCTGAGGTGTAGTCGTCTTCTGCTTTTCCATCTGTGCGGAGAGCTCTTCAAACTTTGCCTGGAACGCTGAGTTAAACTGTGCAACCAAGTTTTTTTCAAATTCTTGTCTTGAGTTTCTCTCCAACTCCATCAGTTGTTCCCTTTGAGCAAGCTCTTCCATTAATCTCTTCTCAAGATTTTCTCTCTCAGCCCGCTCTACATTAATCTTCTCTTCCATGCTTGCACGTTCATCTAGTAACTTCTGTTCTAAAGTAGTGACCTTCGTGGTGAGCTGGGAGTTTACTTTTTGGGTCTCTGTCGTAGCCCGAGCTTGCTCCTCAAGCAGCAACTTAGACCGCTGAGAACTAGTTTGCACCTTGGCCATGTATCCGAACCCACGAGGCTGCGATGACTTGCAATCAACGATATCTTTATATGCTTTCTGGAAAATATTGATTCTTTGTTCAGCTGATACTGGAACACCAGTTTCCTTTGATCTGTTTTCAATCTCTTTACATGCTGTGTCCTGATTACGAAAAAAACTCTCAAATCAGATGAAGAAACATCCAAGATGGAAAACAGTAAATATGTTTAGAGTAGCTTCTAAGTCAGTGAACTCACGTAAACATCCTTGGACTCTGTTGTAGTCCATGTTTCATTCTTTGTGTGGGTCAGTTTCCAGAGAGCAACACAGTCTGGCTCTTCTCCAGTTTCCGAATCCCTCTGCAAGTAGTGCAACAATTAGATCCTATAAACATTAAAGCAAAGTGAACACCGACGCATGCATAGTGAGTAGGCCCATACATTCTCAAAACTGAGTTGAGAGTAGAATTTTGATCCTACTCTGTGTTTTGTCTTCATCTGCGTACGGTTTTCCTTGTTCTTTTGGCTGAGTTGTTGCTTATTCAATTATAAAAAAAACTTGTCAGACAAGCCATTTCATGAAAGTACAAAATTCACAAACAGGTAGTGTAGAAATAACCAGGAATTTCGGATCAGTGCCAAAGTACTCGATCAGCCATTCCCACTCTTTTTGTAAATCTTCTGGTACAAATGCCCTTCTGACATCATCTGTTTTGTATGCCTTGTAAGTGCTGCTTAGGTTTCCTCGCCAGCCTCTGTATCGCTCTTTTGCAAGTTTAAGAATTTTTTCGGCCGTTTCTGCTGTATCTGGCATTTCATATATGTCCTGTAATGCGTAGAACAAACATATAGAGTTAGTTTAGTAGTAGTTCAGTAATTATGGACGAAAAAAGCAGACAACACATGTGAGAAAGGTTGTACTCACCAACATATCTGCGACGATGAGTCGATGGATGTTAGGGTGAATGTCTGACCACCTCCTCACTCCAATAATTGGTAACCTTCTTTTCATTATGATTACCACGTCATCCTTGAATAACGGTTGTTCATTCCTACTGGACCACCCAATGTTTCAGAGAAATCAACACCTAGCTTTGCAGCTCCATTGGCATGACGCTTCTTGCTGGCTTTCAAACCTTTCACTACACCTCGCCCTTTCTTCTTCTGTATGTCATCACCTACATCCAAAAACACACACAAAGAAACAATTTATTTTGTAGTTGATTGTAAGAAATTAGGACACAGATGTAAAAAAAAATAGCTAGTACCGTCTTGTAGTTGTAGCTTCGGGCGATAGCGGCGAGCATGGGAAGGCCAATCATCAAGGGAACACATGTCTCTTTCAGACACATCAGTGTTAGGTTCAGTTCCTGTTTCAGGGTTAACATTTGTACTGAATCAACAATCGTAGTTTTTATCCATTAAAACAAATCTTAGACAAAGCTTAAATGTCAAAAATAAATTACCACATGTACGTTTTCCCTGACTTTTTTTATATTCTAGTAAACTTTCAACCCTTATCATGCAGACAGATCCTTTCTTTATTTCTGAAAATGTTAACAATAAATGGACAAAGCATTAGCATTGTGCAGAATTCAGAAAGCTGATTAAGAATTAATGAACTTGTGTACCATTGCCAAAGGAGAAATCTGTATCTTCTGCTTCGTTTGAAGCTTGTTCCTCTTCGGTTGCATCCCTAACTGCATGTTTATCAAAATTGTGGATTAGGTAAGGAATGCATAAAATAGTTACGGGGGAAAATATTTATTAAAGTCTGTATTGAAGGAGTTGCGCGTTTGGAGATTTGGCATGAAAGTATAACCTGTGATAGTGATCCGTCGCTTTTTTCTGGTGGATCCAGTTGCATCATCAAGCAGAGACTCTATTGTTGCAATATCAACCGTGGCCTTCTCCTTAAACACACACAGGGAGATCTTCTTATCATTATAGTGCCTGCGTACCAATGGCTCCAAATCACTACCATGTTCTATGGGAACAAGTTTTCCTTTGCCAGGGCCATTATTTAGCCTGCAGTACAGGTAATCATGCGCGCCACTAAAGCCAACGTTTTTAATCAAATTGATGAATTCCATATAGCAGATGTCCTCCGGTTCCATGTCTGCCACCACAACTTTCTTGTTTTTTTCACCGTCCTCATAGAAAAATCTAACTTCCCAAATGGGTTCGGTCGTCTACAATTAGATAGAAGGAAAAAATGAGAACCCAAATAATCAGTGAGTTAGCAGATCTTAAATAAAAGAATAGTTACATGGCATTATTCACATAGAAAACGAGTCTCCCATCGTCAATACGATTTACCACATCACGGCAAACTAAAATCACACATGAAATTCAGATACACACGGGTGAGAACTAGGTGTTCATACACGGATTAACGCTTCGACCAGAGGAAGAACAGAGAATAACAACCAATATCGAGACCATAGAAGAGACGGCGAGATCACGGAGATGGACGAGAAGCATATTAGAAAGGAAAAACCTGAGAGGTTTCGCGTTCCATGGAGTCCGATCGCGACGTCGACATGTGGAGAGCTGTGAACGTGACGAGGGCGACGAGATCTAATCTGCAATGGCGGAACAGGTGGCCCGATTATGCAATGACGAAACATGAGGGGCATCGTGCACTTATGCATAGACTTTAGCGGGAAATTTAAAGTGACTGCTTTTCTTTTTTGGTGGGAACACAAAATTTCGCTACACTTGGCGATTTAGCGGGAGCTTTTAATTTATTTTGGTGGTACATCGTATTCGATCAACCACAACGCCTTGGCGAGAATATATGCGCTAATTGAGCAGTTAAACAATGCATGCAATCGCCGGCTGCCTAGAAGGCATATTTTGCATTGAGTTTCAAGGCGTCAGGCTCTTAACTATTAAGGGAAAACTAATGGGATTTATTCCCTAGCGCTTACAACGTAGGATTGAAAACATGTGGAAGTCTCACATGAGTCATGTAATGTCAATGAACAATAATTTCATGCATCTAATTAGCTGTCGCCGCCTTGTTTATTTCTGCAAACTTCAAATTGCCACTGAAAATATAAACAAGACAAGTAATCTTCACTAGAGATGAAGGTTTGGGTGATCAATGCACTGAAGCACATCACTGATGGCAGTACGATAATTACATACATCCATATGTTCATGATCCGATGAGAATGTCCAGGTTGACAGACTACGTACTACAACCAGGGCGACACCGCCCGCATCACAATCTTCACGTCCAAGTGGCGGTTACGGGTGCTCCTAAGTGTAATGAGAATAGCTTGCTTTTCATATAAATGCTTGCCTTCAAGGAATTCCCGCCATGCATTCCTGCCAAACATAATGCGGCCGTCCCTGTCCATGTTGTATGGAACGGTGGTGAACGCCTCTGATGATCCGAGGCATAGCCCAGCATGGCCTGAAGACGGAATGCCATCACTGTCCGCTATGGACTGAGGTAGTTTTTGGATTTCGAGCGTGTGGATGACATACAAAAAGAAGTAGGTCATAGTAAGGCACACGTTGTAAGCATAAATTGTGTTGAAAAACAGAAATAGCATTGGCACCATACGTACCATCTCATATCTGGCCACATTTGTCCACGTCAAACGAGTCACGTATGGCACTCCAATGTACTCATCTATTGTGGGTAGAAGCTCACGGACGTGGTCCTTCTCATCGTCATCAAGATCAGCTCTCTGGGAGAAGATGATGGAAGAGTCGAATGGGTCATCCTCATCCATGGACTTCTGATCCGTGGACTCCTCATCCGTGGACTCCTCATCAGTCCCGGGATCTGGGTCAGTTTCATTGCTTGTAGTATCGACGTGGTCGTACAAGTAATGCCTGCGGCACATGTCGAACTTGAACACCTTGACGGTGAGCAAGGCGTCGCCGTCGTAACTGAAGAGGAGGAAACTGCCGCGCTGCAGGAAGTAATATTGGGCTAACTGGTCCCAGCCGCACCCGAAGAAAATGCGGCCAGCTGCATCGAACAGCACATCCATGTCCCAGTTCTTTCTACTCGGATCGTCCGCCTCACGCAGCTTAAGTTGACGTGGTTCACGGCCCTTCAGCAACTCCACAAACTTCTTAGGCAGCACCTGCAGCGATATGAAAGTTAAATAGATAGAAAAGAGTGCTTACTAGAAATAAGGTTACTGTTTGATGATGGATGAGTACTACAGAAAATGTAAACAAGTAGTACCGAGTAATCAGTTATACTAAATCTTAGTTGAGCAATGAGGGTGTTTGCCACATTATTTCAAAAAGATGAACTTTCAGTGGGAGCTGAAATGTACCATATCGAGTGAACATATTCACGAAGAGCAATTGAGCTACTACAACCCATCTACTAGACCTTAATTTGATTCACAAATTTAACTAGCTACAGGCTCATAGCTCAGACACTATGTCAAACTAAATAACTGAAGTGGTGGTGCGGGTCGATGAAGCGTACCAGTTTGTCCGATGTAGCGTCTGGTACGAGGGAGTAGAACTCAAAGTCTGCCAACTCCATCTTAACAGATCCCTCTGTTCATCATATAATAGAAATGCAAATCAATTTCCGGCTACATATATAATCGAGAATTAACATTTTGGTGATACAGTCCACGTACTGAATGCCGCGTTGTATTTCAAGCGGCAACTGCTCAGGTCGAACATTCTTTACTGTGATGACATTGCGGCCGTCGTAACTGCAGATCAGAATAAAGCCTCTCTGCAGTTTGTAGGTCCGGGCGAAACACTCCCAGCCGCGCTTGAGGAACATGCGGCCAGTGCTGTCCAACCACACATCAATGTCCCACGTGGTGCTACGCCGATGGCCGACCTCAAGCAGCTTCAGTGCACGGGGTTTACGGTCCCCCAGCAAGTCTGCGAACTTCTTAGGCAGTGACTGCAGCAGAGGATAGAGCAATCCATGAACACCAGTCTACCTATCTAACTGAAATGACAACTAAACTGAGTACAATACCTGTTTGTACGATGAAGCATCATCTACGTAAGCGAGGAACTCGCAGTCCATCGTATGCAAACCCGCCTGTTGATCGTACTAAAACGTATGACTTCAGTTACATTTAGCAGATGTGCCAAAACTGCAGAGGTTAAGAAACATGAAGGTTCACTAGAAATTTAGGACTAAATGCAGTCTAGCAACATCATGGTTCAGAGACATTCATACAGGTGCAATTTAAATTTGACATGCATTCAAGAATTTCATGGAAGTACGGAACTTCAGAAAAGAAAATCTACTAGTATGTCAAGGAAATGGTGTGCCGACAATCAATTGTACTGCTTTAGGAAATTAATTGAAATAGCTACTGGTCCTAAAAAATGGCTTACATCTATTGTCCTGCTGAAGAGTAAAAATAGAAATTACTAAAAATAGCTAGTGAACCTAAAAAGGGATAAAGTCAACTGTACTGCTGAATAGTAAAAAGGGAAATTACTAAAAATAGGTACTGGTCCTAGATATGCCAGTGTGAGTACCAGAGGTCTTACTTTCAACATCACTAATTACCTACCTACAAAAAGACACACACAACAACAGCTACCAACATCAATTGGGCACCTGGAACTATCAAAATTAACATGAAGGTATAGTGCAACATCTCAATCAGATGCATGTAAGTACCATTTACTTTAGTAATAAACGTGTAACAGACAAATCAATCATGAATGACATCGAACATAAATACGTGCTACCATCTATATCTAGCACAAAATTTGACATTCCTTTTTTGTCTAGAAAAGTATGACACTAGTTACCTTAAAGAAAATTAGTGTTTGAATTGAAATCGTTCTGCAATGCATCCACAAGAGGAGAAGTTCTAACCTGAGTGCCGCCCGCGATGGATCAGTGGTGAATCGACGCGCCGTGGGTCAATCTACAGCGCGATGAAGAGACTGGCGAGGACGGAGGTCGCGAGAATGCGGCGGCCCAGAGAGGGATGCTGATCGAGGGGAGGCGAGGTCGAGAGATGGATGGCGGCGGCGGCGGCGACGGTGTCGGTGAACTGCGGAAAAAGGGGTTTCTCGGAGCAAATAACTGTAGGTACACAAAGAGGAGGAGTGCGAACTTGACGTGACAATACGAGAGGAAGATGATACTTGGGCCCACCTGTAAGTCTGTTACCACAAAAGGTGGGTACATTTCCGCGGGGCAGTTGCCATTTTTATGGTTCCTATCTGAACTGCCACCGAGTCGTCTCCCCTCCCCTCCCCTGCTTTCTCCCCTGTTTCTCCACTGCCCTCTTGATCTTCGTCCTACTCCATGCCATGGAGCAGCCAGACAAATTTTGCACTACTTTTTGTAATTAATGGCTACCAGACCAATGGTGTGTTCAATTTTAGAAAATGTTGGTAAAAAAGTATTCCATTCCCAATTATTTTGGTAAACAGCCGCATTGACCGCTTGTAATAACCGCGCCGCTTCCAACCCACTCCAAGTAGCTCACTCCACATGCAACACTGCACCTTGTTACCACTGGCCATGGGTGGGAGATGCATGATCTGGTTTATTGCCTTCGAACGCGGAAGGAACGGCCGAAAACGTGGATTTCCTTGGCCAACTTGTTGTTTCCCATGCCCAAAGTTGAAAACATGATGCATTCCAAGAACCTCACTTCATTTCAACAACATTGCATGTTTGGGATCTCAAAAAGCCGCTTCCATTCTCAAGTGGCCTACCAATCTTACGTCGTAGCCGTTTTCGGGCACTTTCGATCGAGAATATAGTTTCCTTCCACCTAGGATGCCTGGAAAACTGTAGAGGTGACAATGTAAGTCACACTTGGCCATGTGGGCCCACACAAAATGCTTGAACCCCATTGCAGGACTTGTATGGTGCCGCCGTTGCGCTGGATGGCCTCGAACCACCGGACGTTAAACGGGACGATTCTCGCCGCTTCTCCAGCCTCGACACAATGGCATCCTTCCAACCCACTCCAAGTAGCTCACTGCACATGCAACACTGCACCTTGTTACCACTGGCCATGGGTGGGAGATGCGTGATCTGGTTTATTGCCTTCGAACGCGGAAGGAACGACCGAAAACGTAGATTTCCTTGGCCAACTTGTTGTTTCCCATGCCCAAAGTTGAAAACATGATGCATTCCAAGAACCTCACTTCATTTCAACAACATTGCACGTTTGGGATCTCAAAAAGCCGCTTCCATTCTCAAGTTGCCTACCAATCTTACGTCGTAGCCGTTTTCGGGCACTTTCGGTCGAGAATATAGTTTCCTTCCACCTAGGATGCCTGGAAACTGTAGAGGTGAGAATGTAAGTCACACTTGGCCATGTGGGCCCACACAAAATGCTTGAACCCCATTGCAGGACTTGTATGGTGCCGCTGTTGCGCTGGGTGGCCTCGAACCACCGGACGTTAAACGGGACGATTCTCGCCGCTTCTCCAGCCTCGACACAATGGCATCCTTCCAACCCACTCCAAGTAGCTCACTCCACATGCAACACTGCACCTTGTTACCCTTGGCCATGGGTGGGAGATGCGTGATCTGGTTTATTGCCTTCGAAAGCGGAAGGAACGGCCAAAAACGTGGATTTCCTTGGCCAACTTGTTGTTTCCCATGCCCAAAGTTGAAAACATGATGCATTCCAAGAACCTCACTTCATTTCAACAACATTGCACGTTTGGGATCTCAAAAAGCCGCTTCCATTCTCAAGTTGCCTACCAATCTTACGTCGTAGCCGTTTTCGGGCACTTTCGGTCGAGAATATAGTTTCCTTCCACCTAGGATGCCTGGAAAACTGTAGAGGTGAGAATGTAAGTCACACTTGGCCATGTGGGCCCACAAAAAATGCTTGAACCCCATTGCAGGACTTGTATGGTGCCGCCGTTGCGCTGGATGGCCTCGAACCACCGGACGTTAAACGGGACGATTCTCGCCGCTTCTCCAGCCTCGACACAATGGCATCCTTCCAACCCACTCCAAGTAGCTCACTGCACATGCAACACTGCACCTTGTTACCACTGGCCATGGGTGGGAGATGCGTGATATGGTTTGTTGCCTTCGAACGAGGAAGGAACGGCCGAAAACGTAGATTTCCTTGGCCAACTTGTTGTTTCCCATGCCCAAAGTTGAAAACATGATGCATTCCAAGAACCTCACTTCATTTCAACAACATTGCACGTTTGGGATCTCAAAAAGCCGCTTCCATTCTCAAGTTGCCTACCAATCTTACGTCGTAGCCGTTTTCGGGCACTTTCGGTCGAGAATATAGTTTCCTTCCACCTAGGATGCCTGGAAAACTGTAGAGGTGAGAATTTAAGTCACACTTGGCCATGTGGGCCCACACAAAATGCTTGAACCCCATTGCAGGACTTGTATGGTGCCGCCGTTGCGCTGGGTGGCCTCGAACCACCGGACGTTAAACGGGACGATTCTCGCCGCTTCTCCAGCCTCGACACAATGGCATCCTTCCAACCCACTCCAAGTAGCTCACTCCACATGCAACACTGCACCTTGTTACCCTTGGCCATGGGTGGGAGATGCGTGATCTGGTTTATTGCCTTCGAACGCGCAAGGAACGGCCGAAAACGTGGATTTCCTTGGCCAACTTGTTGTTTCCCATGCCCAAAGTTGAAAACATGATGCATTCCAAGAACCTCACTTCATTTCAACAACATTGCATGTTTGGGATCTCAAAAAGCCGCTTCCATTCTCAAGTTGCCTACCAATCTTACGCCGTAGCCGTTTTCGGGCACTTTCGGTCGAGAATATAGTTTCCTTCCACCTAGGATGCCTGGAAAACTGTAGAGGTGAGAATGTAAGTCACACTTGGCCATGTGGGCCCACAAAAAATGCTTGAACCCCATTGCAGGACTTGTATGGTGCCGCCGTTGCGCTGGATGGCCTCGAACCACCAGACGTTAAACGGGACGATTCTCGCCGCTTCTCCAGCCTCGACACAATGGCATCCTTCCAACCCACTCCAAGTAGCTCACTGCACATGCAACACTGCACCTTGTTACCACTGGCCATGGGTGGGAGATGCGTGATCTGGTTTGTTGCCTTCGAACGCGGAAGGAACGACCGAAAACGTAGATTTCCTTGGCCAACTTGTTGTTTCCCATGCCCAAAGTTGAAAACATGATGCATTCCAAGAACCTCACTTCATTTCAACAACATTGCACGTTTGGGATCTCAAAAAGCCGCTTCCATTCTCAAGTTGCCTACCAATCTTACGTCGTAGCCGTTTTCGGGCACTTTCGGTCGAGAATATAGTTTCCTTCCACCTAGGATGCCTGGAAAACTGTAGAGGTGAGAATGTAAGTCACACTTGGCCATGTGGGCCCACAAAAAATGCTTGAACCCCATTGCAGGACTTGTATGGTGCCGCCGTTGCGCTGGATGGCCTCGAACCACCGGACGTTAAACGGGACGATTCTCGCCGCTTCTCCAGCCTCGACACAATGGCATCCTTCCAACCCACTCAAAGTAGCTCACTGCACATGCAACACTGCACCTTGTTACCACTGGCCATGGGTGGGAGATGCGTGATATGGTTTGTTGCCTTCGAACGAGGAAGGAAGGGCCGAAAACGTAGATTTCCTTGGCCAACTTGTTGTTTCCCATGCCCAAAGTTGAAAACATGATGCATTCCAAGAACCTCACTTCATTTCAACAACAGTGCACGTTTGGGATCTCAAAAAGCCGCTTCCATTCTCAAGTTGCCTACCAATCTTACGTCGTAGCCGTTTTCGTGCACTTTCGGTCGAGAATATAGTTTCCTTCCACCTAGGATGCCTGGAAAACTGTAGAGGTGAGAATGTAAGTCACACTTGGCCATGTGGGCCCACACAAAATGCTTGAACCCCATTGCAGGACTTGTATGGTGCCGCCGTTGCGCTGGGTGGCCTCGAACCACCGGACGTTAAACGGGACGATTCTCGCCGCTTCTCCAGCCTCGACACAATGGCATCCTTCCAACCCACTCCAAGTAGCTCACTCCACATGCAACACTGCACCTTGTTACCCTTGGCCATGGGTGGGAGATGCGTGATCTGGTTTATTGCCTTCGAACGCGGAAGGAACGGCCGAAAACGTGGATTTCCTTGGCCAACTTGTTGTTTCCTATGCCCAAAGTTGAAAACATGATGCATTCCAAGAACCTCACTTCATTTCAACAACATTGCACGTTTGGGATCTCAAAAAGCCGCTTCCATTCTCAAGTTGCCTACCAATCTTACGCCGTAGGCGTTTTCGGGCACTTTCGGTCGAGAATATAGTTTCCTTCCACCTAGGATGCCTGGAAAACTGTAGAGGTGAGAATGTAAGTCACACTTGGCCATGTGGGCCCACAAAAAATGCTTGAACCCCATTGCAGGACCTGTATGGTGCCGCCGTTGCGCTGGATGGCCTCGAACCACCAGACGTTAAACGGGACGATTCTCGCCGCTTCTCCAGCCTCGACACAATGGCATCCTTCCAACCCACTCCAAGTAGCTCACTGCACATGCAACACTGCACCTTGTTACCACTGGCCATGGGTGGGAGATGCGTGATCTGGTTTGTTGCCTTTGAACGCGGAAGGAACGGCCGAAAACGTAGATTTCCTTGGCCAACTTGTTGTTTCCCATGCCCAAAGTTGAAAACATGATGCATTCCAAGAACCTCACTTCATTTCAACAACATTGCACGTTTGGGATCTCAAAAAGCCGCTTCCATTCTCAAGTTGCCTACCAATCTTACGTCGTAGCCGTTTTCGGGCACTTTCGGTCGAGAATATAGTTTCGTTCCACCTAGGATGCCTGGAAAACTGTAGAGGTGAGAATGTAAGTCACACTTGGCCATGTGGGCCCACACAAAATGCTTGAACCCCATTGCAGGACTTGTATGGTGCCGCCGTTGCGCTGGGTGGCCTCGAACCACCGGACGTTAAACGGGACGATTCTCGCCGCTTCTCCAGCCTCGACACAATGGCATCCTTCCAACCCACTCCAAGTAGCTCACTCCACATGCAACACTGCACCTTGTTACCCTTGGCCATGGGTGGGAGATGCGTGATTTGGTTTATTGCCTTCGAACGCGGAAGGAACGCCCAAAAACGTGGATTTCCTTGGCCAACTTGTTGTTTCCCATGCCCAAAGTTGAAAACATGATGCATTCCAAGAACCTCACTTCATTTCAACAACATTGCACGTTTGGGATCTCAAAAAGCCGCTTCCATTCTCAAGTTTCCTACCAATCTTACGTCGTAGCCGTTTTCGGGCACTTTCGGTCGAGAATATAGTTTCCTTCCACCTAGGATGCCTGGAAAACTATAGAGGTGAGAATGTAAGTCACACTTGGCCATGTGGGCCCACACAAAATGCTTGAACCCCATTACAGGACTTGTATGGTGCCGCCGTTGCGCTGGATGGCCTCGAACCACCGGACGTTAAACGGGACGATTCTCGCCGCTTCTCCAGCCTCGACACAATGGCATCCTTCCAACCCACTCCAATTAGCTCACTCCACATGCAACACTGCACCTTGTTACCCCTGGCCATGGGTGGGAGATGCGTGATCTGGTTTATTGCCTTCGAACGCAGAAGGAACGGCCGAAAACGTGGATTTCCTTGGCCAACTTGTTGTTTCCCATGCCCAAAGTTGAAAACATGATGCATTCCAAGAACCTCACTTCATTTCAACAACATTGCACGTTTGGGATCTCAAAAAGCCGCTTCCATTCTCAAGTTGCCTACCAATCTTACGTCGTAACCGTTTTCGGGCACTTTTGGTCGAGAATATAGTTTCCTTCCACCTAGGATGCCTGGAAAACTGTAGAGGTGAGAATGTAAGTCACACTTGTCCATGTGGGCCCACACAAAATGCTTGAACCCCATTGCAGGACTTGTATGGTGCCGCCGTTGCGTTGGGTGGCCTCGAACCACCGGACGTTAAACGGGACGATTCTCGCCGCTTCATCAGCCTCGACACAATGGCATCCTTCCAACCCACTCCAAGTAGCTCACTCCACATGCAACACTGCACCTTGTTACCACTGGCCATGGGTGGGAGATGCGTGATCTGGTTTATTGCCTTCGAACGCGGAAGGAACGGCCGAAAACGTGGATTTCCTTGGCCAACTTGTTGTTTCCTATGCCCAAAGTTGAAAACATGATGCATTCCAAGAACCTCACTTCATTTCAACAACATTGCACGTTTGGGATCTCAAAAGGCCGCTTCCATTCTCAAGTTTCCTACCAATCTTACGTCGTAGCCGTATTCGGGCACTTTCGGTCGAGAATATAGTTTCCTTCCACCTAGGATGCCTGGAAAACTTTAGAGGTGAGAATGTAAGTCTCACTTGGCCATGTGGGCCCACAAAAAATGCTTGAACCTCATTGCAGGACTTGTATGGTGCCGCCGTTGCGCTGGGTGGCCTCGAACCACCGGACGTTAAACGGGACGATTCTCGCCGCTTCTCCAGCCTCGACACAATGGCATCTTTCCAACCCACTCCAAGTATCTCACTCCACAAGCAACACTGCACCTTGTTACCCCTGGCCATGGGTGGGAGATGCGTGATCTGGTTTATTGCCTTCGAACGCGGAAGGAACTGCCGAAAACGTGGATTTCCTTGGCCAACTTGTTATTTCCCATGCCCAAAGTTGAAAACATGATGCATTCCAAGAACCTCGCTACATTTCAACAACATTGCACGTTTGGGATCTCAAAAATCCGCTTCCATTCTCAAGTTGCCTACCAATCTTACGTCGTAGCCGTTTTCGGGGACTTTCGGTCGAGAATATAGTTTCCTTCAACCTAGGATGCCTGGAAAACTGTAGAGGTGACAATGTAAGTCACACTTGGCCATGTGGGACCACACAAAATGCTTGAACCCCATTGCAGGACTTGTATGGTGCCGCCGTTGCGTTGGGTGGCCTCGAACCACCGGACGTTAAACGGGACGATTCTCGCCGCTTCTCCAGCCTCGACACAATGGCATCCTTCCAACCCACTCCAAGTAGCTCACTCCACATGCAACACTGCACCTTGTTACCACTGGCCATGGGTGGGAGATGCATGATCATGTTTATTGCCTTCGAACGCGGAAGGAACGGCCGAAAACGTGGATTTCCTTGGCCAACTTGTTGTTTCCCATGCCCAAAGTTGAAAACATGATGCATTCCAAGAACCTCACTTCATTTCAACAACATTGCATGTTTGGGATCTCAAAAAGCCGCTTCCATTCTCAAGTTGCCTACCAATCTTACGTCGTAGCCGTTTTCGGGCACTTTCGGTCGAGAATATAGTTTCCTTCCACCTAGGATGCCTGGAAAACTGTAGAGGTGACAATGTAAGTCACACTTGGCCATGTGGGCCCACACAAAATGCTTGAACCCCATTGCAGGACTTGTATGGTGCCGCCGTTGCGCTGGGTGGCCTCGAACCACCGGACGTTAAACGGGACGATTCTCGCCGCTTCTCCAATCTCGACACAATGGCATCCTTCCAACCCACTCCAAGTAACTCACGTCGTAGCCGTTTTCGGGCACTTTCGGTCGAGAATATAGTTCAATTTGGTGTTCAATTTCAGCCATTTATCTGCAAAAAATATAGAAAAACAACTATACAAAAAGAAACCCTAGATTTGCACGTGCACCTTGCGTCATAGGGAGAGCAAAAGGGAAACTCCATAAATAGACGGTTTGACGCCACTTCCTTTCTTCCTCCGTCTCCGCAACAACTTTTCCCCAAAAAACGCATCCTCCCCTCCACTTCCACAGCAAAACCCTCGATGGTTCCCCTGCCCTTCCCATCCGCCATGAAGAGATCACGGGAATGCTTCGGCGCCGCGAACGTTCAGGAGGTGGCTTCTATCGTCGGCGAGCCGTCTTCTGCTGTCGTCCCAGTCGCGGCCAGCTCTGGCACTGGGGCTGCTGCTTCCGGCGAGGCCACGCCGGTGGACGCGGCGGTCCGTGATGTCTCTTCGGAGATAGATCGGAAGAAGACGATGAGCGGGGACGGAGAAGATGGCCCATCCCACGCCGCCGTACCATCTGACCTCGAGGCGGCGTACAAGGAGATTGACGACAGCTACGACGAAGCAGCTGAATACGTCATGTGGGGGGACGTCTCCGCCGCTCCGACCGCCGCGCCGACCGCTGCGCCGACTGCCGCGCCGACAGAGGTACATCCCTCTTACAAAACTAGATCTAGTTTTAGTGAACTTGTTATGGTTAGTCTGTGATATCTAGGGTTCCTTCAATTGCCCTCGATTTCTCGTGATTTGGGTATGAACTGAACTGAAGCATTCCTTCAATTGCACATGAATCTACTGTTCTTTCTATCTTAAACTGACGACGAGTTTTAGTACCCAAATTTTTATTTCGAAGATATAGCGGCCTTGAATAGATAGAAATTGGGTTTTTGGCTTCAAATGCGGACTATTTGGACCTTATCGCCAAGAACTCATTTCTAGCTTTTTGGCTGTTCACTGGAAGCCAAGAACTCATCCCTAGCTTTGTGGCTGTTGGCCTATTTTCGTTTTTAGTTTCCTGGTTCCTGGACTCCACTTTGTAACCTGGGTACTGTAAGCTGTGATTTTGCGCTTTGCGCTATTTCATGTCAATGGAACAGGGGGGCGACCCCTATTTTTCTAAAAAAAGAAATTCGGTTTTTGATAATGCCCTTGTATTCACAGACAGTGGGAGTAGATCGATTTTGCTTTCTAAATCTATTCTTTTATTCCTCAAGTGTTCTTTACATTTTTTCAAATGCCATTTTATAGCTCTAGATGTAATAATTTTAACTGCAACTTAATATGTCATGTTGTAATAATTGTATCCCAATTTATGGTGTTACAATCTTTTTTAGGTTGCAATGATCTTCACATTATTTCAACTGCAATTTCATATCTCATTTTGTACATGCCTTCAATTGCATATCAATTCATAGACACCTTCAATTGCATATCAATGTACATATCATGTATCTTTGATGGAACACAGCCCAACTATTGCGCAATTCTCCCAAAAAAACATTTGTACTAATGATAATCTGTACTGATCAAACTAGGTGTTTCAGAATTTAGTGATGTTGGTAATTCATGTAGTACTAGCCGATAGAGATACTCAAAAGAATATGTAACATGCATTTTTCCAGAATTCTTTTATTGCTACAAACAACATATACTACGTACCTTCGTTATTTTATACAAGGCCACTAACTTAATTCCTAAATACCAAGAAAAGAAAGCCAACTTTTAAATATCAGAAACAATTATGTGAATAAACTCTTGTGTTCTGTGCTAATTAAATATTTTGTATGCGTGGCATATTATTCCATGGTTGCATGGCACATTCACATCAATGAGCACCATTCAATATGGTAGAATCGAAATCAATTTCTCTTTGGAAGAGATAGAGGCCTTGTATACATAGAAATTGTATTTTTGATAGTGGCCTTGTATTCAAAGAAAGAGGGAGTAGTTCGATTTTGCTTTCTAATTTTATTCTTTTATTTCTCAAGTGCTATTTACATTTTTTTCAAATGCCATTTTATATCTCATCATGTAATAATTAGAGCTGCAACTTCATATCTAATGTTGAAATAATTGTATAGTGTGTTATCATCCTAGATTCTCGTATTTATGGTGTTACAACCTTTTTTCGGTTGCAATAATCTTCACATTATTTCAACTGCAATTTCATATCTCATTTTGTACATGCCTTCAATTGCATATCAATTCATAGACAACTTCAATTGCGTATCAATGTACATATCATGTATCTTTGATGGAACACAGCAGAACTATTGCGCAATTCTCCCAAAAAAATTTGTACTAATGATAATCTGTACTGATCAAACTAGGTGTTTCAGAATTTAGTGATGTAGGTAATTCATGGAGTACTAGCCGATAGAGATACTCAAAAGAATATGTAACATGCATTTTTTCAGAATTCTTTTATTGCTACAAACAACATATACTACGTACCTTCGTTATTTTATACAAGGCCACTAACTTAATTCCTAAATACCAAGAAAAGAAAGCCAACTTTTAAATAGCAGAAACAATTATGTGAATAGACTCTTGTGTTCTGTGCTAATTAAGTATTTTGTATGTGTGGCATATTACTCTATGGTTGCATGGCACATTCACATCAATGAGCACCATTCTGTGTGGTAGAATCGAAATCAAATTCTCTTTGGAAGAGATAGCGGCCTTGTATACATAGAAATTGTATTTTTGATAGTGGCCTTGTATTCAAGGAAAGAGGGAGTAGATCGATTTTGATTTCTAATTTTATTCTTTTATTCCTCGAGTGTTATTTACATTTTTTCAAATGCCATTTTATATCTCATCATGTAATAATTAGAACTGCAACTTCATATCTAATGTTGAAATAATTGTATAGTGCGTTATCATCCTAGATTCTCGTATTTATGGTGTTACAACCTTTTTTGGGTTGCAATAATCTTCACATTATTTCAACTGCAATTTCATATCTCATTTTTTAATAATTGTACACAGTACCTTTTAGGTTAATTAAACGTGCATGTCTACATGGATTGTATTTATGGTGTTATTATCAGATTTAACATATTGGCTTATTGCATTTTAGGAGCCGAGAGTTGAAGAAGAGTCATTTGATGGGGGACTGGCTCTGTCAGATGGTCATGGTTCTCTGGATGGAGGTTCTGGAGAAGACTCTGGAGAAGATGATGAAGATGTTGAAGAAGAACCTCCAAGATCACCAAATGTTGATGAAAAATCAGCATGCTCAGTCCGTGTCTCCGATCTGGTGATACTTCAGCTTAAGGAGCAGATGGGGTTGCACACCGACAAGGTTCTTCAAGCTGTGGTAACGCCCAACGAGCGACCATCATCTTTCATGGTTTCACGTGTACTCCTTAGCAAGTTGGGTAATACCAACTGGCGAATTGTCCAGTCTCACGAAGAGGGAGACTCCGCGTATCTTTACATCAAGATGCGTAAACAGGACGTGCTAAGGTGTCACGGGAAGAGGTACGAGTGGCTGGGAGAACAAGTCACCTTTCGTAAGGTGAATTCTCTCCTTCCACTCAGACCTGATCCCATGGAAGCTGGCCCAGTTGTCAAGATCTTCTAAGTTGTGCCTGTGAAGACAATGTTTCTTTTGTTTAAACTATGTGTTGCTTCCCGTACTACTTCATGATGCACTATGTGAAACATTATGTCCTTTTTATGTTACCGTTCAGCAGAACTTATTAATATTGTTAAAGAGTTGTTTCTTTTTTCGAGGGTATGCAATTGGGCACCTGGTTTTTATAGGAGATAGTGGTTTGAGTACATGAGCTTGACAGTTTGTTGATAGCAACACTTTCACTTACACCACTCCACACCGGCTAGTCTGAGAAATGCCCCACAGACGCAAAAACCAAACACAAGAGAAGGCCTTTCCTAAACAGAGATCAGAGCCGCGTCGCCACCGATGCTTGTGCCTCTTAGGAATAACAAACTCCATCTTACATCCCTACTCGACGCACCACCCAAAGGAGAAGGGCGGCGACACTAGTTCTGCCTCGAGGAGGGACCGACTCGAACACCGCCAGCGAGGGAGAGTTGTCATTGAGTTCAATCCAGACTTCACGTAACATAATTTGCATTACTAATTAGATATAGCACTTACAATATGAACACAAGTACCAAGATTAATCCATAGCTCAAAGCTTACTGCAAGAGCTACATACTACATACTACTCGAATAATTTTCATCAACACTTTCACATATACTCTAATTACAAAGACCAAAAGTAGCATATATACTACGCCGCAGCAAGTGATCTAGTGCCAAGTGTGGTTCGCCCTCGCCCTCCTTGATCTGCCTCCCTCTTCGGCCTTCTTGGCGTCACTCATGGGCTTGAGCACACGGTACAACTCTAGGGAGAGGAACCCATCAATTGCAGCATAGGTGATGTGTTCCATGTCTAGCTTTTTGTTGTCCCAGTAGTTGTGCCACCGATGATCCTTCTTCTTCATGTCTTTGTAGACGGGATCAATAAGTTGCACTGCCATGGTAGCCATTCCAGATTTCTTTTGGTTGAACACATGAAAGTAGAGATCTTGGATATCCTCATAATTTTCTTTTGGAATAGAAAAGTTCCAGGTTCTCGCAAACACTTTCTTGTCATTGGTGGTGTCAACACTTGCAAATTTGACGCCGCCAAAACAAAAAAGATCAGCCAGCGTCGCAGATTGCCACGAGTCACCACTGAAGTACTCAAGTAACAAGAGTTTAGAAAAGTACTACTCACTCCGATCCGAAAAAAAGGGCGTGAGAAAACTGCTACGCATGCACGTCTCGATGAGTAGTAGTTGCAGAAAATCTAGATGAGTACTGTTGCCGAAAACAAGAGGAAAAAAGTAGTAGTAACACCAATCACAACAACCATGAATAACCAAATAGCAATCACAAGAACATGGCGGCGGAGAAGATGAGTACTAGTTGCAGAAAACAAGAGGAAAAATGACTTTTACCTGGAGTGATGGTACACCAGGACGTGGCGGCGGAATGCAAGCTGAAGAACGGCGACCTTTTTATAGATCTCCAACTTCTGGGATGTGTACTCGAAATCCAGGCCCATGAACCGTTCTTCTCCGCTATCAATCCACTGCTGGTACATTTCTACCATACGCTGCACCTCGGCAGGGTCGTTGGTGTACGTGACGTCGATGGTTTCCTCGCCATGGATGGGGACCTTGAACGTGTGGCAGAAATACTTCTGTTCATCCATTCTTGGAAGAAGAAGCGGGAGCGGATGGAAGAAGAAGAAGAGAGTGGAGTGCAGCGGTTGGAAGAAGATGCAGTGGAGAATACGAGTGGAAGTACAGGGGAGTATTAATATTAATTGTGGAAGGAGCAGAGTCGAAGTGATTTACGTGTGAAATCGATAGAAATTTTTTGGGAAACACCTGTGCCGTGTGTGTACATAGACACAAGGTTGTAAAAATTTAGTCACTTGTTTGTGGGCCTAAACTAATAAGCCTATTTTTAATTTACTAAACGTACACAATGGCCAGCGCGGGCCACGAATTGTCCCATCAAACGTCTACGGCCTGACCTAAGGCAACGTGCGTGTTATCATTATCCCGCAGAAAACCGCCTCGTTCACACGCCTCCCTCTCCACGTGTTCGCCGCCGCCAGCCCTTCCGCACAAGTTTGACCTAGAAGTAGTCTACCGGCCGGCGCACTCTCCACTTGGATCATGAAGCCAATCAAAGACGTGCCAACTAGATCTTACGCATCATTTTTCATCTTGATCGTGATTATCACACCAGATCTGATGGTTTTTATTCGTTTTTTCTCGCAGTGTCCAGTTTGTTTTGACAAACTAGGAATGTGTGGCAGCGATGCCATGACAACTGATTATTTCGTCATAACCCTTGTAGAGGGATTTGAGGAGAAGACGGTAAGGATTCTAATCTACTCATGTACAAATTGGATTTGAATTTTTCGTGATTATTCACATGTAATATACGTAGCATATCTACCGGTCCTAGTACTCATTGTGTCATGTGTTAATCATTAATGTAATATACGTAGCTGATCTAGCTAGCAAATTTTTTGGGACTGTGATCTCTATTAGTTATGGACGTGTTTTTTTATCAACTACCTACATGCAATTTCAATACTTGAAGGGTACCATTCTGAAACTATGAGTGCATGTTCAGTTATTTGCAGTACATGACTATTGCTTCAATGTCCAATTATAGGAAAAAGTACAAATAGCTACTCTTGTAGGATATATCTACTTATAGTAAGTCCAATTTACTACTGGCTCATAACTTAATAAAATACATGCTCTTATTTAGGTGATCCCCTGCTACATCAGAACATATTTCCTAAAAATGCATGCTGTTTTCCCATTGGAGAACACCAGTTTTCAAGCGACACTGCAAACCAAGGAAGGTTTCTCGTTCAATGTTGAGCTTAGCAGCATTGACGGGATAACCTTTCTGAATGGAAATTATTGGAAAGAATTTAGCAGGGTTTACAAACTTAAGGTTGGTATGGAGCTAGTATTCAAGACCGACACACGTCGAGGCCAAACTGAGGTCATAACTGGAAATGACCCAATCATCCATCCATGTAAGTTCTTACTTAATACAAAAAAATTATGTGTGCACATAAACATTAATATATTACTTGGTTGCGGCATGTGTACTCCACTAATTTCAGGCGTATTACATTTTTACAGCATACTACCAGATATCCCCTGAGAGGCGTCACATTGTTGACTCACTCTCTAGCACCGATGGGACCATGATTAACTGGAGGATGATGGAGACGGTGATCAACGCTGTTGAAAACTTGGATTACACTGTTTAATTCCACAGAGCTGGAGAGTATGAGGAAGCAGAACTGGTTGTCGGAGTGCTGCATACTCTGAATTGGACAAACAACGAGAACTTCAATAAACACGTGGTAAATCTTTAAGAACACATCTTCTCTTATGCGCAAAGTAATACGTGTACACTTGTTCTATTTTCCTTTCTTTTAACATGATTATTTTCCGATATCTTTTCTCTTGACTTTAAATCTTTGCATGCAACAGAAAATCCCAAGCCGTCTGATTCCTGCACATATGGCAAGAAATGGTACCATCACTATTGTTTGCTACCCAAGAACTGAGGTGTCATCGACATATTCAATTTCTGATCTTGATGGTCGCTTGTGCGTCAGCGGGTGGAAAGAGTTCATGGCGAAGGAAAGTCATCTCAAACAGGGTGACAAGATGTTGTTCTTGCTATACCAGTCCGCTGAAGGGCTCTACTTGTTTGCTACCCATGTCCCTGAAATTGGTCTGTAATAGGAATGCAGTGATATTGATGGTTTCTGTGTGCAACTATATGCATGCAGCCCCGTTGCTACAATATAAAAACCGTGTTAAGACTCTATATTAGATTGCCGAATTCTCACACAATTTAAATGTTATGTTCTTTTAGTTTTACTACTTTCATGATGTCATTTTGTTTTTTTATGATTAGCTTTACCATTTTTTCTTTACTTTATTGAATTTTATGACTCATATAAATGTAAACAAGTGTGCAAACCACACATGCTCAATGGAAAAAATATCCAGTGATACTAGCCCCTTGTTCTCCCATGCTTCCATTTTAAAAAATCAACTATAGATGTTTCATAAAATTCCGGAACAAAATATTAATGTTCCCAAAGAATTTGTCTACGTAATGTAGAAAAAAATCAGGTCCAAATTCGACCTACACATTGAGAAACAAAAAGTACAAATCAGCAAAAATGCACTATATATTCACATTTGGATTTGTCTTTTTGGTTAGTCAATATTACTTTCGTATCTGGACATAAAATTATTACACATTGTAGTAACTTTTCATGTGAACACTCGTGATTTTTCCTAGATTTTTTTGAATCACCAAAACTTCATTTATTCGAAACGGTACCATGGTAGCATGCAAGAGGGCTAGTATCACATGATATTCTCCCCATGCTCTGGCGAAATAGGCTGAATCACCGCTATATTAATATAGCAACCACCCGGTACACCAGTTTTGATACAACGCCGGCTGAGGCGACAACCAATAAACGCAAAAGAAGAAAAGAAAAGGAGACGGAAGTGGATCGACGAAACGACCGCTGCGCCCACCTACAAACTACAACCACGCTGCTAGCACCTGGACGTCAAATATCAATCAACACCTTCAACATGGATAGTCGCGCTTCTAGGGTTTCCCCCGGCACATCGGGGCGGCGGATGCAGGCTAGACGCGATGCCCTTCGTGAAGGGATGATGCCACACGATGGCGGCACCGCTCTAATATCGGTACTCCGACAAGGATTTCTCCCAAACAAACCCTCACCACCATCCCTGACGATCCGTCGCCTAGGTGCCTCGCAACCACCGGACGAACCGACCACCAGCATGCGACACCACGGTGCAACAACATTTAACCAGGATGAGGGAATCAAATATGGTGGGCACGGTTTATCATTGGCTTCATCATTAAGGACCAATTTATGAAAGATCAAATGTGGAGGCACCGTTCACATAATGAAATTTTGAGGAAAACCATTTATACTCTAATTTAATCGATTGCTACACGCACACCAACTGCTACACACACGAACTCGGGTCCTCTCCCTCTCCACCCCTCGATCCCCCACCGCCGCCACGGCTAGCCCTCTCCGCCCCCAGATCCCCCACCGCGGACTAGCCCTGTCCACGGCACCGATGGACCACCGCGACCACGGGGCCGCCTACACTGACACCCGACGGAACGACGCCACGACAAACGCCGCCGCAACCGCCACCGTCGTCCTCGCGCCGTCCAGCCGTCGCGCCGCAGGTAAGTTTCCCGGCAGTCGTACCTTTCATCGTTAGGTTTAGATGTAGATTGAGTTATATGTTTGATGATTATTGTGATTTTAGATGTAGATCGACTTAGAAATTAGGATTTCATTGTTAGATTTAAGTTTATTTAGCCACCAAAATTAGATGTAAGTTGGTTTTTGAATGGTAAATGGTTAGATGTGTATCTGAATTCAGTGTATGGAACGAACCACCGCAGGAAATGGATGTATGTGAACAGTGTGGCTACAAGGAGTGCATGAACAAGAAATTTACCATTGTTCTACCAGAGGGGTTTGAAAACAGATTGGTATATACCTTTCGTCAATCTACCTTTTGAAAACTGATAATAAATTTGTACTAAAAATGTGTACTTTTTTTTACAGATCATACCTTGCAGATTCAGGCTTGACTTTTTGGAGTATATTCAAGTTGCAATTTGGGACCACCCTAGAACTCTGGAGGTGAACTTGGTGAGCTTGAGAGTGCCAGACCACCAGCACAAAGTTATAGTCACACATGAGGATGGAAAAACATACTTCAGTGGTCAGCAATGGGGCCAGCTTGTGGAACGCTACGAGATGGATCCAACAGGGAGATTGACATTCTATCTCGATGAAGGTGATGTGTCCACCTACTTCCTCTACGATCGACCTGACGATGCTGAAGACACCAAAGATGATGTTCCCATAGCTCCCTACTGAGGATACACATGTTGTCATTATTCAGTCAGATGATGAGTAGGTATCGTGGTTGTAGCTGAGAGTTCTAGCTTTATGCGAACTTTTAGATTATATGTTAATGCTGAGTACTATCTGGTTGAATCTTTGAATGTTTATGCAATTTTTTTAATGGTTGTTATGTTATCTCATAATTGAATACCATTTGTGTGCTTCTAGTCAATATTACATTCCCTTTTTATTTACCGATTTCTATAGGATAGTGATGTGGACTATGACATCAACGCTAATGATCATGTTGTAACCTGTGTCGAGTCCAGAACACGGCAGTGGACACCTAGATAGCAGGGGCGTACGAGTTTCACGCCAGAACTGAAGAAAAACCACACCACTAACAGGGCTTTTTGACTAGTGTTGAATATTAACACAACAATGCATTTAGAAATGAATAAATTTAATCATAAAATGAAACTAGTAAAACTTAATATAGCATTTATAATACTTGAACGTTATTGCCAAGGGAAAAACATATTGTTCACAAGCCAAATGGGCTGTGAAGACAAATTATAGAATTAATAGGCCCATACTCCGGTTGGGCCATTGGGAGAGCGAAAGGGCTACGTATGTCCGCCCGGTCTCCTCCAAACTGCCCTGCCCCCACACGACAACGTCGCCCTATCCGCCCTCAGGCGACTTCGCCGCCGCATCGGCCCTGCGCGACCGACCAATCCGCCACTATTACCTCGCCGCCATCCGAACTCGATTAGCGTAAACTATTGAACTGCCGCCAATGCTGCCCCGCCGACTTGTACTCAACCGCTGCTTTCGCCGCTCGTCAGACACAATTACAAGGTTTGTACCAATACTGATGAAATCCTTGGTTTCCATCCTGCCGGTTCGATGAAGTTAATGGCGATTGCAATTGCTGTCAGATAGACTAGCTGCTTGTGTTCACATATGCGTGTCTGTTTTATCAGTTTCAGTTGTAAGTGTTAGTTTAATATTCATAGCAATGTCAGGAATTCAGGTATGAACTAGGTTTTATATTTTCATTGCCATGTCAGTTTCAGGTGTAAGTGTTAGTTTCAATCGAACGCTGTGTTGTGGAAGTAATGTCTAATGTAATCCCCTGCAATTCTTACTGACTTGAAAGACCAGTATGAATGTCTCTCTGATGTATGTGTTGTTTCGAAATACTTACGTGTGAACTAATGCTGCTCCTTTTTTTTACAAGACCGGCTAAACGGAGATAACGCAAAATGTCACAAACCAAGAGCTGGATGGAGAAGGATAGAGGTTCCGTGGAGTGGCAAAGTGGCATCGAGAGTTTCTTGGAATTTAGTTTTGATGGTGCTCAACCAGACACAAGAAACTTTTGCCCGTGTACGAAATGTCTGAATAATGCTCATAAAACTAAAAAGGAGATCCATATGCACTTGCTTAAGAATGGGATGGATCCGTCCTACAAAAATTGGGTATTCCATGGTGAACCGGAGGAGGACAACATGGCTGAAGATTCTGATGATGAAGACGCTGCAGATGGTGGTGAAGGGATATGTGACATGCTCCAAACTCTCATAAGGGCCACAAAAGTGGGAAGTAATGCAGGAGACACGAGCGGTGATGGAATGAAAAGAGGAGCCAAATGCATCTGCAAAGGCGTTCTACAAACTATTGGAAGAGGGAAAAACATCGTTGTACCCAGGTTGTGAGGAGGTCACAAAGATATCTTTCATTGTGAAGCTTTACCAAATCAAGTGCGTGTCTGGGATGACCAACAGAGCATGTGACTTAATGCTGCGGATGTTCACGGAGGTGCTGCCAAAGGGTCACTGCATTCCTACTAATCTCGCACAATTAAGGAAGGTCATTCGAGAGTTTGGACTGGATTACAAGAAGATACACGCGTGCTATAATGATTGTGTGCTATTCCGTAATGAGTATGCTGATGCCCAAGAATGCCCTGTCTGACATACGTCTCGATGGAAATCAAGTCCAACCGTAGACAAATCTGATTCATCGATCCGTAAATCAAAGAAGCAAGTGCCACGGAAAGTTCTATGGTATTTCTCACTCATTCAAAGACTGCAAAGGCTGTACATGACAGAAGATATGTCAACTGATATGAAATGGCATAAGGAGAAACGTAAAGATGATGGCATAATGAGGCATCCTGCAGATTCGAAGGCCTGGAAAAGCCTTGATGATAGATATAGTCAGAAAGAATTCGCAAAAGATGCTCGCAGTGTTCGGCTTGGCCTTGCTTCAGATGGATTCAACCCCTTTGGGCTCATGAGTATATCACACACTACATGGCCTGTCATTTTGATCCCATATAACTTGCCACCATGGATGTGTATGAAACAAGAGAACTGGACAATGTCAATGATTATTCCAGGACCAAAGTCAGCAGGAAATAACATTGATGTGTACTTGCAGCCTTTGATTGATGAACTGTTAGTTCTATGGGAGGATGGTGTTGAAGCATATGATGCTGCAACTAAAGAAAATTTCACGTTGTATGCATGCGTGTTGTGGACCATCAATGACTACCCGGCTTACGCAATGCTGAGTGGTTGGAGCACAAAAGGCAAGCTAGCATGCCCTTACTGCCACAAGCATACAGACTTTTTATGGCTCCAGTATGGTAGAAAGCATTGCTACATGGGACACCGACGTTTTCTACAGAAACAACACAAATGGCGTCGAAACAAAGTTATGTTCAACAACAAGCCAGACCATAGAGACGCCCCGGTGCCACTTACAGGCATTGAAGTTCTAAAGGAGCTTGATAGCATTTAGCATGAACCATTTGGGCGGTCAAATAAGAGAAAGCAACCGGAAACTAATCCCTGGCACAATTGGCGGAAGAAAAGTGTGTTCTTCCAGCTCCCGTATTGGCAGCACTTGCTCGTGAGGCACAATTTGGATGTTATGCACATCGAGAAGAACATTTGTAACAGCATTCTGGGTACTTTGCTTGAGATGGATGGGAAAACAAAGGATGGTACGAAGGCTCGCCTTGATTTGGAGTTCTTGAAAATTAGGGAGGATCAGCACGCAAAGCCCGCCGGTAAGGATAAGTACAAAATGAAGAAAGGCGTGTATGCTTTAAAGAAGGAAGAGAAGATAATGCTCCTCAGGTTTCTGCAGAGCATACGGATGCCTGATGGCTATGCTTCACACATTAAGCGATGTGTGGTCCTCAAGCAGTGCAAGTTTAGTGGACTCAAAACTCATGACTGCCATGTTATATTACATAAACTTCTTCCTATTGCGTTGCGCAAGCTTCTGCCGGAGAATGTCCTTACCCCATTGCTTCAGCTCAGTAAATTCTTTTCCGATTTATGTTCCAAGGAGTTAAGGGATGACGATTTGTTGAATTTGGACAAACAAATTGCAGAAATTCTATGTCAGCTAGAGATGATCTATCCACCAGCTTTCTTTGATATTATGATGCATCTCCCAATTCATCTAGCTCGAGAAGCATGGTTTGCAGGGCCTGTACAGTATAGATGGATGTATCCGGTTGAGAGATTCCTTCGTACGTTGAAGGGATATGTACGTAACAAGGCTCATCCAGAAGGTTCAATTGCAGAGGGGTACATACTTGAAGAGTGCATGACGTTCTGCAGTCGATTCGTTAAAGGCTCGCCTACAAAAATAAGTCAGTCCGAACGCCATGCAGATGGAGCTACAGATGAAGCACCAACAGGGATTAGCATAATGAGTGCAGTTGATTACTCCAAGAAAGGTTTTGCCCGTGAATCACTGTCTTTGGAAGCTCTTAATCAAATGAGGCACTACATAATAACAAACTGCGAGGAAACCGAGCCATGGATTCAGTAAGGATACTTATGTATTTGTTTCATATAATGATATGCATTAATACTTTGGTTATGAAGTAACCATATAGCATTTCTTTTTGAAGGGAACATATTGACGAGCTCAAAAAGAACAATTGTCCTAATCCTAAAAAGAAACACAAGGAAGATTTTGTTGGCTAGTTCGAAAGACGGGTAAGTTACTTTAGCATTTTCATAAATGTTTCTCGTAATAAAAAAACAATGGTGTATAGTACACTCACACATATTCTATTCCATGAAACCGATCACACAACTCCATAAAGATGGGAAGATCAACAGTCTGTTGTATACACTATATGTGTGGGACGAGTACAAACAAGAGGAATTTGACCTACGAGGGTTGCTGTTTGTT
The DNA here is from genome assembly GCA_028641055.1 of Alopecurus myosuroides. NCBI lineage: Eukaryota > Viridiplantae > Streptophyta > Magnoliopsida > Poales > Poaceae > Alopecurus > Alopecurus myosuroides. The sequence goes on along the minus strand of CM054063.1, from coordinate 305,883,393 downwards.
ACCATCAATGATTGGCCCGCTCTTAGTAACATCTCAGGACAGTCAAACAAGGGATACAGCGCATGCACACACTGTTTAGGCGAGACAGAAAGTATACATATAGGCAAGAATGTGTACCCGGGGCATCGTCGATTTCTTCCAGACAGGCATCCCGTAAGAAAGAAAGGAAAGCATTTCAAAGGCGAGGCAGATACACGGAGGAAGCCAACCCTCCCTAAAGGTACTGATATATATGACATGGTCAAAGATATAAAAGTAATCTTTGGAAAGGGTCCTGGCGCACAATCTGTTCCAAATGACGCCGACAACCACGTAGCCATGTGGAAGAAGAAATCTATATTCTGGGAACTACCCTATTGGAAATTCCTAGAGGTTCGCTCTGCGATCGACGTGATGCACGTGACGAAAAATATTTGCGTGAACCTGCTAAACTTATTGGGCGTGCATGGGAAGAAGTCTAGAGATACACCAAAAGCACGGCTGCACCACCAACGTATGCACGAACGAGACGACCTGATGAATCCAGAGAATTTCAAAGGTCCTGCCAGCTACGCTCTTACCAAGGAAGAGAAGGAGATCTTTTTCCAAGTCCTGAGTAGTATCAAGGTCCCGTCTGGCTACTCGTCGAACATAAAAGGAATACTAAACCTGGAAGAGAAAAAGTTCCAAAACCTTAACTCTCATGACTGCCACGTGATCATGACCCAGTTACTTCCGATTGCATTGAGGGGGCTTCTACCAGAAAACGTGCGAGTACCCATTGTGAAGCTATGTGCATTCCTCAACGCAATTTCTCAGAAGGCAATCGATCCAGCAACTCTACCAAGTTTACAGAAGGACGTGGTCCAATGTCTTGTCAGCTTCGAGTTGGTGTTCCCACCAACCTTTTTCAATATTATGACGCACCTCATAGTTCACCTAGTCCAAGAGATTTCCGTTCTCGGTCCTGTATTCTTACACAATATGTTCCCCTTTGAGAGGTTCATGGGAGTCTTGAAGAATTATGTTAGAAACCGTGCTAGACCAGAAGGAAGCATGGTCAAGGGCTATGGAACAGAGGAGGTCATTGAGTTTTGTGTTGACTTTATTCCTGACCTGAACCCGATCGGGGTTCCTCAGTCGCGCCATGAGGGGAGACTGCGTGGAAAAGGCACGCTAGGAAAGAAATCAACAACATGTATGGACGAGCAATCTTTCAGTCAAGCACACTACACAGTTCTAGTTAATTCCAGCTTGGCGGCTCCATATATCCAGGAACACACGGATATTTTACGCTCGGAATATCCGGAGCAACCTGAAGATTTCATTGCTAAAGAACACGCGAAGACTTTCGGAGGTTGGTTGCAAAGACGTCTGATTAATGACAACATTGTTGAAGATGAGCTATACTTGTTGGCCAAGCAACCATCTTCGACTGTATTGACCTTTAAAGGGTACGAGATAAATGGTAACATATTTTACACGGCAGAACAAGATAAAAAGAGCACCAACCAAAACAGTGGCGTCCGGTTTGATGCAAAAGACGACAACGGGCAAAGGGTCACATACTATGGTTACATAGAGCAGATATGGGAACTTGACTACGGACCTTCCTTTAAGGTCCCTTTGTTCTGGTGCAAATGGTTCAACCTGTCAGGCGTGAAGGTAGACCCGAAGTACGGAATGACAACAGTGGATCAGAAGAATCTTGGGTACGACAATGATCAATTCGTCCTAGCCAATGATGTGGCTCAGGTTTTCTATGTGAAGGACATGTCTAGTAGACCGAGAAAAACAAAAGATAAAGAAACGAATACATCAGACGATGAGCCAAGGCGCCACATAGTTCTTTCAGGGAAAAGAAACATCGTGGGAGTCGAGGACAAGACAGACATGTCAGAAGATTACATTAAATTTGATGAAATTCCTCCCTTCAAAGTCAAAGATGATCCTAGCATTCAGTTAAATGATGAAGATGTTCCATGGTTACGGCGCAATCAGAAGAAAGGCAAGAAGAAAAATAGAAACGGATCGTCCCTTTAGTACCGGTTGGGGACACCAACCGGGACTAAATGGGTTAGGGTTTCGTTTGGACCAATCAGATAGAATCACACGGATCGTGTGTTTGTTTCAACCGCTTGTGAGTCGTTGGATCCGGGGTGTGTTTCTTTCCAGCTGTTGTGAGCCGTTCGATCAGGGCTACGGTGTGTTTCTTTCGAGCTGTTGGATGAGATGTTTCTTAACCGTTGGATCAAAACCCTAGCTCAACACTTTGTGAGCCAGAGGACCCTATATATAGCCCAGCTTCATACACCGTTCAGTTCATCTCCCAAATACAAAACATCCGGATTCGCCAGCATACGCCCCGCGGTGCATTTGGTATGCATATATGCACTCAGTAGCCACTGCGGGGTTGTATACTGGCGATACCGTTTGTTTTGTTCTACACCCTCCTTTAAGGTTTGATACATCATATACTCAGTTCATCGAGCAAATACAAAACATCCGGATTCGCCATCATACGTCCGGCCGTGCATTTGGTATGCATATATGCACCCAGTAGCCACGGTCGGGCTGTATGATGGCGATACCGTCTGTTTTGTTCCACACCCCCCTTAAGGTTTGATACATCATATACTCAGTTCATCGAGCAAATACAAAACATCCGGATTCGCCGTCATACGTCCAGCCGTGCATTTGGTATGCATATATATATGCACCCAGTAGCCACGGTTGGGCTGTATGATGGCGATACCGTTTGTTTTGTTCTACACCCCCCTTTGGAAACAGAAAGAAGAAGAAAAAGAAATGTGCGCCCCCCTGTACAGGCCTTTAGGACCGGTTGCCGTTAACAACCGGTGCTAAAGACCCTTTCGCAACGGTTGCCGTTAACAACCGGTTTGCCGTTAACAACCGGTGCTAAAGACCCTTTAGCACCGGTTGTTAACCGCAACCGGTACCAAGAAAGGCAAGAGTAAGATTGTGACGACCGGTTGTCACAGAGGTAGACAGAAGAAGTCACGGTATGGCAGTCACGTATTCAACATCAACCAAGAAAGGCAAGCGTAAGATTGTGATGAAAGGTTGACAGAGGAAAATACTCGCAATATATGTATGTACTTTTTAAAAGTGAGAAACAAAGTACCAGCGGGCTAGTATACCAAACGCGCTAAATCAATCTACATGTATGGTATCTCGCTAAATCAATCTATATATATGTATCCACGATATATATGCTCGATGTATCACTTGCGCTCTCACTTCTCGTTGCCTTACTCATTACCCACCCTAACTTACCACAGGCGCATAGACTACAATATGCGCCTGGGGTAACATTACCGCAGGCGCATAGACAGAATATGCGCCTGGGCTAAGAGCTATACCACAGGCGCATGGTGTGCAATGTGCGCCTGGGGTAATTGATCAGATTACTTTAAATTTGATGAAATTCCTCCCTTCAAAGTCAAAGATGATCCTAGCATTCAGTTAAATGATGAAGATGTTCCATAGTTACGGCGCAATCAGAAGAAAGACAAGAAGACAAATAGAAACGGATCGTCCCTTTAGTACCGGTTGGGGACACCAACCGGGACTAAATGGGTTAGGGTTTCGTTTGGACCAATCAGATAGAATCACACGGATCGTGTGTTTATTTCAACCGCTTGTGAGTCGTTGGATCCGGGGTGTGTTTCTTTCCAGCTGTTGTGAGCCGTTCGATCAGGGCTACGGTGTGTTTCTTTCGAGCTGTTGTGAGCCGTTGGGATGTTTCTTAACCGTTGGATCAAAACCCTAGCTCAACACTTTGTGAGCCAGAGGACCCTATATATGCACCCAGTAGCCACTGTCGCTCCTCGAGCGCTTCTTCTCCATCCCTCTGCACCGTCGCGCTTCCACCATGCCTCCGAGGAGGAACAGCACCACCGGTTTCCGCGGCGTCCGAGCACGACAGAACGGAATGTTCAGCGCAGATATCCGCTGGGGGGACGACCGCATCCCCCTCGGCACCTTTGCGACGGCGGCAGAGGCAGCCCGCGCCTGGGACGCGGCGGCCTGGCGCCTCAACCGCCCGCGGTCGCTGATGAACTTCAACGACTGCCACACAGTCTGGGAAGCGGAGGCCAGGGCGACGAAGCCACAGATCATCACTGCCGCCGACCACCTCCACCTCCGCCACCGCGCGTTTCAGGGCCTAGTCGACGCCAGGGAAGACCGCGTCGTCCGCGATTATTACCGGAACAACCCGGGGGAGGAGAGCGCCGACGAGGAGCTCTGGCAGACACGCGCGGGTCAGCGGGCGGAGCGCCGCCTCGAACGCCACCTCGCGTTAGATGAGGCTCGGGAGGTGAGGACGAGGGCGCTGCAAGAGCTTCGTCGGGCCGACCGCGCCGGCGAAGTCTGGGCCTCCGACGATCCGAGGTGGGGGCCTATCTCGGACATACCATCATGCACCTCCGATGATGACGAGGAGGTCACCGACGAGTTCGGCGACGATGATGACCCGGAGGAGGTCACCGACGAGTTCCCCGACGATGATGGCGAGGAGTAGTGTTCGTCTGTTTTCTCTTTTTAATAAAAGAATTTGTATTCCGGCGACACTGCGGCAATCGCTAAATCAATCTGTATGGTATCTCGCTAAATCAATCTATATATATGTATCCACGATATATATGCTCGATGTATCACTTGCGCTCTCACTTCTCGTTGCCTTACTCATTACCCACCCTAACTTACCACAGGCGCATAAACAGCAAAATGCGCCTAGGGTAACTTTACCGCAGGCGCACAGTAAGTAAATGCGCCTGGGATAAGAGATTTACCGCAGGCGCATTTTGTGTAAAGTGAGTCTGGGGTAAGTGATCACATATACAGATACAGTAGTTTTTCTGTTTTGTTTTCTTGATGTGTTTTTGTTTGTCTGTTTTGAAATGTGTGTTTGACATAATATAGAAATAGTTTAGCTAGGAATTAATATAGAAATAATATCCATTACATAATAATATATACATTACATGATAATATATCCATTACATACTAATATATCCATTACATGCATATATCGAACACAAGAGGCGGTACACAAACAACATCTATGGATCCGTCGAGTAGAAGCGGAACAACTCGTAGGAGACGTATGCATCTATGGCTGCATACGTGATGTTGGTCCAGTCCAGTGGGTTCTTCTCCCACAACCAGTGATTCTTCGAGGGGAAATCAGTCTTCATGGTTCCGTAGCCCTCGTGGATGAAGGCACTTGCCATGCGAGCCATACCGGTCTTTGGCCCGTTCAAATGGATAAGACACTGAATATCAATGTAGTGATCTTCAGGTATCACAATACCCAAGCGCATCAACTTCGGACGGTCTTGCGTGTTGTCAACGCTGCAAAAGTCATACCCCTTGTTGACAAGAAAATCAACAAGTGCCGGAGAATGCTTTGAACTACTGCAACAACAAAAATTTGATACGTGTACGTGTTAGATATATGGCAACACATGTATTCTTCACATGCAACAAACAAATCGAAGATGCAAGATTGTACGTGTGCGTTACCTTGACCATTGGAAGACCAAAACGGCCTCCTTGAACGCAATCTGGATGACTGCAACATTCCGTTTATCCGCCGTATACTCTAAATCAAGCCCGAAAAACCGGTGTTCTTCGGGAGAGGAGAAATACAGATTGGTCAAATACCCAATAGCACCGGGGAGCTCCTCGCAGTTGTTGGTGTAGAACACGTCGAGACTTTTGCCGCATGGTGTGGGCACATCATATCTCTTAGAAACTTCAGCCATGGTGCTTAGTGGAGGAAGATCAAGAGAGGAAGAAGAAGAGACGACAGAGGAAGAAGAGAAGAAACAGAGACTCGCGATCGGGCCGGTGCGCACTGTAGCAATAAAACCGCCGCGCGCGGGAGGCGAGCAGTTTGTATTAAGACCTTTAGCACCGGTTGCTAACACAAACCGGTTCTAAAGGCCTGTAGTGGGCGCGCAGTCTGTGTGTGGCCCCAACTACAGGACTTTAGCACCGGTTTGTGTTAGCAACCGGTGCTAAAGACCCTTTCGCACCGGTTGCTAACACAAACCGGTGCTAAAGGCCTGTAGTGCGGCGATATCTCCAGGACTTGTGAAATTTTGGCCTCATTTCGTTCGCGCGTCTTCTCCTCTACCTAGCTACGGCGAAGCCCTGCGCGGTCCGCCTCGTCGCCGTCCGTCCGCCTCGTCGCCGTCGCCGTCTGCCTCCGCGTCCTCGGTCCGCCGCGCCTCCGTCGCCGTCTGCCTCCGCGCGACCCCGCGTCCATCGCCGTCGCCGTCGATCCCCCGCGCGGCCCCGTCCGTCCGCCTCTCCGTCGCGCCGTCGCGCCGTCCGCCTCCGTCGCGCGTCGTCCGCCTCTCCGTCGCGCCGTCGCGCCGTCCGCCTCCGTCGCGCGTCCGTCTCGCCTCCGCCTCCGCCGCCCCGCCTCTCGCCCCTCGATCGCCGTCGCCCCGTCGCCGGCCACGTACGTACGGTAATTAAGTTTTAATTTCTTTTTTTTTCAATTTTGTTTTAGTGTTAGAGTTTTTTTAGAGTTATTAGTTAGATTGTTTAGTGTTAGATTGATTTTAGAGTTAGTGTTAGTGTTAGAAATTTTTAGATTTAATTAGTGTTAGATTTTTTTAGAGTTATTAGTGTTAGTGTTAGAATTTAGTGTTAGAAATTTTTAGAGTTAGTGTTAGATTTTTTTTAGTGCTTTATTTTGTTTTTACAATTTTGTTTAGTGTTAGAATTTTTCTGTTAGAATGTTGTGTTAGAAAATTTCACTAAGTTAGTGTTAGAAAATTTCAGAAAGTTAGAATAACTATATAATTTCAGTAAGTTAAAATTTTTCACTAAGTTACCATATTGTTCCTGTTTAACTTTCATCTTATTTCTGTTATATTTCTCAATTTACTATTTTTTACTAAGTTATGGAATATTTACTTAGTCCGGGCAGGTTTTTAGTTCATGTCTTTGTTGGACCCGCCGGGGGATGTCCGGGACTGGGCCCCGCCAGGCTGGCATTGGGAGCTCCTTAGTACCGGGGCACGCGGCTTGTTGAGAAATCCGGGTGACGTGGTCGACCCGGATATTCTTTGGTGGCCATCGCGTGGGCCACGCTCGGTGCGGAGAGAGCCGGCCCCTGAGGAGGTGGTACAACAGCGTATCAGGGAGGAGGACGAGCACGTCCGTCGCTACATGTACTTGCTCGATAGGCAGTATAGGCAGTATAGCAGCAGTTGGTCGATTATTAGGAGGGTTCCTTACCACGTGAGCTATGACCCTAGGAGGGTTCCTTATCTATGGATGCGTAGCACCCGTGACTCAGCACCCCGCGGCTTAGGACCCGGTCGGAGTTAATTATTTTGAGAGATGTCACGAGACTATGTATAAGTGATATTATTCGATCGTGATGTATTAGGGTTAAAAAAATCAACCCGAGCTATGTATAACTCTTGGTGTGTCCAGAACTATTATTTCATTAATATGTCCAGAACTATTATTTTATTACTGTCCGATAAAATAATTTCGCCAAGTGCCCGATGAAAATTTCGCTAAGTGTTCTTCATTTTATAAATTTTACTAGCAGGTGTTGAGCTATGGATTCCCAAGAACCTGTACATGATCAGCACGCCGATCAGGTCGCCGGAATGGGTGAGGCGGAGAAGGAAAGATACATGTGCCAGATGATTTTTGATAATGCAACGGCCATATATCGTGATGACGACGATGGACAGGCGTTTAGCAATCAATTTTTGAACGACTCCGGCGACGGAGATCAGAATATAGAAGATGTAGTAGATGATGACGACGACAACGTCGAGGATGAAGAAGTGCCCTCCAGAACAAACTCTGCCAATGTATATCTCAAGTCACTGTTCACGCAACAATTAATTTGTTTTGCACTTACTAACGAATCATTATTTTCCCGTTTAGGCGCCCTCCGGAACAGCTAGCGCAAGTACTGAGACAAAGTCCAAACGAGGCCCGGCCGCAAGGTTGAAAGATACCGTAAGGTTCTCGATTGATACAGTTGCTGCTGATGGCAAACCACTGCAGCCCCCAGAAACTTATCGCAAATTCGTAAATCAGTGCGGAGTTGTTGTAAGAGACCTGGTCCCGATCAACTTAATAGAATGGAATAAGCCGAAGACCGGGGCCAACGTTGGAGCTAGTTATGTCGATGAAAGATTGAAAAAAATTCTTTGCGAAACGCTATGGCAAAATTTCAGCGTAGCGGAAGACCAGAAGAAGAAAGTCGAGAAGTGGGCTTTGAAGAAGATGGCCACACAATTCCAGAGGTGGAAGAAAGAACTGTGGAAGAAATATCAGAAAGAAGATCCAGTTTTCACTGGGAACCTAGTGAAGATAAGAGACGCTTGGGATGATTTTAAGGCGTACAAGAAATCGGGTGTTTTTGCATCCCGATCGGCCAAAAATTCGGAGAATGCGAAGAAGAAGCAATATCACCATATTTTGGGGTCAGGTGGCTACATGACTGCCCTGCCTAGGTGGCGAAGCTATGAAAATGCGCTTGTGAAAAGAGGTATCATTCCACAGACACATGACTGGCCCGATAGGTCCAAGTTCTGGTTGTTCGCGCATGGGGCAACGTTGGACGCTGAGACTGGGATGATTGTTGCTCAGGGACCATGGTCGGAAAAAATAACAACAGTCGTAGCAGAACTAGAGAAGGCAATAGAAGCTGTTCGAAAAGGAACTTTTGTTCCCGATAGAGAGAACGACGAGCTGACGAGGGCACTCGGGAACCCCGAAAAGTGGGGACGAACACGAGGCTTTGGAGCGGATACCCCGTGGAGCCAAGGGTTTGCAGCGGACATTGCCACTTACAGAAGCCGTGATAGAAGCAAGAAAAAGACGAGTGACCGGATATCGACATTAGAACAAAAGGTGGATTTTCTCTTGAAGAAAGGGGGACACCCTCTACCTGACACTGAAGAGGAGGTAGAACATCGTCCTGCACCTGATCTGCAAATAGAAGACGATCATGCCGTCCCATCTCAGCATATAAGCAGCGTGGGTTCCACGCACCTGCAGCTAGAAGACGGTCGTGCAGTCGAACCGTCGGCGCCTCACTACCCCGTGGATGATATCACGGAGAAGACAAACTGTGAGATACATATGCCAATGGGGAACATATCCTTCAGGGTGGCGTCAGGCTATGCTTTACCGAATCAACCTGGAGCAACCTACCATGGTGGTCAGATTCCAGCATCCCATGCCCGTGTCGGGTTGTCAACAATTACGCCGGGATGCCATTCAATTGAGCTCAGTATTCCTGGAGGTGAGGGCGAGAAGACACTGGGAGAAATGGAGCTTGGTATCATCTTGTGGAATAAGAAACACATCGTGTTCCCTAACTCGGCGCCAAGGCCACCGACTCCTCCAGGTACGAATGCACCATACCTCCATCCATTACTGAATGTTGCACCACATGTTATCTTATTTTTAATAGTTTTTTCACATTCGTACAGAGAATGCACGACCTCCAAGTCCACCCCCCAACGAACCTCCAAGTCCACCCCACAACGAAGATTGGCCCGAGCCCGAGCCCGAGGGTCCATCGCCCGTGCACTCCCGTGAGCCGACGGATGCGCCCACTACGGGTACGACAAAGCGGAAGCTGCAGTTCAGAAGAAACGGGACTCCTCCCAAGAAGAGACCAAGGAAATCCAAGAAAGTCAAGACTCCCCCGAAGTTACCAGGCTTGATGACTGAGGAGGAACTAACCAATGCAGTGGCATCCAAAACCAAGGCATGGTTCGCACAGTTTCCCCAGAAGCCCCCTCCAGACGTCTGGAAGGAAACTCTGAAGGACATCCCAAAGTGGAAAATTGAGCGGACCATCGACAACTTATATTATCCTGCACCGCCGCCACCGCCGCCCCTTTCAGACTATGAACGGTATATTGAAAAGAAGCACGCCGCACAGATGAAGCAGGCGGAGCAGACGAAATGCGGGAAACAAGTTCCCCAGCTCGGACAACAAGAAGCACAGTCAGTTGGCCCGCTCAAGGTCTTATCTGACGCGGCTTCAGTGTCCTGTCCACGCATGGGCGACGTGGGTTACGCTATTGCTGATGTGGTATATAAATACAAGCCCGGGCACCCTCTGGTCGAAGATCCTACTGCTCTAACAACCCAATTACGGAGTTTACATGATTGGTACTTGGAGGCCGCAAGGCAGGAGAGAGACTGTATCATGGCTCAAATTCAGGATCAACACTACTTCGGAGATTACGGTGTCGAGCTTGGGTTCGATGATTTCTTCCAGATGTACAATCAACGTGCCCTCGACAAGTCTATCCTCAGCTGCTACTGTTTGTAAGTGATTTATTTGTGTAATTTAATTATTTAGTTAAGCTCGCGTTCGTTGCCCGTATAATTATCACTGACGACATTCTTTTTGTACGCTACTATGCAGAATGAAGATTCGTGAATGCAGACTGGCAGGAATCTGGGACTTTGGGTTCATTGACCCGTATTCGTATCATCAAACCACAGTAGAAACGTTCAACAAGACTACACCGGATGATTTGCTAAGGTTTTTGAAGCGACAAAATACCAAAAAAGAAATACTTTGGCCCTACGCATTCAGGTGAGTGTTACTGTCTTGTAGACATTCCATTTTGCTTACCTGATGTTAAGTGTAATTGATGAGTATGCATGACTGCGTGTGTACACGTGCGCAGCGGCCACTTCATATTGTTCATCATTAGAATCGATAGAGGACAAGTTGAAGTCTGGGACTCGTTAAACTGGGGCGCTGACAGATGGAAGAGCGCGCGTCAGATGCTTCAAAAGTATATATATATATCAGCCTCTTTCGTTCATCGGCCTCTTTTTCGTTCATTCCCTGATATCAAGTAAGTAATAATTAACTCTTCTATTCATTTTTCTTTTGTCGCCCAGGGTTTGGCAAATGTTCATCAAGGAAGAACCCGGTACATGGGCAGACAAGCTCAACTTTCAGATTAACACAGTAAGTAGTACTACGTACCCTGATTTAAATACCATTACCATTCTCTTGATTATTATTAATTTGACTGAATTATGTTTCTCGTATATAGAAAGTCCCGCAACAACCACAGGGAACTGATTATTGTGGATACTACGTCTGCGAGTTCATTCACAGGAGGATCAATGAGAAATCCCGTACTACCAGAACTCTAGAGGTACGTAACCGGATCTTCACAACTTTATTTATGTTGCCATTAATTATGTTTAGTTTTGTTCATAACTTAATTGTTTTCATCTACTTCTTTTCAAGATGGCACGAAAGCGGGCGCAGCTCAAACCAATCGACCGTTGCAAGGCTATTGCAGAGGAATTGGCAGGATTTCTTCTCACGCAAGTCATAGCAGAAGACGGAGAATTTTTCCATCCTATGAACCAATTATAGCCAGCTCCCTTCTCTATGCAAGTATACAACTATTCAAAACGAACCTCAGATTATGTAATTATCGGTCGATTACTTCGTGTTACATGTATATATATATTGTACTACTATTTGGTGCATCAACATTTAACCGCAAACAGAAACGGAAACACGTAAACGGAAACCCTGAAGATACGGAACACGCCCTAAACCCTAAACCCTAAATACGGAATTGGAAACCCTGAAAAGAAAAAAGAAAAAAAAAAAGAAAAAAAAAAACTTTAGGACCGGTTGGTATTACCAACCGGTTCTAAAGGTCCTCCGCCTGCGCGCTCTCTTCGGCGCCCACGTGGAGGCCTTTAGAACCGGTTGGTGACTGACCGGTTCTAAAGGGGGGGGGGCTTTAGTCCCGGATACGTAGCACCGGTTTTGTATCCGAGTCCAAAGGCCCTTACAAACCGGTGCTACTGGCCTGTTCTCCACCAGTGTCCTACAAAAATTGGGTATTCCATGGTGAACCGGAGGAGGACAACATGGCTGAAGATTCTGATGATGAAGACGCTGCAGATGGTGGTGAAGGGATATGTGACATGCTCCAAACTCTCATAAGGGCCACAAAAGTGGGAAGTAATGCAGGAGACACGAGCGGTGATGGAATGAAACAGGAGCCAAATGCATCTGCAAAGGCGTTCTACAAACTATTGGAAGAGGGAAAAACATCGTTGTACCCAGGTTGTGAGGAGGTCACAAAGATATCTTTCATTGTGAAGCTTTACCAAATCAAGTGCGTGTCTGGGATGACCAACAGAGCATGTGACTTAATGGTGTGGATGTTCACGGAGGTGCTGCCAAAGGGTCACTGCATTCCTACTAATCTCGCACAAGTAAGGAAGGTCATTCGAGAGTTTGGACTGGATTACAAGAAGATACACGCGTGCTATAATGATTGTGTGCTATTCCGTAATGAGTATGCTGATGCCCAAGAATGCCCTGTCTGTCATACGTCTCGATGGAAATCAAGTCCAACCGTAGACAAAGCTGATTCATCGATCCGTAAATCAAAGAAGCAAGTGCCACGGAAAGTTCTATGGTATTTCACACTCATTCAAAGACTGCAAAGGCTGTACATGACAGAAGATATGTCAACTGATATGAAATGGCATAAGGAGAAACGTAAAGATGATGGCATAATGAGGCATCCTGCAGATTCGAAGGCCTGGAAAAGCCTTGATGATAGATATAGTCAGAAAGAATTCGCAAAAGATGCTCGCAGTGTTCGGCTTGGCCTTGCTTCAGATGGATTCAACCCCTTTGGGCTCATGAGTATATCACACACTACATGGCCTGTCATTCTGATCCCATATAACTTGCCACCATGGATGTGTATGAAACAAGAGAGCTGGATAATGTCAATGATTATTCCAGGACCAAAGTCAGCAGGAAATAACATTGATGTGTACTTGCAACGTTTGATTGATGAACTGTTAGTTCTATGGGAGGATGGTGTTGAAGCATATGATGCTGCAACTAAAGAAAATTTCACGTTGTATGCATGCGTGTTGTGGACCATCAATGACTACCCGGCTTACGCAATGCTGAGTGGTTGGAGCACAAAAGGCAAGCTAGCATGCCCTTACTGCCACAAGCATACAAACTTTTTATGGCTCCAGTATGGTAGAAAGCATTGCTACATGGGACACCGACGTTTTCTACGGAAACAACACAAATGGCGTCGAAACAAGGTTATGTTCAACAACAAGCCAGACCATAGAGACGCCCCGGTGCCACTTACAGGCATTGAAGTTCTAAAGGAGCTTGATAGCATTCAGCATGAACCATTTGGGCGGTCAAATAAGAGAAAGCGACCGGAAACTAATCCCTGGCACAATTGGCGGAAGAAAAGTGTGTTCGTCCAGCTCTCGTATTGGCAGCACTTGCTCGTGAGGCACAATTTGGATGTTATGCACATCGAGAAGAACATTTATGACAGCATTCTGGGTACTTTGCTTGAGATGGATGGGAAAACAAAGGATGGTACGAAGGCTCGCCTTGATTTGGAGTTCTTGAAAATTAGGGAGGATCAGCACGCAAAGCCCGCCGGTAAGGATAAGTACAAAATGAAGAAAGGCGTGTATGCTTTAAAGAAGGAAGAGAAGATAATGCTCCTCAGGTTTCTGCAGAGCATACGGATGCCTGATGGCTATGCTTCACACATTAAGCGATGTCTGGTCCTCGAGCAGTGCAAGTTTAGTGGACTCAAAACTCATGACTGCCATGTTATATTACAGAAACTTCTTCCTATTGCGTTGCGCAAGCTTCTGCCGGAGAATGTCCTTACCCCATTGCTTCAGCTCAGTAAATTCTTTTCCGATTTATGCTCCAAGGAGTTAAGGGATGAGGATTTGGTGGATTTGGACAAACAAATTGCAGAAATTCTATGTCGGCTAGAGATGATCTATCCACCAGCTTTCTTTGATATTATGATGCATATCTCAATTCATCTAGCTCGAGAAGCATGTTTCGCAGGGCCTGTACAGTATAGATGGATGTATCCGTTTGAGAGATACCTGCGTACGTTGAAGGGATATGTACGTAACAAGGCTCATCCAGAAGGTTCAATTGCAGAGGGGTAAATACTTGAAGAGTGCATGACGTTCTGCAGTCGATTCGTTAAAGGCTCGCCTACAAAAATAAGTCAGTCTGAACGCCATGCAGATGGAGCTACAGATGAAGCACCAACAAGGATTAGCATAATGAGTGCAGTTGATTACTCCAAGAAAGGTTTTGCCCGTGAATTACTGTCTTTGGAAGCTCTTAATCAAATGAGGCACTACATAATAACAAACTGCGAGGAAACCGAGCCATGGATTCAGTAAGGATACTTATGAAGTAACCATATAGCATTTCTATTTGAAGGGAACATATTGACGAGCTCAAAAAGAACAATTGTCCTAATCCTAAAAAGAAACACAAGGAAGATTTTGTTGGCTAGTTCGAAAGACGGGTAAGTTACTTCAGCATTTTCATAAATGTTTCTCGTAATAAAAAAACAATGGTGTATAGTACACTCACACATATTCTATTCCATGAAACAGATCACACAACTCCATAAAGATGGGAAGGTCAACAGTCTGTTGTATACACTAGCTAAAGGGCCTGATCAAATTGCTCGTGTGTTCAACCGTACAGTACTGAATGGATATTACTTTCGTAATACCGAAATAGAGCTTGACTTGAGTACCCAAAATAGTGGCGTCGTAGTCAATGCGCAAGGAAGCACCGGCAGTACTGATTATTATGGGGTGATAAAGAAAATCATATTTCTTGACTTTCCTCCTGATAAGGAGGTTGTTATATTGCAGTGCGACTGGTTCGACGTGCCTCCTGCCAATAGAAATCATAGTAAGGGGTATAAGAGGGACAAGTATGGAATTATTGACCTCGACACTAGTGTACACCGATTCACGGAAGACCCTTACATTCTAGGCATCCAAGCTGCACAGGTTTTCTATGTGAGAGATGTGAAGAGCCCTAATTGGGCAAGTTCTATAAAAATGAATCCACGCAATTTGTTTGCTCCTTCGGTTTTAAATGGTGCAGACCTTGATGATCTTGCAGAAGGAGATGAACATGGTGATGCAGATGTACAGGATGTCGTCGATGCAGGAATTACAGTTCCAGAATTTACTGTACCTGACGAGATTACTAATTGGTGCAGAAATGATGATGAAGGAACCAGCGTTGATGTTTCAGTCATAAATAATTTAAGACCTGCTGAGTTTGACGAAGACCAAGTCGAATATGATGCTGATACTGATGATGATGAGGCTTACATAAATGATGGTCATGTTGCTCCTTTGGTACAAGATGAATTGGATGATGACCATGGATTCTTTGTGTAGGCTGTCTCTGCACTGTTTGGCTTAAATGTTTTGCCATGAACATGCATGGATGAAAGATCGTGTAATGACATAATTTTTGTTTAAATATTCCAAAGTTTCAGTTTCTAGAAATTTTGAATTTCCATGATAAATGTACTAGTGAAATTGCGTCTTCTATGAGTTCTTGATTGATTATTAAGTACTGTCACTTGTTGCAACATTAGTAAAATGCTAAGTGCTGCAGAAATTATGTTGCAAACAATATTTAAAAAAAATTGTGCTCACCAAACTGAGATACTGGACCAAAAAACAATTGTAGTCCTAAGAAAATTGCAACAGAAGGGCACGGCCCATGAGGCCCGTTAAGCTAGTCTATGAATGGTCGTTGCAAAATAACTTGTTCATTTTCGCAGCAGTACGGTGATTGTTGCTTTACGTTTAACCTATTACCATACGATCCAAATTGTCGCAGTAAACAATAGGTGTTGCCGCAGGATAAATTTGAGGCGAAAAACATATGGTATTGCCGCACGAAAAATTTGGTTGCAATAGTTAGCTATTTTTTTTGCAACAATATTTGTAACTACCGCAACACAAATACATATGTTGCAATATATGACTGAATATCACCACGAATGCTTATTTCGTTGGAATACCATGTCTCTAAGGCAACAAAAAGAGTGCCTCGCGCAACGAAAATACTCTGTCGCAAAAACGCGCTTGTATTCCAACAGCAGTAGAAATCGTGGCAATAGGAGGCCTCTCGCAACAAAGCGATAATTTATCGCGACCAAAAAGAGTCGTGGAAATATGAGTGACCTATCACCACAACCTGAAAGTTCGTCGTAATTTGTGATTATATCGCAACGAAAAAAAAACGTAGCTACAGATTTCGTTGCAAGAGACCCGTTTTCTTGTAGTGCCGGCGACGCGATGACAGTCGAAGCAGCAACGAAGGTAGCCCGAGAAATAAAAGCTCGCGGCATCATAGCAGCCGCTCGCGAAAACGCAGCAAGGAACCAAGGAAAGAGACCGATCGTGATCGGCCAGGATACAACGCGCGGTCTGATATCGCACAAAACAAAGTGGACAAGGCGAGGGAAGTAAGGCACCGCACGCGCTCCTCATCCGGATCTTCGGATGACGAGACCTGCAGCGCACTGTGCTTGGCCCGCAGCATCCATGAGGCACCTCTACCCAAGAGATTCAAGCTCAGCACAGAGGTGACAAAGTACGATGGTTCACTCGAACCTTCGTCATGGCTAAACGACTACCTCACGGCAGTAAAATGCCAACGTGGGAACAAGAACACGGCTATGCAATACCTCAAGCTACACTTAGTGGGAGCAGCACGTAGCTGGCTGGAGGCAAGACCAAGATCCTGTTACGCATCGTCGGACGATATGCACTTCGATTTTTGCAAAAACTTCCAGGCCACCTACAAAAGATCCGCAACCATCGAGGAGCTGCGAGCCTGTAAACAGAAGAGCGGTGAATCCACTCGCGAGTACATCCAGCGATGGACCACGCTCAGGAACACCGCAGGAAATATCTCAGAGGAAGTAGCGGTTGAGGCCTTCGCAAAAGGCGCCCGACGAACTGCTTTCAGAGAAGAACTGGGACGAGCCGCGCCCAAGACTGTTGGAGAGTTGATGGTCATAGCCGATAGATGGGCTAATGGAGAAGACTCAGTGCGCAACGAGAGGGCATCGTCGCCAGAACCCGAGGACAACCGCCATGGTCGAAAGAAAAGAAGGAAATACTACGATCATGACGATCGGGAAGAGATGGTAGCGGCGGAATTCACGCGAAACCGCGATAGTGGACGCCGCGGAAGTCGCGAATGGAAACCAAAGGCTGAAGACAAAAGTCCCGAAGAGGACCTTGACGCATATCTCTCGCTACATCTATTTACAGATAAGCGCACGGGCAAAACTAAGGCAACACACCTCCTCAAAGATTGCCGAAAATTCATCGACATCCACGAGGCCTTCTCGAAGAAAAGTAGATCAGCAGCTAGTCAAAGTTACCCGCCACTCCCAGGAGGAGGACACCAAGGATTCCAGCTGCCACAACCCCTACCTCCACCAGGATATCCGAACATGGCGCTAGCCGCACTACCTGCGCCACTCGTACCAAACGCCGGAGCTAACGCGTATCCGAACCCGGCTGGACAGTTAGGGATGATACAAAAAATCTGCCCATCCCGCAGAGCTCGGAAGACAAATACGCGGCAGCTATGCATGGATGTGCAAATCCCACCGACAAGACCCGAGTACCTGAAGATGGCGGACCAATCGATCACCTTCTCCATGGAAGACCACCCCCCGCGAGTCTATCGACCAGGACACGCCGCCCTAGTAATCCAAGCGCAAATTGGTAATTACGAACTGGCTCGCGTATTCATGGACGGAGGCAGCGGCATCAACATCATCTACGCGGATACGCTCCGTCGGATGAAAAGGAACCTGGAGGGACTCGCAGAATCAGAAACATCCTTCCACGGGATAGTTCCAGGAAAGGCGATCCGTCCACTCGGAACAATCAATCTAGTGGTTATTTTGGGCAATCGACGCAATTATAGAAGAGAATTCCTCGATTTTGAAGTAGTCGACTGGCCCTCACAGTACTACGCCATTCTTGGTCGAACAGCGTTCGCAAGATTCATGGCAGTACCACATTATGCGTACATGAAGCTCAAGCTACCCGGGGAATATGGTGTCATCACCATCGACGGAGATTTCCAGAAGTCCAACAAGTGCGACATCGAGTTCAACGAGATCGCCAAATCTTTCGGGATGTAAGAAGAACTAGAGGAGATAGCAAAAACCACGGATCACTCCGTGATGCCCCTCACAAAGAAAAACGCACCAGAGTTGGAATTCAGCGCCAACAGCGACACTCGAAAACATCAAGTGCACCTGACAGATTCTGCGAAAACGGCGATGGTCTCAACTACCCTCTCGCCAGCATAGGAAAGCACGCTCGTCGAACTCCACCGTGAGTACTGGGAAATTTTCGCCTGGCAGCCCTCAGATATGCCAGGAATACCCAGGGAGTTCGCCAAGCAATCACTCGAAGTCTACAAAGACGCAAAGCCCATCAAGCAGACCACTCGACGGTTCTCAGAACCCAAGAAGAAAGCGCTTGGAGAGGAAGTAAACAGATTGCTCGCAGCAAAATTCATCAGGGAAATCAAGATATCCACTTTGTTAGCAAACCCAGTGCTGGTCCCGAAAAAGAACACCAACATCCTTCGAGTGTGCATTGACTACACGTCGCTGAATAAGCACTGCCCCAAGGATAGCTTTCCCCTCCCACGAATCGACCAGATCGTGGACTCCACTGCAGGCTGCCAACGCCTTTCCTTCCTAGACGCCTACTCGGGATACAATCAGATCCGGATGAAGCAGGAAGACGACGACAAGACTGCATTCATCACACCTCACGGTGTATACTGCTACACGACAATGCCCTTCGGGCTCAAGAACGCAGGCGCAACATATCAGCGCTGCATGCAAAAGTGCATCGCCAAGCTCATTGGCAAGAACGTACAAGTATACGTTGACGACATAGTCATCAAGACTCGAGTGGAGGATACACTCCTCGAGGACATCAGAGAAACATTTGACGCTCTAAACGCATACAGAATCAAGCTCAACCCGACAAAATGCGTCTTCGGCATCCCAGCAGGGCAACTTCTCGGGTACGTGGTATCCGCCAGAGGAATCGAAGTAACCCGGAGAAGATACAAGCAATCCTGACAATGAAGGAGCCCACCAATCTGCGCAGAGTCCAACAGCTCGCAGGGCGACTAGCCGCCTTGAGCAGATTTATCGCGCGATTGGGCGAGCAGGCGTTACCCTTCTACAAGCTGTTGAAGAAGACGGATAAGTTCGAGTGGACACCAAAAGCAAAACAGGCATTCGCAGACCTGAAACGATCCTTACAGAGCAGACGCATTCTCGCAACACCACAAGTAAGGGAGCCACTTTACCTGTACCTAGCCGCAACAAACCAGGTCATCAGCACGGCCATTGTGGTCGAACGACCTGAGGAGGGCAAGGCATATGGAGTCCAAAGGACGATATACTATTATCAGCGAGGTGCTCTCACCGTGCAAACAACGATATCCTCACTACCAGAATCTCGTGTATGGAGTTGTTCTCACGGCTCGAAAGCTCAAGCATTACTTCCAGGAACATACCGTAACAGTGGTTAATGATGCATCACTTGGTACAATCATGAACAACCCAATGGCATCTGGAAGAATAGAAAAATGGAACATTCAGCTGGGCGCTTGGGACATCATCTATGCAGGGCGCAATTCCGTGAAGTCCTAGGTACTCGTGGAGTTTCTGAGCGAGTGGACAGAGCTACAAACACCCGGGCCGCCGGAATACACGAGTAACTGGATCATGTACTTCGACGTATCCAAGAGAAACGAAGGAGCAGGAGCTGGAATCGTCCTAATATCACCCAGAGGAGACAAGCTGCAGTACGTCCTACGACTGGACTTCCCACCCGACGATCCAGCATCAAACAACGACGCAGAGTACGAGGCCCTGTTGCATGGGATGAAGATGGCAGTTGCGTGCGGAGCCACCCGACTGATGATCTACGGCGATTCCAATCTCATCGTACAACAGACAATGAAGGAGTGCGACGCTATCGTACAGAACATGGTCGCCTATCATGACATGTACAACCTACTCGAAGGAAGCTTCAAAGGATGCGAGCTGAAGCACATTGCGAGATCCAGCAATGAAGAAGCAGTCAGGCTGGCGAACATGGGTTCCACAAACACACCCATACCGCCAGGGATATATTTCGAGCGATGACCAAACGATCAGTCAAAGTCAAGAGAACTGCAGGAGCACCCGCAGCATTGGAAACAGAGGTCAGCCTGCAAATTGCTATCATCGAGCTCAGTCATAATATTTCGCGACAAGTTTTTCTGGTCGAGCCAGTCTGGACGCAGAAATACCTCGACTACTTGTCCGCCAAACAGCTCCCAGCAGACCCTCGCGAGGCTCGACAAATAATCGTACGCAGCAAATCCTTTCGGGTGCTCAACGGCGAGTTATACAAGCAGAGCATCTCAGGCATACTGCAACGATGCATAGCACCCGAAGATGGGAAAGAATTGCTGTGAGACATCCACCAAGGAGATTGTGGACATCATGCTAGCTGGAAAGAAATCATGGGAAAAGCCTTCCGAGCAGGATTCTACTGGCTTACAGCAGCCAGAGAGGCAAAGGAACTGGTCGACAGGTGCAACGCTTGCCAGCGATTCGCACCCAAACCACACGCCCCCGCCACGGAATTACATATGATACCCATCCCCTGGCCCTTTGCACAATGGGGGCTGTACATGGTAGGACCATTACGCAAGTCCACACCAGGTGGATACACACACTTGCTGGTCGCAGTCGAGAAATTTACAAAGTGGATCGAAGTTATGCCAGTAACCTCGGCTAGCTCCCAATGCGCCGTCAAATTCCTCGACTCCATCGTATGCAGATTTGGAGTACCACACGACATCATTACTGACAATGGTAGCAACTTCACGGCAAAGGAAACAAAAAAGTTCTATGAAGAAAAGGGAATCATCTTCCAATTCGCTTTAGTCGCTCATCCGCAAACCAACAGCCAAGTCGAACGATCCAACGGATTAGTTTCGGCTGGCATCAAGAAATGTCTACTTGACCGCCTACACCCAGCAGCGGGACATTGGGAAGAAGAGATACCCTCCGTGCTATGGATCTTACGCACAAATCCAAATCGATCCACAAATTACACACCATTTTTCATGGTATACGGGGCTGAAGCAGTCCTTCCTGAGGACGTCAGGTTCAGCGCCCCACGGGTCGTTGCTTACAGCGAAGAAACCTCCAGCAGGGCACTCGCAGACGATATGGACGCGCTCGACGAAATACGCGATGTTGCACTAGCAAGATCCACAGTATACCAGCAGTCGTTGCAAAACTATCGCAGTCGCCGCATACGGCACAGAGCTTTCGCAGTAGGAGATCTGGTGCTACGGCTCAAGCAGAAGGAAGGACACAAACTCGAGCCACCATGGGAAGAACCCTTCATAATACACGAAGTTATCCCGGGTGGCGCATATCGATTGAAGAATCCGACGACTGGAGGCATCTACTCCAACCCTTGGAATGTTGCATAACTCCGCAAATTCTATCCCTAGATTTACTTTTACAAATAAGGCTATATTAGCCATCTTGTAGCTCGAAAGAAAACACATGACTACTCAGTCATTGCAATAAAATACATGGTTTCTCAACCATATCTACTCGCGTTCTCCATCTTTGCATGCTCAAAAGAGACAAGTATACACCCCAAAATACACGGGGGGCTACGCCTAACTTAGCATCAAAGGAAAAATTTCATATATACAAGGTCTCAAACAAGGTAGACACCTTACAAAGATTCGAGCAACTATACACAGTAACAGGATACATACATCCTATAACTACATATGGCGACGACTGTTTTCCTCGGCCAAAACCTGATCCACCTCTTCTGAGGTCAACCGAATAATCTCCTCTGCTGCAGGTCGAACAACACTGTAATGAGGAGACATGTCGATTTCACCATCAGGAAGCCTGGCCACAGAGTTGAAATTTACTTCAGGATGCCACAATAGGACGAAAGAAAGCGCCACTATCGAACCGCAGAACATCTGCCTAAGGACACACTCGCGAATTTCTCCTTCTTGCCCAAAAATCCTGAGGAGATGGATCCAATCTTCGGGGCCCCTCTCCAATGGGTAGAAAGCAGAATTCATAGCAATCAAAATCTCGTGAAAGGAATGATGCATGTAAAATGCATAGATGAATTTTGCATATTTTCACATGGTTTTCTATTACATATTGCATCATATAAGGGTATAATTCAATGTTTAATAGTATTTTGGAGTTAAATTACAAAGTCCCCCAACTTTTATGGAATTAACCCTGCCTGTCAGAAACCCCGTTTTCTATATTTTTGACGTTTCCGGGGGCAAACTTCCGCGAAATCACCTGAAAATATGCGGGGGTCATTTTCTTGGAAGGAGAAGACTTGCGGGCGAAGGATCCATGAGAATTGGGCAAGGAGGCCCAAAAGAGGACCCTCCACGCGGCCAGATTCCTTGGCCGCGTGAGAGGCCCCCTTTTGGCCCCAATTCCTTCCATATTCGACTTACTGACTCCGTCTTGACCTAAAACTGACTATAAAAAGGGTCCCCCGTACCCTTACGGAGAAGAGCGCCGCCGAAACACCGAAACACCAAAACAGAGACCAGAAGTTCCAGATTGGAGGGGGGAAACTCCGGCGGGGCGCCGCCGGTGTGATCTCCTACCCCTCCAATGTCATCACCATCGACATCTCCATGAAGAGGGAGTAGTCCACCCCAGGGCTATGGGTTTGTGGAAGTAGCACTTGTATCTCTCTCTCTATGTGCTTCACTAATTAGATCCGTATGAGCTGCCTCACATGACTACGGGCACCGTTGTAATTCCTATGTGGTGGATCTTTTCTATGAGTTATTGAATCTGAGATTGCAATTGTTTATTTTGAGTTATTTGAGTAGATGTATCTTATGTACCCCGTTCTTATTTGCTAGCTTTGATCAATCTAGTTCTTGAGAGCGTGTGTGGGGTGATGGGTGCATTAGTTGGAGTAACAGGGGGTGGCTAGTGTTGTGAAAGTGATAGAAGTTCAGCGATCCACTTAGGTTTTGTTAAACTTTCTTAGTTACCTCACTAGGGATAAAAAGGAGTACCTTGTTACCGGGGATTTGAAGTGACACTAATCAATCTCCATGACTAGATCTAGCAAGTTCTTACTTCAACTTCATGTCATATTGCTTAGAGCTATACTCTGGTTTTTTATTAATTATCGAGGTGTTATGATTTATTTCGCATCTTGGTGGAGTATAAGAGGGATCAATATGACCGTAGAGATCTCTATGCTAGGACGTGATGCCCATATGAAAGTACTCAATGTTAAACATGTTATTGTAATCTCACATGTAATTCTTTATGTCCACCGTCTATTTTATTTGAGAGAATGCAAGTGTGAAACCATGAACCCCGGTCCTATTTTAAATATAAGAAAACACTCTAGTTACTTTGCTGCAATTTACTTTACTTGCACTTTATTTTACTTGCATCTCCAATTCGAATTTACATTATCTCCATCACCACTTGCATCACAAAAATACAAAAACAATCCATTGCATATTTATTTTCACATTTGCATTTAGTAGTAGATTTAATTATTGCACATTTACTTTCAGTTTTGCATTGCAATTCAGAAGTCTCACACACCTTGTGCTTGACAGCCACTTGGTGAGGTTGAGGGCACAAAATTCTCTACTTGTTTGCAGGATCCTGGATGAAGCTTGGAAGACAACTGCTGAAATACTGGCTCCCCAAGAGTTCGATATAAACCCTCGAGTCACCCTCGTGGGGAAGAAGGCTTGCCACTAGCTACACACTCTGCACTTGGAGTCTCAACCTAGCCATCAAGGAACTCACGAGCATCTTCGCCTGGATTACTCGAGACTTCAAGGTAGCAAGCACAAAACCCCGGCTCCGACCGGACCAAAAGTTATTCGCATGGGGGTTTTGCACTGTTAGCTTCCTGAAGGATGTGGTTCTCCACCCACTGTTTCTCACTCTTTTCATCCGGCTGAACAACTGCAAACAAAGATACACGGTCAAAGGAAAACAAAGGACGATACAGAAATCTAGGGGGCCGAAACACTTACAGAGCAAATCCCTGGCGACAACCGCCAACTCATCCATCAACAACTGCTCACGTTCAACCGCAAGTTTTTTCTTGGATTTAGCTACATCTGCCACCCCACGAAGAGCTTTTAGCTTGCAGTCCGCAACACGGTCACGGAGGCCAGCAAAGGTACCAACAGCAGCAACAAGAGGATTCGCTTGGGCAGCAAGTCCACCCGAAGACTCCGCAGCAACTCCAGTTACCTGGAAGAACACAAGGAAGTTAAAGAATAAGATGCCCCATTCGAGATATAAACTACCACCTATTCGATAGGTGCTCGGGGGCTACTCCCATCGGGAGAAAACACATAACAAATCAATCACAGGCAGCATCTCAGAAGAGCATTTCGAAGAACATTTCGATTAAACGATGAAAATACGGGAATACATCCCAAGGTTCATTACAATCGAAAGATCGAACTACGAGGAAAATATACTAAAGAGCTGCAGTTGTGCTGCCACTCGCGGCAGTGCTCCCCCTATGACTAGCACGGGCGATCAACTCAGATAACTTCCGGGCGAGGACTCCAGCTGGATCGCCAAAACGACAAAGCGCTACCTTTTTGCCCATAGAAGGATCGACGGGAAGGTCCGAGTACGCCTCCTCCAAGCCCGTGACTCCGTGCGCCAGCGCAAACTGGATGGCAGTCTTCGCCCCAGACTCTGACTGAGCAACCGCGTAGGCGTCAAGAAGATTGCCCTCCAAGAAAATCTTTAAAAGATCACCTAGCGCAGGTGGAGACACAGCGTCGACCAAAAGATGACCGTGAAGCTGCGTCAGCACTCGAATGGCATCGCCGATCAGGGTGCAAATCCCCTCAGCATGCTTCTTGAGCTGAGCGCAAGAATCGGTCAAAGCATCCACCCGCTGGACCCAGGCAGCTCCAGCGGGACGCCCAGAAGACCTGCAGAAGAGAAATATTAAAATCCAAGGACCTACCAGACAATCGGAAGACAACAAGATACCAAATGCGACTTACCTGCAAAACGCTGGGCCAAAGGGCGAAGGAAGTCGACGAGGTCGGAGTCCGCCTTGGTGCCAGCCCCCTCCAGCTTTTTCAGAGCATCCTGGGCGCCCGCAAGCCTTCCTTCGAGGTCAGTAGACAGCTTGCGAGAGGACTCGAGTTCCCGTCGAGCAGCCGCCAACTGAGCCTCCTGAGTGCTTGCCCGAGTGGAGGCGTCCGCCTTCTCGGCCTTCATAAATTCGACTTGAGCTGCATAACAATTGGGTCTCAGAATCGAAGAAATCGACGTAACTAAAAAGATGGGATAAAAGAAGTCGATAAACTTACTTCGAAGGAGCTCGTTTTCGGCGGCAAGTCGATCGCTTTCCAATCGAAGGGTCCCGCATTCTGTTTCGGCCAGGATAACGTGGCGGCCAACGGCCACAAGGGAGTCAAGGAGTGACTGCAAAAACATGAAGATAGAAGAATCAGAAAAGAGAAGATTGAGCCTATACACGATTGCAAACATTCGAGTATAGCCTCGGGGGCTACTCCCATCGGGAGCACCGTCGTGCACCCGAAAAAGCAAAGAGAAAGGATAAAGTTCACGTCGTGCACGCGATCAACTACAGCCTCGGGGGCTACTCCCATCGGGAGCACTGCCGTGCACCCGATAAAGAATCCAAATAAACGAAGTACAGTTTGAAGAATAAAACAGCAAGATTTACCTGGCCTTGAGATAGGGAGAGAGGATCCGCTGAGCTACCCGACACTTCCTTCGGAGTCGAGGCCCCAGAAGCAAAACTAGGAATTCTATATTCCATAGTCGCCGCTGTGGGGTCTGCACTTAGTGAATTCTGGACGGTGTCGACGGTCGGGGTCCCACCCGCAGCTGCAACTCTTTTCCTCTTTTCGAGAGGAAGGGAAGAGACGAATCGACCAGGGCTGATAGATTGCAGACTACCATGAAGACAGTACGTCAAAAGGCGCAAAAAGAGAATGTTCGACTAAGAACAAGAAAAAAGACTTACTCGTCGTCATCTTCGTCATCCAACATATCCGCATTCCAGGCGGTTTGGATATTTGGAAATGAAGGGGAAGGGGCACGCGTACTTAGCGGGGTCACGAGAAGAGGCCCCTTCCCGGGCGATTCCTTATCCAGGGAGTTATCCTTGGAGGTGGCCTCATCGTTCTCCACTCGGTGGCGTTTGCGGTGGAGGAGATCGCTGCCCGATTCCTCCGCGTCATCCGAGGAGTCATGCTCGGAACTCGACGAGGCATTAGCAACGCTGGTGTCGGCTGGACCATCCAGGTTACTCACCAACAAGTCCGAGGCTTCCTCCCCAGAGATTGGCGGGTAGCAGGTGACCACTGCTAAGCTCTACAAAAGGAAGACATAAGAAGAAAAGGAAGAAAAATTTCAGACGACAAAACTTTCGAGCATGAAAGAAACGAAGACAAAGGAAAACGCAAACTTACTTCGGGTGGTGGAGGCCTTGACGCCTCAAAGGCTGCGACAGCGCAGTCGGGGAAGGTTTCGCCCACCTTCAAGCTGGTGATGGCCACGATCTTCTTCTCGAATTCGGCATTCGAGAGTTCTTCACGGCTCACACGACTGGGGTCTTCAGCACCCTGGTACTCCCACATCGTGGAAGGCCTGTCCTGCAGGGGCTGAATCCTGCGCTTGAGGAAAATGCTCGCCAGGTGCAGCCCGTTCAGCATAACTCCAGCGGCTTGGTCCCGAAGGGCGGCCACCTTGGCGAGTAGCGGGGTGACAACCTGGTTCTCTTCAGCCGACAGCTTTTGCGCCCAGGACTTCCGCCTCTTCAGGACAGCGAATGGGTGGAACTCGTGAACTCCACCCGTGCCGTTGTCGATGAAGTAGAACCACTTCTTTCTCCACCCTTGGGCGGAGTCGATGAAGTGCATCCCGAAGTAGCTGCTGTCGGACTTCGCCTGGATTCCGAAGCCGCCGGTGCACAGCGGCTCGCCCAGCTCAGTCTCTACCCGCGATTTCTCGTGGAAGACACGCACCTTGAAGAGGGCCTTCCAAAGGCCCCAATGTGGGCGAATGCCCAAGAAGCACTCGCAGAGTACAATGAAACACGAGATGTACTGCACTGCATTCGGAGGCAGATCGTGGAGCTGTATGCCATAGACATACAACAACGCCACGAGAAAGGGATGAAGAGGAAAGGAGAGTCCGCGCGATACGTGGTCCGCGAAAACCACGCGTTCATTCGCGCGGGGATTGGGTACATCCTCTTTCTTGCCGACGCGCACCCACTTATCGGCTTCCGGAGGCAGCAACCCCTCCCTCTGTATCTCCTTGATACTCTTGTTCGTGGTGTTGGGCGAACGCCAATCGCCCGAGCGCGGTGCGGGTGGCGCGAGAACTTCCTCCGTCGCCCTCGACGAAGAAACAGCGGTGCCGCGCTTCTTGCCTCCTGCCATGGACGCTGGTGCGAGCTCGCGGAGAAGAAGGGTAGAGAACGAGGAAGACGAAGACTGAGGAAGACGAAGGCTGGGGAAATTTTCACCGTTTCACCTAAGGCCCATACTTATACACAGAGCCGCCCAGTCCTGACCGTTTGTTGAGCCACGTGGCATCCATCGCGGCTGCCGCGTGCGAAGGCGAAACGAAAGGGCGGCGGATGTTGTTTCGTGCCACGATCATAACAGTGGATCGTGCGCATTTACTGTGCGCAGTTCGCGTAAAAACCGGGAACGACGTCTCGTTTCCGGTCAAAAAGCTGACAGGGTGGGCCAGCACTTCTGTTCTCGCTCCGTCACGTCCCATCGGGAGGATAAAGCGCGCCATGACGTCATAGCGTACATCATCAAGCTGGCGAATCTTTCGAATGAAGGCTCCAAACACGAAATAACTTCGTATGGACAAATTGTGACGTGAAATTTCTTTCACAAGAAAAACAAAGACCTTAAACACGAAAATTCTTTCGTATGGGCACAAAACTCCAAACACGAAAACTCTTTCGTATGGACTAAAATAGCTTGGTTTTCCTACTCGGGAAACCACAGACCTAAAACTCGCGGGTGTGCAGATCCTGCCACCCCATCACATGATGTCTACACATCACGAATCTGGATTTTTCAGCCGACTAGACACATCCGGATGCCATATTCTTTTGAATATGAAGGTAAGACCCAAAAGATCTCTCTTGAGGGCCTGGAATCGCACTCAAGCTGCGTCCTCCGGTAAAATTCCGTGTCAACAACACGGAGAAAATTCCTAGCGGACGCGCCGGGTACCCCCATAGGTTAAGTTCGACTCGGTAAGACCTCCACGGCCCAGTCGCAATGATCACCTCATCGGGTTCGAGTCGGAGGTCTCGAATCTGTGTAGGCCAGAACTGTTTTTGCCCTAGTTGCAATTAATCAGCTCTGATCTTTCGGGAGAGCCAACCTGCTGCGCCACATCCTTCTGCGGAAAACAGCCATAAAGCACAGTCACTTTCATCACTCGATACCCGGGTATAAAAACCTCATTGCACATGGTATACAACCTCCAAACGGAAAACGACCATAATGGTTATCCGAAGGAAAGCAAGACGAAAAATCTGACCGTCAACTCGACTAGAAAAATCCCAATCGAGCAAACGCTCGGGGGCTACTGACGAAGGGATGGACCTTGGACCCTGCGAGTAAGGATACCCCGGTCCTAAGCCCAAGTTTAAATCCCAAGAAGGGAAGCCTTTGGAGTATTGTGGAAGGCCCACTTGGAGCCCACCCGCAATGCCTTGCGGGATAAGATAGGAAACTTGTAACCGACATAGGTTAGAGTTTGAGTCCTCCCCGGGTAGGGTTTGGGATCTGGCCATCTATATAAGGCCAGGAGAACCACCGAAAGAGGACCAAGCAATACCGCGCCACCAAAGCCTTGAGCTCGAGATCGTACTCTCGAAGTGAGCAACCACCATTGTAACCGATCTATTCGATAATACAGATCGACAGAGGCAGGAGTAAGGGTTCTACCTCTACGAGGGCCCCGAACCTGGGTAAATCGTGCGTCCTGTCTAGCCGACGATCGTCGCCAGCGCTCATGGGTTCTCCTATTCGAAACCCTATAGTCTCACCTAAGGGAATTGCCGATACGCAGATTCGACAGTGCCTAAGAGCACGCGCTGCTGCTAGCTCTTGCATAAGAGCCCACATTCCTTCTCTCTCCTCCATGTCATCACAAAAACACTATTTTAATCCTTATAACCCGCTTATATAACCTTATTATACTTGCTCTAAGAGCATGGTTAATAATACAGTCAGCTGCTGGCTATAAGCCATTGCCATGTCACATATAGTTAGCTTATAGTCAACATGTACAATAGTTGGCTATATAAATGAACTAGTTTATCAATATAGGGCCCACATGACACTCTCACATAGTAGCTAGGAGCACGTGCTGCAGCTGGCTACTAACTTACAGTCCGCTTTGTTTCTCTCTCCTCATCTCTCTCCTCCACATAAGCAAAGATATATTATTTAAATCCTTATAGCATGCTTATGTCACCTTATTGTACTTTCTCTAAGAGCATCGCCATCCGCGCCCCCAAGAGCCTCCCGAGCTAACCTTTTTTTCACTCGCGAACGAAAATCGCCCAGTCGCGTCCTAGGAGCCTAGATTCCGCCGGTTCGTGCCGAAATTGGCGTCAGCGGCCCGAGGCCAAACCCAGCGCGCCAGGGGACTTTTGGGGGCACCGACTGAAGGGAAAAGATGTGAAAACAACTCCCATACGTTTTCCCGTTGGGCAGACCCGCCTAGTCGTTCCCCCAGGAGCCCAGATTCCACCGGCTTGTGCTGAAATTTGCGCGGGCGGCCCGAGGCCAAACCCAACACGCTGGTGGCAATTGGGGTTCCGGCTGAAGAAAAATCCTGTGCATTTTCCCGCCGCGTGGACCCGCCCCGTCGGCGAGAGAGAGGTTCGCGTTCCTCGGCTCATGCGCGTATTAATGTCGCTGCCGCGCTGACTCGCCGAGTAGCCCAATCGACTACGCGGCAGCGTATTGGCGATGCACCGACGCAACTTCCCTATGCCCCTTGCCTCCATAACCCCCCATCGTCCTCCACAAAGCACCCTGCTCGCCCAACATTTCCTCTTGCCCACCCTTTCCCTCGTCGTCCATAGACCACCTCCTAGAAGCAATGGTGAAGCGTTTTCCCGACGATGTCACCGCCGTGAACGGCTTTAGGCGCCGCTGGCTCCACAACGAGGAGGTCCGGCTTGGGTACAAGGCCTAGGGTGGGGCCGCGCCTGGCATCCCCTGGGGGGCCTGTCCCGCCTCCCGCTCTTCTTTGGACTTCGTGTCTATTCCGGTAAAAATGATCTAATTGGATTTTCAGCCCTTTCTGAGAATATATTTTTAAAAACATTTCTGAAATAGAAAAATAAAATATGGCTTGGCGCATCTTGTCAATAGGTTAGTCAATAAAAACATCTGGAAAACGGAGGAAAAAGATAGAAGACATTAAAAAACAAAAGGTATTGGATCGAAAACTAGAACAAAATATCAAATTATCATTGGTCGATAAATCCTTGTTTCACAATTAGGCGAAATTTCCGCTCGACTACATCGATCATACCTTCCTCTTGGGATAACCAAACGAACGTATGAACATGTCTGAGGGCAACAACATGTAATAGCCCTACTCCTATTTGCTGATGTTGCGTGTGATCACGTCTGAGAGGATCAACATGTAATAGTCTTACTTTGTGGGACAGAGTGAGTAACCGAGATCGATCGGTCGGTCGCGCGGTAGGTGATTACGAACGGAAGCTCCCAGGTGAGCTAGTCTCGATGTTACGTAGCGCGCGAACAGTGATGGTGCAGAACACCGGAGCTGGAGCTGCAGCCAGACGTGCATGTTAGCTGCAGCAGCTAACGGTGATCGTTGAATAGTCGCTCCTGCAGGTCTGGATCTCACCTGCCCTGTATGCATGCGACCGAGTCTTTGTCACTAATAACCTTGAAAGATAATGCTACTAGCTGGTAGTGTACAGTACGTCAGTACGTACGTATATATCCGCGGTGTTGGTAAGGACTCGGTGCACCGAGTTGTATGCTGGAATAGTCGCGTCCGGGAATTCCATGACACATGCTTTGATGTGCAAGTGCTACTCTGACTTCCGCGCGCGCGCGACCCACGATAGTTGTGCTCATTCGATTCGATGCATGATCGAGTTCAGACACAAACAAAGGCGAGATCGACCCACAAACAACAACTCACCGCGAAGGTCTCACTATTTTTTTTTTTGCATGGTAATACGATCTTTCAATTATAGAATAAATATCCAGTTACAAACCACGTAAACACCGATTTTACTGAAAAGAAAGAATAATCTTGTGCAAAACCCAGCGTCTATCCCTCTCCTCCGACACCACCGAAGCGGCCACCAAAGGAAAAAAAGACAGATCACCTCTTCACCCGAGCTCGACGCGGCTCCATCGCTGATATGCAGCTTTACGGATCTCCAAAGTAGTTTGCCATAAGCAAAACTATTGTCGTTGAACGAATCAGACCGGGGCAACACGTCCCCGGACACGCCATCGAACTCCAGAACTGACACCCCCGCATAACGACGACGTCGGAGGAGGAAATCAGAACTGCCGGCTTCCAACCACACACCCAACACAAGATGCATCATCTTCCAGTTGTCACCTGCGCAGACAACAGTGTGCGCGTACTCCTGAACGACACATCCTCCCTGCTCCACCAAGACGTCGGAGACAACGCCGCGGCAACGGGGACAGAGCAGAAGGAGAGACACACGTGATGGAGTCGACGCCGCCGCCTCGCCGACACCATCCATGAAAACTAACTCCGCCGATCTGAAGGATCGGCAAACACACGGTGTCATCAACTCCGAGACGCCGCCATGAAAGACACCGCCGATGTGGGAGTGGAGCTGAGACAGATTTATTCGTCCGGACGCCGCTCCAACCATCCCAACGGCGCACCACGACACACAGATCCAAAACCTAACTACAGAGCGGAGGAACGGGGTCCCCCCTCCCTCCTGCCGCCGAAGCAGCCGAAGGAGAGGGGACCAGCGCGCTGGCCGGTGAAGATAGGAGGAAGATCTTCTCCCTGGTCGCCTGGTTCTGGCGGCGGCTAGGGTAGCGAAGGTCTCACTAGTACAGCCCTATCCGGCCCCAGAGTATTTCCACGCCCTCCCGTCAGATTTTTGGGCGAGAGTCCGACCGAGGTGCACAGCAACAGCTAGCTAGACAAGAAAAACTGTACTCCTTGACATCACGTGGGCTCAGAAGAAACGACATGGCGCCCATGCATGCACGTACGAGCTGTCTACCTACGTACTAGTATGTGCGTACATCCATTAATTCGACCGGCCGCTAGCAACTGATGGATGTATATACGCGCGCATGGGGAAACAGAAATCGAAAACGTCGACAAGCTCGCTCGTCTTCTCAAGTCTCAACATCGGGATTTTGCTCAGAATCCAG
This sequence comes from Alopecurus myosuroides, assembly GCA_028641055.1. Taxonomy (NCBI): domain Eukaryota; kingdom Viridiplantae; phylum Streptophyta; class Magnoliopsida; order Poales; family Poaceae; genus Alopecurus; species Alopecurus myosuroides. The sequence goes on along the minus strand of CM054063.1, from coordinate 305,850,902 downwards.
GGCACGTTGCTCTCGGACGATCGAGTTACTACGAGGGGCTCTTCCGTCTACATCGTAAAAGGGGTAACTACTCGTGTCGTCACTTAGTTTTTTTAATACATTATATTTGTGAAAACATTCTCAAATTGCATTCGGTATTCAAATTCACTCTACCGTAAAGAAAATTTAGCAAATTTTATTCAATTAGGGGAAGTTGTAGTCATAAATGCTTACTTGGGATAAGCAAGCCACAGGACTTTGCAACATGGCAAAACACCCTCGCTAGCATTATGCTCATTTTAAAATTCCCAACAAATGGCCTTTGATTAAGAAGGACATGGCCTTTCAGCACTGCCGTTGTCAAGGCCGAGGCTTGTCCACCACTCTCATTTTTTTTTGAGTTTAAAGTGATCGATATCCACAATAGAAAAAGAGATTGATCCAGTTTATAAGTGAAATCGGGTTGAAAAACCATACAAACTATACAATACCATGTTTATGTGGAAAACATGACCTAAAACCGCACAAGCGAGGGGATAGTCGTCCACGCGACGCTGGCCCACCAAATGCCACACACACACACACACCACCGGCTCCGTTGCCGCCGCCCCGACTTACACCACTGGATACCAAAGCCACACATGAGCCACAACGTCGCACGACACAGTCATGTCGTAGCTCGTGCTACCCTCTGAGTTTTACACCACTCTCATTGCCGGAAGCTAGTTTAGTTTTTTTTCCTTGCTTTAAAAGAAAAAAAATCAAAGCACATGGTAATCTTTCGAAGTAAGACCAAACCATCACTAATGCTCAACACCGTTAGACGAAGACCTTGACTGGTCCGTACAGGCAGGGAATTTTTTTATTTTTTTATTTCACTAGTTTAACCACTTAATCACACTATAGTCATATTTATCTTTATCTCTAACCATTTTTAATTTTAATCTAAATTACTCGCTTCTACTAAGACTTCCCGATCGGTCACCCATCATGAGATTGCTCTAGCCCTAGCACGCTTAACTTCGTAGTTCCTTTTGTGTGAGCTACCTAGAAACAACAGACGTGTTGCTGACAATGTTATCCAATCAATCATGTTATCCCTTGGACCATCATGTCACACTCTTTTATTTTGTGAATTCAAACAACTATTTAAATAAAAATAATAATAACTAATACTCCCTCCGTTCCATAATATAAGATGTTTTAACATTTGCAGACATTCATATGTATCTACATGTATGTAGACATGTATAAGTGTGTAGATTCATTCATTTGTGTACACACCTAGTCACCATTGTGAAGTACATAAAACATCTTAGATATTGGAACGGAGGGAGTAATAAACTTGAATTCAAATAATTCTGATTTAAATAATAATTAATATTTTGGCCTTTTCTATTTAATATCGAATAATTCATATCTATGAATCCGTAAGTCGACATTTGACAAATAATACATCTATATCAATTAGAAAAATGAGAGAAATTCAAATATGACATTCATATAATATTTTTCATCATGTTTAAGACTTTTTTTTTCTTTTCGTTGTAAAAAATTCCATTTTCCATTTCCGAATGAAAAAATTGTTTTTTTGGTGAAGGACCAAACACAATTATGTTGCAAAACTTGAGAGCTATAATTTTTTTAAATACCAGACCATGTTATATGCACAAATAAACAATTTATTTCCTATTAAACCGTTTCAATCCACCTATTTTGAAAAATATAAGTTTCTCCTGATTCAGGTGGAAACTGGTTAAATTTGAACTGCAGGTACACTAGTGGAAACAGGGCTATTTGTTCCGGGTCGTAAGGGCCAGTTGTCCCGGTTGTGCAATCGGGATGGGCTAGCCGGGACAAATGGCCCTCCCCCATTGGTCCCGGTTGTGCCAGGACCCGGGATGGTAAGGATGGCCCACGTGGCGAACCTGGGCCAGGGACGGCCAGGGAGTTCGTCCCGGTTCGTTTTAGGGACCGGGATGGATACCTTTTTTGAAAAAAAAAATATCCCGCCAATTTTTTTTTTCGTTTCGTTTTTCGGGCTCCTGTCTCGCAATCCCCAACCGGCCTCCCTTTCCCCAACCGCGTCCAGGCCCACGTCTTTAATTAAGCCCACTGGCCACATTTTTGGTCAAAAGGGCTCACTGGCCCGCGTCTTTTATTATGTTCGGTCAACGGTTCGCAGTGGTCGAAAGGGGCCACTGGCCAGCGGCCTAGTGGCTGGCTCGCCCGGTCCCTTAAATTAAGACCACAGGGACGGTCAAAGGGCCCACTGTCGCCTCGTCTTCCCGCCCCCCTCCACTTCCCCACGCGCGCGTGGCCAGCTGCAACCGCCGCCACGCCTCGGCTCCCCCCCCCCCCCGCATTCATGGCCAGCTGCAACTGCCGCCACGTTCCGGCCGCCGGTTGGCATGCCAGCCTCCCCCGGGTCCTTTTTAAAGGGCCCCCGCCGCCCGTACAACCCATTCGCCCCGGCCGCGTCCCAGCCAAAGCAACCCTAGCCACCATGTCCCGCTGGTTCAAGCGTCCCAGGAACAACCACGAGGCCGGGTCCTCGAGCGGCGCGCGCTCCGGCGTTCCACCGCCGCCGGCGGAGGCCTTCGGCTTCGGCCCGGGAGGCATCCGCATCGGCGGGCAGCCGCGCGTCCCCGCTCCGCCTCCGGCGTCACGCGCGCCGCCCCGCGCCGCGCCCAAGGGCAAGCGCTTCCGCCGGTACGTCCAGAAGGAGGAGGCCGAGTGGCACTAGGAACGCCGCACGCCGGTGTTCTGGCCGGACGTCCATCTTCCGGACGGCTGGCACCTGAACCCGCAGCGCATTCCCGTGCCGCCGGCCCCGTCCAGCAGAGAGGCCCTGGGCGAGGAGATCGACCGCCGGCGCGCGCTCCTGCCGGCCCGCCTCCTCAGGGACCGCGCGTACGCGCGGAGCTCCCCCTACTGGGCCGCCTGGCTCCAGCAGGAGCACGAGCAGCGCCGCCGCTCCTACATCCCCACAGCCGAGGAGGTGAGCACCGAAGACTATCCCGCGCCACCGCCGGGGAGGGAGCCGGAGCTTTGGCTCCTGGTGGACGACGGCGATGCCATCCCCGAGGACGACGACCCCGAGCTCCGGGACAACATGGAGGAGGCCTACGAGGCCTCCCGCCGCTCCCTCGTCGAGGACGAGGTCAAGCGGTGGGAGGCGGTCCTGGCCGCCGCTGCCGCCGACGCCAACGCCATGCCGCCGCCCCCGCCCCCTTCGGCGCATGCCCCTTGGTGGCAGACAATGAACGCCGAGCTGAAGGCATCCGAGGACCAGCCGCCGCCACAGCCGCTGCCCCCCGGCCTGGAGTACGGGATGACCTGGGCCTGGACCGGCGGCGTATGGTCGCCGGAGGAGCTGCCCCCGCCACCGCCGCCGCAGCAGGAGGTGCTGCCCCCGCCACCGCCGTACGCGCCCCCGATGCCTCCGCAGCCCCCGACGGTCCCGCCCCAGCCGCCTGCCCACCTGTGGCAGCCACCCCCTGCCACTGCATCTCCTCCGACGAGGAGGAGTAGGCCGGCGCCGGTGCGCCCCCCCCTAGACTAAGCTACCCACCACCCCCCAAGAAAACGGCCGGTCGCCTGTGGCCGCGCCGCCGCCCCCTAATGCAAGCACGGCCGGTCGCCTGTGACCGCGCCGCCCCCCTATATGTAAGCACGGCCGGCCGCCTGTGGCCGCGCCGCCCCCCTATATGTAAGCAAGGCCCCTGGGCCTTTTTTTAATATATATTTGTGTCCCTAGTCCAACGTGTCCCTAACCCAACCCCGCGGGCGGAATTAGCGCCGGCGAGATCTTCCTACTCGTTCCCGCCGCCGGCAGGGCTTCGCCAAGCCATGTCCGCTGTCCTGGGTGGTCGCTCGGCCTGGAGAGAGGGCCGAGATATTTATACACCTGGGCCTCTAGTCCCAGCCCGTGCCACCAACCGGGACTAGAGCCCCTTTGGTCCCGGTTGGTACCACGGGCCGGGACCAAAAACTAATTTCGAATTTCGGTGGCACCCTGCGCGTCCAAAAAAATTTAGCGCCAAAATTTGAAAATGGTTAAGTTTGCACATTAAGAACTTCTATATACTTTCGAATTTGACAAAAATTCCAACATGAAAAATGCTAGAATTTGCATAACTAATTTAATTCCATTTTTCGTTTAACTAAATAATTATTCTAACTATTGAAACTATTAATTATTTTACCATTTGTATATAATTTGAATATAAAAATGTTACAATTTTTGTTTTCTCTCGTGATCTTCCGAGTTAGTCCAGAGCATACAAGGCATCCCGGGTGATTTATATAAAGTTCGACAAAGCGAGTTGTACCTTATTGACACGGTGAATTTTAGATCTTCGTCTACAACAGAAAAACCATAGTTCTCCTTCGAAGGTTTACTCTGAGCATTCTTTCGCCATCTTTTGAAAACATAGTGTGGTGGAATTTCTTTGATATTTCTGATCTCAAGAACCTTCAGTACCTGGCAACACGGAAGACCTACATTTTCAAACTTCTTGCAGCTACAAATGTATTCTGATGAGTCGAATGTAACGAAATGACCCCGACGCCTGTTTTTGACAGTTATCTCATACTCGGATATGTGTCCAATTTCGCCACAGTTATAGACCACGCAATCCAAGATCAGTTCAAATTCTAATCTGAAAATCTCAAACAGTGCAGGAGTGTATGCATTAGCAGCTTGCCAAAATAACCGCAGAGGTGCAACCCTTTGCGTCATTTGAACTCCAAGGTAGTACCGAAGATCTATTTCTATTTTAAGGATATCTGTCAGGATGGTATCCGTACTATCACTTCGAAGTGTGCCTGCAATATCTGCCTACAGTTATCTCATACTCGGGTGGATGTGCCGCTGGTTGGAATAATAATGAAGTCAGTCTGGTCATAGTTGTCAGCTTTTTACCGGTCAATACAAAATACTGATCAAACAGAACTATATGATCATGTATTCCACGCTTATTATTACACATCACCAACAGACGTAGGAGAGAGAAACAGAAAAGTGGGTGGGTGTGCCGCTGGTTGGAATAATAATAAAGTCAGGCTGGTCATAGTTGTCAGCTTTTTACCGGTTAATACAAAATACTGATCAAACAGAACTATATGATCATGTATTCCACGCTTATTATTACACATCACCAACAGACGGAGGAGAGAGAAACAGAAAATCTCGTTCATACTACGTTATAAGAACTATGATCATGTATTCCACGTTTATTATTACACATCACCAACAAAATCCCTATCTAGTCTTCTGAATTTTCTTCGTGTCCCTTGCTTATGATCGCTTCGACCGTAACCATGGAGCATCTTCATTATTTAACGGGTTGGTGGGGTCAGCTTTCACTGTGAAGGGTGGAATTTCAACAAACTTATTATAATCTTCTGACATGTCTGTCGTGTCCTCGATTCCCACGATGTTTCTTTTCCCTGAGAGAACTATGTGACGCTTCGGCTCATCGTATGATGAATTTGTTTCCTTATTTTTTCTTTTCTTCGGTCTGGAAGACATGTCCTTCACATAGAAGACCTGAGCCACATCATTGGCTAGGACGAATGGTTCGTCATTGTAACCAATATTGTTGAGATCCACTGTTGTCATTCCATAAAGCGGGTCTACCTTTACCCCTTCTCCATTCAGGTTGACCCATTTGCACTTGAACAAAGGGACCTTAAAAGAAAGTCCATAGTCAAGTTCCCATATCTCCTCTATGTAACCATAGTATGTGTCATTTTTTCCATTCTCGTTTGTTGTATCAAAACGGACACCACTGTTTTGGTTGGTGCTCTTCTTATCTTAGGAGCTCGTGTAAAATGTATTCCCATTTATCTCGTACCCTTGAAAACTCCCAATAGTCGAAGATGGTGACCCTGCCAACATGTACAGCTGATGTTCAACAGTGGTGTCATTTATAAGATGTGTTTGCAACCAACTTCCGAAAGTCTCCATGTGTTCGCGTTTAATCCATGAGTCATCCTTCCCCGGGTTTGCAGACCGTAAAATATTCTTGTGTTCCTCGAGATACGTAGCCATGAACATAGAATTTTGTAGAACTGTGTAGTGTGCTTTGGTCAAAGAATGCCCGCCCCTAGGTATCATTGTTTTCTTTCCCAGCGTTCCTTTTCCCCTCAGTCTCCCCTCATGCCGCGATTCAGGAACACCAATTGTCTTAAGGTCAGGAATAAAGTCAACACAGAACCCAATGACCTCCTCTGTTCCATAGCCCTTCGAGATGCTTCCTTCTGGCCTAGCACGGTTATGAACATATTTCTTCAAGGCTCCCATGAACCTCTCAAAGGGGAACTTATTGTGTAGAAATACCGGACCAAGAATATGAATCTCTTCACATAGGTGAACCAGGAGATGAGTCATAATGTTGAAGAAGGATGGTGGGAACACCAACTCAAAACTAACAAGACACTGGACCACATCCCTCTGTAATCTTGTCAGACTTTCTGGATCGATTACCTTCTGAGATATTGCGTTCATGAATGCACATAGCTTCACAATGGGTACTCGAACATTTTCCGGTAGAAGCCCCCTCAATGCAATCGGAAGCAACTGCGTCATAATCACGTGGCAGTCATGAGACTTCAGGTTTTGGAATTTTTTCTCTGCCATGTTTATTATCCCCTTTATATTCGACGAGAAGCCAGACGGAACCTTGATACTGTAAAGGACTTCAAAGAATATTTCCTTCTCTGCTTTAGTAAGAGCGTAGCTGCTTAAGTAATGGCGGCTATCTGTGTGCTTGTTGCTTGGGTCTTCCATACGTTGCTGGTCCTCCCGTGCTTCTGGCGTATCTTTGGACTTCCCATACACGCCCAGGAAGCATAGCAGATTGACACAAAGATTCTTTGTCACGTGCATCACGTCGATCGAAGACCGGACCTCTAAAACTTTCCAATAGGGTAGCTCCCAAAATATAGATTTCTTCTTCCACATGGGTGCGCGCTTATCAGAGCCGTACGGAACTGGTTGGCTGCCAGCAGCCTTACCAAAGATTACTACTAGATCCTTGACCATATCGAATATATCATTACCACTACGCAGCTCAGTCTTCTTCCGGTTATCTGCCTCACCTCTGAAATGCTTCCCTCCTTTCTTTCTTACGGGATGCTTGATCGGAAGAAATCTACGATGCCCCAGGTATACAACCTTTTTAAATTTATCCAAAAAAACACTGTCAGTATTATCTAAACAGTGTGTGCATGCATTGTATCCCTTGTTTGTATGTCCGGAAATGTTACTAAGAGCAGGCCAATCATTGATGGTTACGAAAAGCAACGCCCGTAGGTCAAATGGCTTTTGTTCGTTCTCATCCCACCCACGTACACCTGGTTTGCCCCACAATTGTAAGAGTTCTTCCACTAATGGGCTTAGATACACATCAATGTCGTTGCCAGGTTGCCTCGGGCCTTGGATGAGAACTGACATCGTAATGAATTTGCGCTTCATGCACAACCAAGGAGGAAGGTTGTACATACATAGAGTTACAGGCCAAGTGCTATGACTGGAGCTCTGCTCCCCAAAAGGATTAAAGCCATCTGTACTTAGACAAAACCATAAGTTTCTCGCCTCTCCTGCAAAGTCTGGGAAGTCTCTCTCGATCTTTCTCCACTGCGATCCATCGGCGGGGTGCCTTAACTTTCCGTCTTTCTTACGGTCTTCTTTGTGCCATCGCAACAACCTAGCATGCTCTTTGTTTCTAAACAGACGTTTCAGCCGTGGTATTATAGGAGCATACCACATCACCTTAGCAGGAACCCTCTTACGCGGGGGCTCGCCGTCAACATCACCAGGGTCATCTGCTCTGATCTTATACCGAAGTGCAGTGCATATTGGACATTCATCCAAATTCTCGTACTTCTCACCGCGGAAGAGGATGCAGTCATTAATGCATGCATGTACCTTCTGCACATCTAATCCTAGAGGACAGAGAGCTTTCTTTGCTTCGTACGTACTCTTAGGCAATTCGTTATCCTTTGGAAGTTTTGGCTTCATTAGTTGAAGTAAACTCTCAAATGCCTTGTCAGTCACACCGTTCTGTGCCTTCCATTTCAGCAACTCCAGTGTGGTACCGAGCTTTGTGCTACCATCTTCGCAATTTGGGTACAACAATTTTTTGTGATCCTGTAACATGTTGTCCAGCTTCAACCTCTCCAATTTATTTTCACAGTCTTCCCTTGCATCAGCAATAACTTGGCCAAGATCATCATCGGGCTCTTCTGATGCCTGTTCTTGATCACCTCCTTCTTCTCCATTCTCTTCCATTGCAGTATCGTCGTATTCAGGGAACAAAGGATCTTCTTCTTCTTCTTCTTCTTCATCGTCTTCCATCACAACCCCTCTTTCTCCATGCTTAGTCCAGCAATTATAGCTGGGCATGAAACCTCTCCGAAGTAGATGGCCGTGAATGATTCTTTCGGAAGAGTGCTCTCTGACGTTCCGACAATCAACACATGGGCAACACATGAAGCCATTATCTTTGTTCGCCTGAGCTACAGCAAGAAATGCATTCAGGCCTGCCATATACTCGGAAGTGCGTCGGTCACCATACATCCATCGCTGCCGTGCATCCAGCTGCATCGTATAATTAAGTTTATCAAAATACATTACAATAACATATTAATACGACAAATACTACTTTTTTATGTATCAGTTACAGATGAAAATGATAAGTTTGTTAACCTCGGTCGAAGATACCATTTTCAGTGAGCTTATGTGCGGCTCGGGAATTTCGTCGAACACCTCGTGTGCATAGTAAAATAAAACACACTAACACCACACTCTCTCACACCTCCAAGCAAAAAAAAGATGGAAGGGGGGAGGGGCTGGGGCAGTATATATAGGGGAAGGGGGGCATTGGTCCCGGTTCGTGGACTGAACCGGGACAAATGTTCATGCGCGTGCCACGTGGCATGTGGCTAGGCATTGGTCCCGGTCCGTGGCACGAGCCGGGACCGATATGTCCCCCACGAACCGGGACCAATGCCCCCAGGCGGTTCCTGTTGCCCCGGGCGCACGAACCGGGACCAAAGCATGGCATTTGTCCCGGATTCGGTTGCAACCGCGACAACTGCCCCCTGGCCCCCTGGACGAGAGGGGTTGTTTCCACTAGTGGTATCTCATAGTTTGTTCGTGATTTTTGGCAAAAATCATTTTTAGGTACACAACTACCTATTTCATCGTAGATACACCATGAGTTTCTCAATATTCAACACCTTGCTACGAACAGTCATGTCCGTCGTCTTGACTTTTTCCTCAAATCGGCTTAGAAAATTCCAAAAAGTTCAAAACAACCCAAAATGATGCTAGAACTTCGTGTGATGTTATTATATATATCCTACTATATAGAAAAAAAATAATAAACTAGAAATACGACAATTATGCTGAAAATGTGTTCACAAAAACAAGCTATCTCCTCCGAATGACAGGTGTTATGGTCAAATCCATGACATAGTTTGTTTCAATATTCCCGGAAGCACGGACAATATTGACGGAGGAAGTTTTCCTTTTCATTGAATAAAAATAATTCTATTTTCGGAGTAAAAAATGGTTTTTTTTTCTGTGAAGGATCTACCATAAATATGTTGCAAAACTTAAGAGCTACATTTTTAAAAAATAATAGGCCATTTTATATTCACAAATAACCATTTTTCCTATGAAAAGGTTTCCATCCACCTCTTTTAAAAAACACAAGTTTATGCCGATTCCGCTGAAAACTGATCAAATTTTAACTACAGCTACCGCATAGTTTGCTCATGATTTTTGGCAAAAATCATTTTTAGGTACACAACTATCTATTTCATCATAGATACACCAAGAGTTTCTCAATATTCAACTTCTAGCCCTGCTAGAGAAAAACCCAGCTTATAGGTCTACACCAGGTAACCGTTAACCCTTTATTGTTTATTCCGTTCTTGCTCATGAATTTGTTTTAATATTGTAGCTTGAATAATATGCATGATGTAGATATGTTTCTCTTTTTCGAAACGGTCTCCGAATTCGAATTCAAAAGTTATGATTAAAATGGTGAGTGAGTCAAAAAACAAGAATAAACTAGGATACGCCGACGGTTGCCGTCAGCGTAGCAAAAAAAAATATACTTAGGCCGACGGTGTTGACGTCAGCATAGCCCAATTTTTTTTCATTATGCGCTAGCATGCCGCCGGGTCTACGCCGACGGCCCCGATATTTGGCTTCTACATACAAAAAGGCCGTCGGCATATAAAACTTCTCCTGTAGTGCAGTGTTGAACGAAAAGAATTGCCAACAACCGGTAGCGAAACGACGACACGAAATCTAGCCTATATACACCGGCGGCTAGATTGCATATACAGCCTGGGCACATGCATGGAACTGAACCCTAGCTAGCAGAAACACCAACGAAAAGGCTTTTGCCCTCCTGAACGTGCAAATTAAAAATGCATACAAATTAAAGCTAACTCCACTTCACGTACGTTCTGGCATCTTTGTGCTATACCATGCACGTTCCGGTATCCGAATAAAGCGTTGCACGCACCAGCGCACTAGCTAGTGCAGGCGATGCGCTCTGGGGTTTAGATCACCCCAAGTTTTCACACCTTTCCCAGTTTCCTCCTGGATTGGACAAGTCAGGGCCACTTCTTCCCACGGCTGCACCATTATCTAAAGCTTTATAATTATATATATTTTGCATAGATTCATACCCCGTATATATGGAACTGGACGACACGTACCGAGTCAAATGACGGCTATACATGCGGTTCCGAAGTCATGAGAGCTGAGTTCTAAATCAAAGCGTAATCAACTTAAGATTTCAAGTCGTCGGAGCGAGAAAAATCTGCGGAGTTTTGCTGCGCGCAGCGGGCGGGCTTGGTCGCCCGAATTTAAGAAAAACTATAGTTAATGAAGGAAACCAACGGCGATCTGTGCGAACTGGTCTGGTCCAGACCCACGCGCATGGTGGCATCGTTATTGCTGCTACTTTGTTTTCTTCTTCATGATACTCCCTCCGATCCATATTAATAGGTGTTGAAATGGATGTATCTAGCATTAAAACATGTCTAAATACATTCACTTCAGCACCTATTAATATGGATCGGAGGGAGTATGTTAAATCATGCATGCTTTTTTTTTTTGGCTCTCGTGATTAAAGCTAGGGACGAATTAGTCTACATGCATGGATTTATTTAAATTATTACTGTTACCACGTAACATAAGCTTACCTACTTCTTTGGTCTGTCCACGTTACTTCTGGTGCAATGTTCAGTCTGGCGACCTCCATCTACTTTAAACCAAAGACTAAAGGCCCGTATAGAAGATGAAACAGGTGAGGCTCGGATGATGTGCCTTGACTGCTAGTAGGATGTGAGTGTGTGGGCTTTGCCGGTTTCCCCTAATTAACCGTGTGTTGTTTGGTTTTTGGGTCCGGTTTCTCTTATTAACTGGACCAATTCTTCTTCTTCTTAAATGCATTGCGGGAGCTCCCCGCCCTCGGACGAGGTTCAATCAAAAAAAAAAAAAAACAGGTAAGGACTGCAATGAGAAAGCAAGGATGAAAAAGGTGAATACTGAAATGAGAAAGCAAGGAGTTCGGAAAGACGACTTTGGCTCACAAGTGAAAGTACCTAGTTAAACTAGTATTGTTGTATAAAATTTTTTCCACGTGCTCTATGTCTCTGCTTTAAATTTGTGTAGATTAGGGGAGCAAGGTCAAGATTAGATCGTACGACAAGCACTGTCAACTTAAACATTAAACTACGGAGAAAAAACTTCTTTGTTAGTACAATGCTAGTGATTATTTTCCAAAAACTTGGTCAAACCTTACATTGTTTAAACAGCCTTACTTTTAGGGAACTGAGCGAGTATAAAATTATAATAGTAAGTACAAATTACATAATCACGCATTCCAAAATTTACGACACCATTGATTTTGGTTGATAAATAAATTACAATTTCGACTGTGATTTGTACGCACAATTATAATATGTCCACAAAATTGGCTTAGAGATATATAATGAAAAAAAAATCGCAAGCCAATGAACGATGCCATTTTTACATTTACTATCCATATAATTTAGTACTCCTTCTGTCTCAAATTAATCGTCTTGGATTTATTAATATTTAGATGTATCAATACACTAAAATACGTCTAAATATACATCCATATTTTGGTAAATCTCCGACAATTAATTCAAGACGGAGGGAGTATATATTAGTGGTTAAAGTCGTGCATCAAAACCGTGCAAAAAACACAATTTTTGGACGAAGAGAGTAATAGGCATTGCCAAGTAACACAGATATAGGTTTATAGAAATGTACGACCTAACATTCGAAATTAAAACAACTTAGTGGGCGTTAACTATAACGAGTCACTAGGGGAGAACTTCTATACGTCGATGGTCAAATATCGAGGCCGTCGGCGTAGACCCGGCATGCTAGCGCATAATGAATAAAAAAATTAGTCTTTGTCTACGGCAACCGGGCCCGTCGGCCTATTTTTTTTTTTTGGCTACGCCGACGACAACCGTTGGCGTATCCTAGGTTCTTTTTTGACTCACTCACCATTTTGAGCATAACTTTTGAATTCAAACTCGGATTTCGACGTTCTTGAGCTCGTTTCAAAAAGGAAAAAATATCTATATCATCATGCACATTATTCAAACTACATTCTTCAAAAAAATCATGAGAAAGAACGGAACAAACAAGAAAGGGTTAACGGTTACCGGGTGTAGACCTATAAGCTGAGTTTTTCTCCAACGGGGCTACATGTTGAATATTGAGAAACTCTTGGTGTATCTACGATGAAATAGTTTGTTGTGTACCTAAAAGTGATTTTTTCTAAAAAATCATGAGAAAACTATGAGTTAATTGTACTTCAAATTTGACCAATTTCCAGCGGAATCGGCAGAAACTTATGTTTTTCAAAAGAAGTGGATGAAAACATTTTAATAGGAAACAAATTGGTTATTTGTGCATATAACATGGTCTAGTATTTTCAAAAATCATGAGCAAATATGAGGTACATGTAGTTCAAATTTGATCAGCTTCCAACGGAATTGACAGAAACTTGTGTTTTTCAAAAGAGCTGGATGGAATTTTTTTTGTTACTTGTGTATATAACATGGTCTAGTATTTTCAAAAATTGTAGCTCTCAAGTTTTACAACATATTTGTGGTAGGTCCTTCACAAATAAAAACCATTTTTAGACTCGGAAATAGAAAATGGTTTTTTATTCAATGAAAAGGAAAAATTCCTCCGTCAACATTGTCTGTTCTTTCAAGATGCATGTTTGTGTGGAATATGGGCACATTTAAACAAACTATACCATGGATTTGACCATAACACCCGTCATTTGGCCCGAAACACCCGAATGTTCGGAGGAGATAGCTTATTTTTGTGAACGCATTTTCAAAAACACTGTCGTACACCAAGTTTATTTTTTTTGTATATACTAGGACATATATAATGACACCACGCGAATGTCTTGCATTATTTTGGGTTGTTTTGAATTTTTTAGAATTTTGTAAGCCGGTTTGAGGAAAAAGTCAAGACGGCGAGCATGACCATTCGCAACTAGGGGTTAAATATTGAGAAACTCATAGTGTATCTATGATGAAATAGGTAGTTCTGTAGCTAAAAATGGTTTTTTCCAAAAATCATGAGAAAACTATGAGCTACATGTAGTTCAAATTTAACTAGTTTGCACCTGAATCAGGCTTATATTGTGTTTTTCAAAAGAGGTCGATTGAAACATTTTCATAGGAAATAAATTGTTTATTTGTGCATATAACATGGTTTAGTATTTTCAAAAATTATAGTTCTCAATTTTTGCAACATATTTGTGGTAGGTTCTTCACAAAAAAAAACCATATTTTACACTCGGAAAATAAAAACTGGTTTTTTATTCAATGAAAAGGAATACTTCCTCCATCAACATTGTCCGTGCTTCCAAGATGCATGTTTGTGTGGAATATGAGCACATTTAAATAAACTATGCCATGGATTTTACATTAACACCCGTCATTTGGCCCGAAATCCTGAAATGTTCGGAAGAGATAGCTTATTTTTGTGAACACATTTTCAACACAACTGTCATATTCCAAGTTTATTATTTTTGGTGTATACTAGGAAATATATAATGACATCACATGAAGGTCTTGCATCATTTTGGGTTGTTTTTAATTTTTTGGAATTTTCTAAGCTGGTTTGAGGAAAAAGTCAAGACGACGGGCATGTCCGTTCGTAGCTAGGGGTTCGATATTGAGAAACTCTTGGTGTATCTATGATGAAATAGGTATTTTTGTACCTAAAAATGATTTTTTTTCCAAAAATCACGATCAAACTATGAGGTACCTGTAGTTCAAATTTGACCGGTTTCGACCGGAATCGGCAGAAACGTGTGTTTTTCAAAAGTGGTGGACGGAAACCTTTTCATATGAAAAAAATTCGTTATTTGTGCATATAACATGGTATAGTATTTTCAAAAATTGTAGCTCTCAAGTTTGGCAACATATTTGTGGTAGGCCTTCACCAAAAACCCCATTTTTTACACTCGGAAAATGTAAAATGGTTTTTTTATTCAATGAAAAGGAAAACTTTCTCCATCAACATTGTCCGTGCTTCCAATTTGCATGTTTGTGTGGAATATGGACACATTTAAACAAACTATGCCATGGATTTGACCATAACACCCGTCATTTGGCCCGAAAACCTCGAATGTTCGGAGGAGATAGCTTATTTTTGTGAACACATTTTCAAAACAACCGTCATATTCCAATTTTATTGTTTTTGGTGTATACTAGTACATATATAATGACACCACGTGAAGGTATTGCATCATTTTGGTTTTTTTTTTTGAATTTATGGAGTTTTCTAAGCCGGTTTGAGTAAAAAGTCAAGACGATGGGCATGACCGTTCGTAGCTAGGGGTTGAATATTGAGAAACTCATGGTGTATCTATGATGAAATAGGTAGTTGTGTACCTAAAAATGATTTTTTCCAAAAATCATGAGCAAACTATGAGGTATACGTGTAGTTCAAATTTAACCAGTTTCCAGCTGAATCGGCAGAAAATTGTGTTTTTCAAAATAGGTGGATTGAAACATTTTCATAGGATAAAATTATTTATTTGTGCATATAACATGGTCTAGTATTTTAAAAATTGTAGTTCTCAAGTTTTGCAACATATTTGTGGTAGGTCATTCATATATAAACCCATTTTCTACACTCGGAAAATAGGAAATGGCGTGTTTCCAAGATGCATGTTTTTGTGGAATATGGGCACATTTAAACTAACTATGCCATGGATTTGACCATAAACACCCGACATTTGGCCCGCAACCCTGGAATGTTCGGAGGAGATAGCTTATTTTTGTGAACATATTTTCAACACAACTGTCGTAATCCAAGTTTATTATTTTATTATGTATACTAGGACATATATAATGACACCACACGAAGGTCTTGCATCATTTTGGATTGTTTTGAATTTTTTTGGAATTTTCTAAGTCGGTTTGAGGAAAAAGTCAAGACGGCGGGCATGACCGTTCGTAGCTAGGGGTAGAATATTGAGAAACTCATGGTTTACCTATGATGAAATAAGTAGTTGTGTACCTAAAAATGATTTTTGCCAAAAATCATGAGCAAACTATGAGGTAACTATAGTTCAAATTTAACCAGTTTCCACCTGAATCGGCAGAAACTTATGTTTGTCAAAAGAGGTGGATTGAAACATTTTCATAGGAAACAAATTGTTTGTAGTGCATATAACATGGTCTAGTATTTTAAAAATTGTAACTTTCAAGTTTTGCAACATATTTGTGTTTGGTCACAAAAAAAAACCATTTTTTCACTTAGAAAATGGAAAATAGTTTTTTATTACAATGAAAAGGAAACACAGTCTTATACATGATGGACAATATTATATGGATGTCATATTTTAATTTCTCTCATTTTTCTAATCGATATAGACATATTATTTGTCAAATTTTGAAATATGGATTTATAGATATAAATTATTCAATATTAAATAGAAAAGTGATTTTTCAATTATTATTTAAATTCAAGATTATTTGAATTTACGTTTATTATTTGTTATTATTTTTATTGAAATAATTGTTTGAATTCACAAAATAAAAGAGTGTAACATGATGATCCAAGGGTTAACATGATTGATTGGATAATATTGTCAGCAACACATCCGTTGTTTCTAGGTAGCTCACAAGGAATGAACTACGAAGTTAAGCGTGCTAGGGCTGCAGCAATCTAATGATGGGTGACCGATCGGAAAGTGTTAGTAGAAACGAGATATTTAGGTTAAAATTATAAATGGTTAGAGATAAAGATAAATTTGACTATAATGTGATTAAGTGGTTAAACAAATGAATAAAAAGATACAGAAAAAAATTCAAAAAAGAAATTCAATTTTTTTTTTGAAAAAAATAATTTACAAAAATTTGCCTGCCTATACGTCGACGGCTTCCCCATCGGCGTATCCCAGTTTACGCCGATGGGATGCATAGGCTGACGGCCGTTAGGCTATGCCGAGAGGGCAAAAGGCCGACCGGGCATACACCAACGGGGCCGTGGACCTATGCATACGCCGACGGGAATATTGCTTTCCCCGACGGTAGTAGGAATGTCGGCGTCTTCAACTATTCCCGTAGTGAGTAGAGATTTTTGTTCTCCCTCCGATTCATAAAAGGTATCGCTCACTTAGTATAAAGTTTGTACTAGCTTAGTACAAAATGAGCGTCACTTTCTATGGAGGAGTAACAAAAACCACAAACAAGAAACCTGCAAAAGTATAACTCGGTCAAACAAGAAACGGTCTGCAGTTTAATTATTTCATTTCATGACTGGTTCCTCGAAGGTTCGATCGTTTTCGTTTCACATGAACTTTTCGGGAACATGTTCAAGAAAAACAAATCCGGGAACGAGGGAGAAAAGGTACGGTGTCTCCTCAGTTACTCACAAGGTTATTTGACCTGGGCTCATTACCCCCCAGACAATATAGTTAGCGAGACGCAAAAGCGAACTCATCAAAAGGTAGATATGTTAGAGAACAACACAAGTTGCTACTCATTAGCAAATTGCTATATATAACTAAAATCCACTTGGGCGTATTATTATTTTTACTTTGCTTCGGACATGGGTCCAGAATTTGCACCAACTTTGTTTTAAATAATAAGGAAATAGACAGCTTATCTTTTGGGCGAATTATACGTAAATAATTGCTGGCTAGATGCATGCATGCGTGCATGGCTTGATGGCTATCATTAATTTCCTCGTCCGACTCGCGGCCGGTATGGATGTATATGCATGCACCAGCATATGCGGATGACAGATTCCTCTTAGCATCGATTTTTCTTTTTTGCATCACTTTTGGCAGCTGATCAAAGTTCGCCGCCTCTAATAACTCGTGCTTATGTGATGCCAAATTAGTTCTGTGGATTGTTTCTTTAGACGAAAGGCTCGAGGTTCTCTGGATTGTTAGTGCCTTCTACAAAAAGTACAAATACTTAACTAGAACAGACCATTCATAATTGTGTTCATGAGCAGCAAAACCACTAGCTCCAAACCTCCAACGTCAACTAACTAAAAGGCTGCTAGCTAGGATACAACCAAACAAAGTACTAAAGAGAAAAAACATAAACGATACTCATGGAATATTGTGGGTCTAGATTGCATTTGAGCTGGACGTAGCATGAACTCAATGATTAACAATTCAATAATACGACTTGAGAAAAATTCAATAAATACGACTTCATAAAAATTCGGAAACCGATACGTCAATTGCTCTGTAATTAAAACTAAATACAGTTAGTAAAATTTGATAGAATAAGACCATTTCTAGCCGTACCATCCACCTATATGTTCCGGCGAACAGCCGGATACACCCCGGATAGAAAATAGCCACCCAACTGGACCACCAGCTCAGCCCAGCAGTCTGGGGGCGCAGAGAGAGAGGGGGTTATTGGGGCTGCCCGAATGCATCCACCACGTCAGACTGACATCGCGTACCCACACTAAAGACTGAGCGGCGCCGCTATTCAATCTTCTGCATTGATCATAGACCGGTTGACGCTCCAGCCGAGGAGACCCTCCGAGGCTATACTTATCAGACCGACAAAACCATAGCCGCTCACATACTCCCCTCCGTGTCTGCGTTGCCACGAGCTTGGCTCATCCCCACCCCCTCCGCAGCCACATGTGCCGCCAACATGCATTGCTGGAAGGTCCCTGGAGCGACGTGTGGAGGTGGAGTCGAATACAGTGCGCATGGCCAGGGCAGAAGACCTATCCGCTACAGTGGCAGTGGTGAGGGCGGGCATGTGGCCGTGTATGTACCTATGTCGCCGACGAGATGCGGACGCAGTTCCATATCACCATGGAGCATGAGCACCTCTCCTAATTGTAGGTGGAGTACATTGCAGCAGAGCGGTAGCTGGCGAACGAAGCCGCCGCGGACCGAGTCGTCATCGTCGAGCTGCCCGTCCTACTCGAGGAGAACCACACCATCCTTTAATCCTTCGAGGATGATCACGTCATCCGCGGCGACGATGATGAGGATTGGAACGTCTCCTCGAATGAGGTGGAGGATGGAGGAGATGCCACACGCCGCCAATGATCACGAGGTTGGCCGCTCCAGCTCAGGCGCAGACAGAATAGTTATCTCCTACAAGGAGTAGGTGTAGTTTCGTTTATTTATTACTATGTAGATCCTAGTAGAAGACAAGACCCTAAGTACGTAATCGTAATTTAAATTATGTTTTATCTATCTAGGTTTCATGGTGTTGTAGTTATTTGAGGGCTCATGACTGAGGGATGGGGTTGTAGGAGGCGATATATATAGGGGGTGTTTGGCTCTCTGTCGGCGGACACATCTAGACGTGTCCATAGACATATAGTGGACTATAGTCTATAATTGCTCAGTTTGGTTGGAGATGCTCTAAACGCCAACTCGAACAGACTCGATTGGCCAAACAATTTTTCCATAAGGAATTATGTCCGGTTTACGGCACCTAGAAGGTGTTAATAGGCCAAAGAGTGATTTTGGAATGAAAACACGACTAGGTAGGTGAATACACTCACTTGTCTGTTCTACAACCATGGTACTCCCTCCGTTCCAAAATAGATGACTTGCATATATCCAAACATGCATGTATGTGGACATGTTCTAGTCTACATACATGCATATATGGACAAAATGGAAGTCATCTATTTTGGAACGGAGGGAGTAGAAAAATCCTTGAAAGTCAAACAGAAAAAAATTGACTGGACCATGCCTTTCTATATAGCTATATATTTCTACTCTAGGTCGGATTGAACGGGGAAATTCGACTGGCATTGAACACTGATATCTCGAGGCGTGGTTTGGTTGTTGGAGCCTCCACTTTGGACCAATGTGATCCCTTTTCATCTTGAAAAAGATAAAAAATCTTGGACCCGTGCATGTTTGTACGTTGAACCGTGGGTGTGACTGTATGACACGCACGTTCGTCTAATGCTTACAGTACAAACGAGACGATGAAACGTCGTTCTCGGTCGCTAGCTTCGCATGCACTGCAGGTCCGCTTCGCCGCGGACAATTCCGGGACAGTTCGTATGCATGACTATGATCGTTTCCCAGATCTCCTCGTGCAAAATTCTGAGTACTGTAACACAATCTTTGTCGCTCGTGCTAAATTCTGAGTGCGGTGGACGCGCGCCTTTTTACATTCGCTTTTTACTAGCACTAGAAATCTCTGGAACCAATTAACTAGGTATACTTTGTTGCGTAGGGTAAAAAGGTAAACCTTGGTTATGTCAAGAAATGTCCGCGAGAGAGTTTGTGTTGGTACGTGCCCGTACCTTACGTGCACCGAAAGTGCAAGCTTTTTACCCTACGCACGGAGTGTTGTCATGCTAGGATCGTGTTTGGATCATCGTTGTCAAGTGCAACACGTACGTACGATCTTAGTCGTGAATTCTGAGCCTTTTTACATTCGCTTTTAACTGCAAATCTCTGGATACAATTAACTAGGTATTACTATATTTATAGCATAGGGTAAGAAGGTCACCTGGTCATGTCTAGAAAGGTCCCTGGAAAGTTTGAACCATGCAGGTGCACAAAATCAACAAGCTTTTGTACCCTACGCATGCAGTGTTGTCATGCCCTTCAGCATGCAGAAGTTGAATAATGCACTATACTGTAGCTAGAGTTGAGAGGCAGTTGCACACAAAAGCTGTGACATTAGCACTCCTGGACTGTCCTACAGGTTGTACTTCTAACACTTTTGACGTTCATTCCTGCGTACTATCGGGTAGGGGCAGCCGTTGAACAGTCAAACACATGATCGGCGGCCAAGTCAAAGTCTGAACTACGCTCCGAATTAACAAGCTTAGGCGACCCGTCACGGAAGTAGTTCGATTTCACCTACCCTGTTTCCCGCGCTTCCCTATATATAGCGCAGCACACCAAACAAACTAATCGTACATCACAACAAGCAACTCGGACTCCATCGCCTTAGTTACAAGCTAGCTCGACCTTAAAACTTTCGCTGTTGGGAATTCTCTCTCGCCGATCATACTTGATCAACGACCTCCTTGACAGTTAGCAATGGAGGTGAAGGTGTTGAGCTCCAAGCTCGTCAGGCCCGCCTACGATGCCGGCGCTGCACTGCCTACCGAGTACATCCCTCTCTCCATCTTCGACAGGGTCACGTTCGACATGCAGATGGCCATCATCTACGCCTTCGCCGCGCCGGCTCCTTCCACGGCCGCCATCGAGAAGGGCCTGGCAGCGGTGCTCGCGCAGTACCGTCCCTTCGCCGGCCAGATCGGCGTCAACCCTGACGACGGAGAGCCCTCCTTCATTCTGAACGACCGTGGTGTCCGCTTCGTGGAGGCTTCCGTGGACGCTGACATGGTAGACATGGCGCCAGCCAAGCCCACGCCGGACCTCCTTAAGCTGCACCCGGACATCGAGGGTAAGTTGGAGGAGGTCGTGCTGCTCCAGCTCACGAGGTTCAGGTGCGGCTCCCTCGCCGTCGGCTTCACCTCCAACCACGTCGCAGCCGACGGGCACGCCACCAGCAACTTCCTCGTCGCCTGGGGCCGCGCCACCAGGGGCCTACCCATGGGCCCCACTCCCGTGCTACACCACAAGGACCTGTTCAAGCCACGGTCGTCGCCACGCGTGGAGCACGACCACCGCAACAGGGAGTACCGCACGCCGTCGCCCACGGACGTCGTCGGCCACCACGGCGATGGCGCCGACAACATCGTCATCCACAAGGCCCACTTCACCAAGGATTTCATCGCCGGGCTCCGCGCCAAAGCGTCGGAGGGTCGCGGCCGCCCGTTCAGCAGGTTCGAGACCATCCTCGCCCATCTGTGGCGCACCATGACACGTGCCCGTGACCTGAGCCCGGAGGAGACCTCCAAGATTCGTCTGTCCGTCGACGGGCGACACCGCCTCGGCAAGCCAGCAGAGTACTTCGGCAACATGGTGCTCTGGGCGTTCCCACGATCCAGTGTAGGTGACCTCTTGAACCGGCCCCTCAAGCACGCCGCGCAGGTGATCCACGACGAGGTGGCCAGGGTGGACGGCGCCTATTTCCAGTCCTTCGTCGACTTCGCCACCTCCGGCGCCGTCGAGAAGGAGGGGCTCGCGCAGAGCGCCGTGTGCAAGGATGCGATGTGCCCTGACGTGGAGGTCGACAGTTGGCTGACGTTCCCGTTCTACGAGCTGGACTTCGGCACCGGAAGCCCTAGCTATTTCATGCCATCCTACTTTCCCACGGAGGGGATGCTCTTCCTTGCGCCGTCGTACATCGGCGACGGCAGCGTGGACGCCTTTGTCCCAGTCTTTGAGCACAATCTTCAGGCCTTCAAAGAATGCTGCCACTCGATGGAGTAGGTGGCCATGGGTTGGAATCCGTCCAAGGAAAAGTGAGACACAGATTCGTTCATTTAATTAAGATAAGAGGGCGGCGCGCGGAAGAAAGAGTGTAGATTATGCAAACAGTGTCTTTTTCTTTCTTACATAAAGAATTGTGTAGGGCCGGGCTATATGTTGTACACAAATATTATCAAACATGTACAAATAAAATGAAATTTTGGATGAAAGGTTTTCACACTGATATACCTTATTTTACAAATGCATGGGCGTTATCAGGTGAGTATGTAATAATAATAACCATGTTAAATTCAGGAAATGTCCACGTTTTATGCTCAAATGTTAATTATAAAATTGTCAAAATTAAGTACTCAAAATTCTAAATCAACTTCAAAAAAGATTTAAAAATTGAATTTGTACTTCTAGCCTTACAAGTATATGGATAGGAATACTATGAAATCAGGAACGACAATGATTCATCAATAAATATGGCTATTATGATTTATTTCAACCAAGTACTTTAAACACTTTTGTAAATTGTTTGAATATAGTTAGTACATCAGAATCTAGAATCACCCTTCAATTCAAAGCTTAATCTGGTTATTTATAAAGATTATGCATCCTCAAAGTTCCACAAAGTTCTAAAAATTCGAGCACATGGGGCATGTTATGAGTTGTGAAACTACAAATTCCAACAACCAAAAATGATACTCCCTCTGTTCCATAATATAAGATGTTTTAGCTATTTCACATGTTGTCTAGATACACACGAAAATAAGTGTATATATACACTAAAATATGTCTAGATACATGTGTGTGTATGTGAATGTAGAAAAAGTCTAAAACATCTTATATTGTGGAACGGAGTGAGTACCTACATGATGGAAAGCGATAAGCTAATGTATTTATGTCCTGATATTTTGGCACGTGGCAAAAGTATTATGTAGTCAGAGTTTATGAAAAAAATAGCATGTTATATTTTTCTAGAAATGGTGTATATCATTATCCATGATTTAAATCATATTCTTGTGAACACAAAATATAAATGAAGTTCATAGGGAGTTTTGATAAGGCTGTACAAAATTTCTTTAAAGTCGACTATATGTCCGTCTAGTTCAAGGGCACAATTGAATCTAAACAATTATGTACGTTTAATATGAGTAATTTTATTCCATGTTTCAAATCAGACTCTGCATCATAGTTCAGGGTAGACCTCGGGCAGGCCGGGTTTCCAAACAGGCTTTTCCTAAAAATATCAAGCCTTGTTCTGACCTAGCCTTGTCCGATGCTCGGAAAAACACCAATTTATTACATACAAAGTGCAAAAAAAAGTATGTTTTGAAATAACGAATGATCCAGGGAAGCCATGATTAAACAAACTTCAATAATTGACGTGTTTTAGGCTTTTGGGTGGCAAGCGGCTGATCCCGGTCTAATTGTCGGGTTTTAGGGCTGCATTGCCCATGCCTAGGTCTAGTATGTTTTAAATGGTCTCCCCATTCCTATTTCCATAAATATTGGTACGGTTACGCCGGCACACCACATGGGACATCGAAAAGCCATTTTTTTTGTTTACCGTTGAAGTACACTCGCAGTAGAACTTTTCAATTTCAGATCTTTAAAATACAATCCTCTCAAAAACCATCTAAAACTCTGTTATAGTTGTGGGTGTGTACATATCAAGGACTTTCGTGTCCACAATGAGGCGGCATGGATGATTTTTTTTTAATCTTCAAACTTGGCGAGTCCATCTTCCAATAGACGCGACGTGAATCTGCACGGAAATGTAGGGCGTGTTTGGTAGCCTGCATTAGCTTGAGCCAGACCCGTGGGGTGCCAAGACGGACCGCTGTTTGTTTTCATGCAGGCCAAATTTTGCATTGCACGGTGATTAAAGCACCGGCGGGCCAGGCCCGCTGGAAACTGCCGATTCAGCAGTTTCCGTGGAGCCAGTCTCGTTCTCATCTCAGCGATGCAACATCGCCCCCTCCGTGCGCTGAGCTCGTGCGAGCTCGGAGATGGCGAGAGCTCTGGCGCTGCCACGAAAAGGGAGGCGGGAGAAATTCGGTCACCTCCCGCCGAAACCCCTCACCTATTTCACTCTCCCTATTCTCACCGCTCCACCCGGCCCACCACCATTTCCATCCTTCGACCTCCTCTCTCTTCACCGACCAGGTAAGCGGTGATGGCGACGGCGAGCTACCCTACTCCGGCTGGCGGCTAGGGAGGACGTGGGGGCGACAGATCTTCATCGTCCACGGCTCACTTCGTTTGAAGCAAGCACCACCGATGGATGTAAGTGTTCAAACCCTAGGCTTAATCTGGTGCCCAATAGATCTATGATGTTAGGATTGTGTAGATCTGTTGAACCTTGTGTGCTTCATGCTTCTGATTCATGGATCTGCATAGCTAACTATCCTAGTATGTGTTTGCTTGTTGTAGATCATAGTTGAGCTCTCCATTTTGCTTGATCTTTGGTTCCGATCGTATTCCACCTTATCGTTTGCGTGCTCGATGTAGGACATGTACCACGACGAGTTTAGTTTGTCCCTGGTTCCGGTGGGGGACTCGCAGATCCCTCCCTATGTGGATGACGCCCAGCCTTTTCCTGAACAACGTTGTTGCTGCGGCGAACGCAAGGACTCCAAAGGTCAAGCGAACTGTGAAATGGCTTGCACACATGTCCAACTTCGTCCTGAGACACATGTGCACTCTAGTTAAGTCTGGGATCAGGAGTGACAAAGGGTTCAATGAGGTGCATCTTTCTGGTTGCGCGAAGGCGCTCTTTGAGCATTGTGGAGCAGAGGTGACCTCCACCCAGGTGTACAATCACCTGAGGAAGTGGAGGCTCCGCTGGATCCAAGTTGTGAAGCTTCGTGACCTCAGTGGGGCGCAATGGTGTGAGGAAACTCACACCATCATCCTAGAACAAGTCCACTATGTTGGCTAAATCTCGGTTAGCACACTGCCCCTTCAACCTTTTCCTTCAGCTAACCATGATCATGTAGACACGTCTAACTAACAATCCATCTAATTTTAGGCGCACCCTAAAGATGCCGAGTTCCTGAACAAGCCCATCGAGAACTTCGTGCAGATGCAGGTCATCTTCTCCTTCGGCTTGGCCACCGGCAACTTCGCCATGGGCTCAGGTGATCCTCTCGGCGTGCCTCTCCCATAGGATGCCAACACACAGGATTCGGAGCCGATGATCCTTGATGGCCCTCCAGAGAAACAGGGTGAGGTACAAGGACATGGCCACGGCCATGATACGTCATAAACGTATCTATAATTTCTGATGTTCCATGTTGTTTTCATACCTTATGCTACATGTTTTCCTTACGCTTTATGTCATTTTATCGATTTCTCGGGACTAACCTATTGACAAGATGCCACAGAGCCAGTTCCCTGTTTTCTGCTGTTTTTAGTTTCAGAAAAGTTGTTTTGAAAATATTCTCGGAATTGGAAAATTTGAAGCCCGGAAGTCTTAGAATTCCCGAAGGTGCCACAGAGTCCCGAAGAGGCCAGGAGGTGGGCCAGAGAGGGGTCACACCATAGGGCGGCGCGCCCCCTGACCACGCCTGGGGGTGGTGTGGGCCCCTCGGGTGTCCATCACCATCGCGCTTTCGCCTATTTATTCCCCCTGATACGTCAACCCTAAAGATATACCACTTTTTCCTGAGAAACATCGCAGGCCGCCATCATCGTCAACCCGAGATCGGGAGGGTTCTGGAGCTCTCCCCGGCACTCTGCAGGGAGGGGAATTCATCACCGGAGGGGTCTACACCACCATGCCCGCCTCCGTAGTGATGCGTGAGTAGTTCATCCCTGGACTACGGGTTCATAGCAGTAGCTAGATAGTTGTACTCTCCACTTTATGCCTCGTGTTTAGATCTCGTGAGCTGCCTCACATGATCGAGATTATCTTATTGTAATGCTACATGTTGTGTTTGCTCGGATTCGATGATTATTGAATGCTATGTATTTTGATTATCAATCTATCATGTTATCTTCATGTGTATGTTATTTATGATCTTGCATGCTCTCCGTTGTTAGTAGATGCTCTGGCCAAGTAGATGCTAGTGACTCCAACATGGAGTATTTATGCTTGATAGTGGGTTCATGCCTCCTTTTCATCTGTGCTCGAGTGACAGAAACGTGACGGATGGAGGATGTGATGTTGTCATTAGGGTGAAAACAACGATGTTTACTTAGTTTACATTGTTTACATTACACACTTTGCTTAATGTGATTATCCGTTGCTTGCAACTTAATACCCAACGTTTGTTCGGATGATATTCGAAGGGTGGATTATTAGTCATAGACGAAGTTGGATGACGATTTAGGTATTTTGTTGTAATGCCCGCATGAATCTCATAGTAATCTTTATGTCATGCATGTTCTTTATCTTTCAATTGTCCAACTGTAATTTGTTCACCACGAATGTTAGCTATCTTTTATGGAGAGACACCTCTAGTGAACTATGGACCCCGGTCCATTTTCTCATACTGATAATCCACACACTGCTTCCATTGTTTTCACACTGCTGCTAATGTTTTCATATTGTTCTCATACTATTTTCTACAACATACATTTAACCTCTTTGTTATCAGCAAAACCGGTGAGATTGACAACCTCATTGCTTCGTTGGGGGCAAAGTGAATTGTTTGTGTTGTGTAGGTTTCATGTTGCTGCTGAACCGGTAGTGCGTCCTGCCAAGTCAGCTGCATCAACCTTCTAAAGTTACTCCTTCCTCCTACTGGTCGATTCAACCATGGTTCCTTTCTGAGGGAAACTTGCTATTGTGCTCTTCATACCTTCCTCTTGGGTTCTCCCAGCGAACCTGTGTTACACGCGCATCAAGTTAATTTCTGGCGCCCTTACCGGGGAGGAAGTAAATTTCTGCAAGGGGAGTCTCTCACTTCCATTCTCTTTACTTCGTTTTTGTTTTTCTTAGTTTATTTTATTTTGTCTTGTTTGCTTCTCTTTATCAAAAACATACAAAAAAACAGTTCTTATTCTAGTTGTAGTTTTTATCATGTTTTTAGTCTTGCTAAAATGACTACTCCTGGGAACACTAAGTTGTGTGACTTTACTAGCACCAACAATAATGATTTCATTAGCACACCTATTGCTCCACCTGCCCCTACTGCTAATTTTTATGAGATAAAGTCTGCCCTGTTAAACCTTGTTATGAGAGAGGAATTTTCTGGTGTTAGTACTGATGATGCTGTTGCCCATCTTAATAATTTTGTTGAACTATGTGAGATGCAAAAATATAAAGATGTAGATGGAGATATTATTAAACTGAAATTGTTTCCTTTCTCTTTGAGAGGAAGAGCTAAATAATGATTTTTGTCTTTGCCTAGAAATAGTATTGATTCTTGACTAAGTGTAAAGATGCTTTCATTGGAAAATATTATCCTCCTGCTAAGATTATATCTTTAAGAAGTAGCATTATGAATTTTAAGCTAATTTATAATTGGCATGTTGCTAGATCTTGGGAAAGAATGAAATCTTTAGTAAAGAATTGTCACACTTATGGACTGACTACTTGGATGATCATCCAAACCTTTTATGCAGGTCTGAATTTTTCTTCAAGAAACCTTCTTGATTCAGCTTCTCGAGGAACCTTTATGTCCATTAATTTGGGGGCAGCAACAAAGCTTCTTGATAATATGATGGTAAATTATTGTGAATGGCACACTAAGAGAGCTACAACTGGTAAGAAGGTAAATTCTGTTGAAGAAACCTCCTCTCTGGTTGATAGACTTGATGCTATTACGTCTATGCTTGTGAATGACCATGCTCCTATTGATCCAAACAATGTTCCTTTAGCCTCTTTGTTTTTTCAAGAAGAGCATGTTGATGTGAACTTCATTAAAATTAATAATTTCAACACCAATGCTTATAAGAATAATTTTGGTAGCAACAATTATAGGCCATATCCTCCCAATAATAGTAATGCTTATGGTAATTCCTACAACAACCATAAAAGTGTACCCTCTTATCCTGAAAACATGCTTAAGAATTTTATTAGTACACAAACTGCTTTTAATAAATTTGTTGAGGAAAAGTTTGGCAAACTTTGAATGCCATCCAAATTCGAATTGATGATAGTGTTATGATGTTAGCTGAATTGCATGCAAGATGGGAAACAGAAGATGAAATAGCTAGAAAGAATAATATAGCTAATGTTTGCACCATTACCACCACTAGTAAAACTGAAGCTTCGCATACTAGTAAACCTTCTACTATCAATGGTAAAGTAATTGGTGTTGGCAATATTCCCACTTCTGCTATTAAAAATGCAAAACTGCCTGAAACTGATAAAATGTTCCTGATAGAAGTGCTGAAACTTTTATAAACATGGGAGACAATGGTCCCATCACCTTTGATAACAATGATCTTGACTTTGATGATTGCAACATAACTAAATTGATTAAGTTCCTACAAAATCTTTCTAGTTATCCTAATGCTAGTACTATGAATATGGCTTTCACAAAACATATTACAAATGCTCTCATGCACATTAGAGAGGATGAATTAAGGTGTGAAGCCTCTATCCCTAGGAAGCTAGATGATGGTTGGGAACCCATTATTAAAATGAAACTGAATGATTTTGATTGCAATGCTCTATGTGATCTTGGTGCTACTATCTCTGTTATGCCTAAGAAACTTTATGATATTCTTGATTTGCCACCTTTAGAACACTGTTATTTGGATATTCGTCTTATTGATAATATTAGAAAGAAACATTTGGCGAGAATTGATGATGTTCTTATCATGATTAATAATAATCTTGTCCCCGTTGATTTTGTTGTTATGAATACTGAATGCAACGCTTCTTGTCCAACTGTCTTGGGAAGACCTTTTCTTAGAACTTTTGGTGCTGTTATTGATATGAAAGAGGGGAATATTAAATTTCAATTCTCACTCGAGAAAGGTATGAAACAATTTCCTAGAAATAGAATTAAGTTTCCTTTTGATGCTATTATTCGAAAAATTTACAATTTGGATGCTTCTTCACTTGAAAACACATGAATCCACTTTTTGGGCCTAGCTAAAAGGCGTTAAGAAAAAGCACTTCTTGGGAGATAACCCATGGTTTTATTTTTGCTCTCTTTTTCTATGTTTTCTTTGAGTCAAGGATTTGTATGCTTGTGTAGCAACTCATTTACATCTTTATTTTCATCTTTTAGTTGTGCCAAGTAAAATTCTAACGAAAGTTGGAGTTGGTTTTGGATTTCTGCGCAAGAAACAGATTTCTGCTGTCCACCGTAAAAAATCGTATAAAATCCAGAAAGATGAGAATGATCTGAAATTTTTTGTTCTTATTCCTTACCTAATTCCGAAACTTTTTGTATTTTAATTTTTGCGATCTGAGGAACGTAAGTGCCCCGAAAAAACCCGTCTTTACAGACTGTTCTGGTTTTGGCAGATTCTGCCATTTTTCTTGCATTTGCTCTTTTACGATGTCAAATGGATTTCTTTGGTTCATGAAACATTACTGGCTGTAGATAATGTTTAAAAGTATCAATAGAACTTGTTCCCATGCATAAATCGGGAATTTTTTATTGTTGCACTAACCCTCTAATGTGAATTACTATTTGAGTGTGGTGTGAAGTAAGTTTTCAAGTGTCAAGAGAAAAGAGTGATATAATGTGATCAAGAAGAGTGCAAGGTAAAAGCTTGGGGATGCCCCCGTGGTTCATCCCAGCAAATTCTAACAAGAATCAAGCATCTAAGCTTGGGGATGACCAAGGAATCTCCTTCTTCATCAACAATTTATCAGGTCACTTTTAGTGAAACTATATTTTTATTCGGTCACATCATATGAAGTTTACTTGGAGCGTCTGTTTGTTTTTCGTTTTTTTCTTTTGTTTCCCATGCGGAAATAATATATTTTTACCCTAGCATTATTTTTGTTGGAGAGATACACGCTCCGCTTTTTCATTTGAATACTTGTTATGATCGTATTGTTTTTTCTTCTAACTGATTTAAAATTCCTGTTTATCTCCTTTTTTTCTTGCATCTCTTATTCAAAGATGTTAGTTAGTAGAGTTGTGTTAGTACTCTCTTGTTTCATTGCTATATCTCTTGGAGAGTTTTTTTGTTTGGTGTTTGCTAGAAAATGCTACGTGTGGTAGATGGTATAACGAAAAAGTTTGCATATTCTTGTAGATCATTAAACTGTTTCACTTGATTACTTGCTATTGGTTTGAGATATTAATTTGCTTAATGGTAAACTTGCTGGTCTAGTAGAGTAAAAACAATTAATGGTTGTTCTAGAAACTTGAAACTGTGCCACACTCAAATAACCAGTTGATAGGATAATGGTATATGACTTCCTTTGCTGATAGCAATCGTAATGGATTTTTGTTACGCACTACGGTCGGGGTAGCTAACAATGACTTGTCACTGCCACGGACCCTCTTGGAGTGATTTTCATTATGCCCTGTGAGATCATGATTTTATTTGGAATCAGGTCTATGTTGCGGTTTTCTGGTACTTCCACCATCCATATTTGCTAGCCTCTTCGGTACTGTGCATTGCTCATTCTCACATTGAGAGTTGGTGCAAACTTTGCCAGTGCATCCAAACCCCGTGGGAGAACTTTGTTCTTCTACACATAAGCCAAAATTTATCTTCCTCAAAACAGCCACGATACCTACCTACCATGGCATTTCCAAATCCATTCCGAGATATATTGACATACAACATCCAACATTATTATGTTACTTGTCATGCTTCATTATTATTTTTGCATACTACTACACTGGTAGGAGCATTTGGTTTTATTCATTAGAGATATTTCTGTTTGAGTTATGAGTACTAAAAGTGTGTTGATATATTGTAAAATAGAGTATTGCCCCTACCAGTGAGGTTATATATAAAAAAAAAGGAGAAAAAGCCCAAAGAAAAATAAAAGCAAAAGAGAGAAAATAAAGAGAGAGGGGGCAGCAATACTATCATTTATTCCACACTTGTGCATTGTTTAGCATCATTACTTCAGTTTGGAGAGAGTTTTCATATTATGAATTGCATAAATATGTGAAAAACTTACATTATAGAACTTGGCTTGTATATTCCAATGATAAGCCTCCTCAAAATAAGCTCTAGGTCTTTGTGAGCAAGCAGGTTGGATGCATCCCCACTAGTTCCATTGGAGAGCTTTCATACACTTATAGCTCTATGTGCATCCGTTGTGTGGCAATCACTACTACTTGCATAACTTCGATTATAAGAATTCCTCTTGTTTAATGATCACTTTCAGTTGTGTGAGACTTTCTTCCATTGACCATCCAAACTCCCCATAATGTTCTTTTACCCATAACATCCTGGTACCATGAACCAATACAAAACGCTTGCTTGTTTTGAGTGCACAATTATTTGAATGATTTTCCTATGTGCATATTGTTGTCACTTGACTTGATCCTCACATGAGTTGTTGTGGGAGTTTGATGCCTTGGATGATTATATTGTTGTTCTTTAAGCTTAAATCATCTCTAATATACTTTACACAGTGGATTGTCTTTTAGTACTGATTCATTGAAAAGTTTTACTTTGTTATTCCTAATGGTTTATACATTACTCTTTGATATCAACTATAAACAACAACCTTTATTCATTTGATCCTATTTTACATGTTTTACATTACTATGATGATCAAGTTTATGTTGGTAGCATGTCACCTCAGAAATTATTTGTTTTGTCGTTTACCTACTCGAGGACGAGTAGGAACTAAGCTTGGGGATGTTGATACGTCATAAACGTATCTATAATTTCGGATGTTCCATGTTGTTTTCATGCCTTATGCTACATGTTTTCCTTACACTTTGTCATTTTTATCGATTTCCCGGGACTAACCTATTGACAAGATGCCACGGAGCCAGTTCCCTGTTTTCTGCTGTTTTTAGTTTCAGAAAAGTTGTTCTGGAAATATTCTCGGAATTGGAAAATTCGAAGCCCGGAAGTCTTAGAATTCCCGAAGGTTCCACAGAGTCCCAAAGAGGCCCGGAGGGGGCCCACAGGGGGGCCACACCATAGGGCGGTGCACCCCCTAGCCGCGCCTGGGGGTAGAGTGGGCCCCTCGGGCTTCCACCGCCATCGCCGTTTCGCTTATTTATCCCCCCGGATACGTCAACCCTAAAGATATACCACTTTTTTTCGAGGAACACCAAAGGCCGCCGTCATTGTGAACCCGAGATCGGGAGGGTTCTTGAGCTCTCCCCGGCACCCTGCCGGGAGGGGAATTCATCACCGGACGGGTCTACACCACCATCCCCGCCTCCGGAGTGATGCGTGAGTAGTTCATCCGTGGACTACGGGTCCATAGAAGTAGCTAGATGGTTGTACTCTCCACTTTATGCCTCATGTTTAGATCTCGTAAGTTGCGTCACATGATCGAGATCATCTTATTCTAATGCTACATATTGTGTTTGCTGGGATCCGATGATTATTGAATGCTATGTCTTTTTATTATCAATCTATCATGTTATCTTCATGTGTATGTTATTTATGATCTTGCATGCTCTCCGTTGTTACTAGATGCTCTGGCCAAGTAGATACTAGTGACTCCAAGAGGGAGTATTTATGCTTGATAGTGGGTTCATGCCTCCTTTGCATCTGTGCTCGGGTGACAGAAACGTGACAGATGTAGGATGTGTTGTTACCATTAGGGAGAATACAATGATGTTTATTTATTTTACATTGTTTACATTACATACTTTGCTTACTACGATTATTCGTTGCTTTCAACTTAATACCCAACGTTTGTTCGGATGATATTCGAAGGATGGATTATTAGTCATAGACGCAGTTGGATGATGATCTATGCATTTGTTGTAATGCCCGCATGAATCTCATAGTAACTTTATGTCATGCATGTAGTTTATTTGTCAATTGCGTAGCTGTAATTTGTTCACCATGCATGTTAGCTATCTTTAATGGAGAGACACCTCTAGTAAACTGTGGAACCGGTCCATTTTCTCATACTGATAATACACACACTGCTCCCATTGTTTTCACACTGCTTCAACTGTTTTCACACTGCTGCTACTGTTTTCATATTGTTCTCATACTGTTTTCCACACCATACATTTAACCTCTTTGTTATCAGCAAAAGCAGCGAGATTGACAACCTCACTGCTTCGTTGGGGAAAAGCGAATTGTTTGTGTTGTGTAGGTTCCACGTTGCTGCTGAACCGGTAGTGCGCCCTGCCATCTCAGATGCATTAACCTTCTAAAGTTACTCCTTCCTCCTACTGGTCGATTCAACCTTGGTTTTTTTTTCTGAGGGAAACTTTCTACTATGATCTTCATACCTTCCTCTTGGGGTCTCCCAACGAACGTGTGTTACACGCGCATGAGGCCACAACGTCAAGCGTAAGAGGGGAGCACTTGGGGACGACGAGATCCGAGCATTCGCCAGCATGACCGAGGTTGTGAAAGATGTCGCCTCGGCCATCCGCAAGACCAAGGAAGTGGACATGCACCCTGACCTCTACTTGGCTGTGATGGACCAAATTGGGTACACCGACGAGAACCTAATGGTGGCTCTAGTCCACCTCGTCGACCACATGGCTCAGGGGGTGAAATTCGTCGGCATGTCGGGGGCGCACAGAACCCTTTGGCTCAGAACCTTCCTTGCGAGGTACCACATGGACTGAGCCAGTGTCGTGGTCCTGGAGGTGGCAGCAGTAGCAGCATATCGACGACGATGAACTGATCACGATGTGATGATGTATATTTTGGGTTAGCTAGGGCTTAAAAACTTTTCTTTATAGTCTGTATATTTTGATGAGGTGGTATATACTAACCCCTCAGATGATGGTGAACTTGGTGGTGGTGGTGGTGGTAGGATGACATCCACTTTTGATGTGGTGGTAGGTGATGCCCTTTGATGGTGTGTTGGAAACCCCAAGAGGAGGGTGTGACGAGCAAGCGGCAAGAATTCCCCTCAGTTAAGAACCAAGGTTATCAATCCAGTAGGAGGAAGAGGATCTCAGGAAGGTTGACGCCACTGACGATGGTGCTGGCGCTTCACCGGTGTCAGCAACAACGTGGAACCTGCACACAACACAACCAAAATACTTTGTCCCAATAGTACAGTGAGGTTGTCAATCTCACCGGTCTTGCTAAAAACAAAGATTAGACATATAATATTGGTATCAATATTGGAGCATGGGAACATGCAAACTGCTGTAGTTCTATGCACGAAAGTTACTCTCAAGATGGGAAGGACCTTATGTTATTGAAGAAGTGTATCGCTCGGTGCAATCAAAATTGCTCCCCTCAAAGATAACAGTACACAAGTTGTAAATGGGCAAAGACTCAAACATTATATTTCCGGGGATTCTTATGATGAAGATGTTGATATTATTCAAGTAATGACTCCGGAGAAGTTTATTAGAGGGAAGATTCCAGAATCTGCAGAATCCGTTTTCGAATAGGTAACAATTGTGTTAAGAAAAAGTTCGCGTATCGCTTTCCACCTTTTATTTTTATCTTATATGGAAAATATGAAAAATATTGAGACGAAGAGGGGTAGAAGACGGTGCCCGAGGGCACCACACCATGCCTGGGAGCGGCCCACCCCTGGCCGCGCCTAGCTATGGGGTGGGTGCCCCGGAGCACCTCTCCGACCCATTTTCGCACTTCACCTTCCTTTCGTTCCGTATGTTTCTGCTATCTAATCCCCCGGACCCCCCGAGGTCCGTATATTGTTTTCTCGTCATGTTTCTGTTTCGACCTGTTTCTGCCAGGATCTGTTTTCAGTTTTAGAAGCACCATGGTCTAAGCCAACAACAACAAGGGAAAGGCACCGATGAAAGATGATCTCCAAGAACGGAAGCCGGAGGAGGAGATAGAGAGTGAAGCTGAAGGAGACGTAGAAGAAAACCCGCGAGTGCACCCACACGCCACCATCGCAAGCATTGGAGTGGTTGCAAAACCCTCAAAGCAAACAGCAAGGATGAGCACCGGAGGGAAGGGCCCACATCATTGCTTAGCTTCAAGGACACCACTTTCAGGCATTAAGAAACCTTTCCATACCTTAATTCATGAGTATCAATCTATGAGGGTACCCAAGGCCAAGTTTCCTTCTCGCTGGGATATGGATCGTTCTAGCCATGCATGTGAGGAAAGCCCTCGACCTGATATAGTGTGGGGGAATAATTCCAAGAGCTGGGATTCACCGCTGGACAAGTTCCAGGAATGTATTGAGGAGCAATACGGAGCTGATAAGCAGGCTCATCGATGTGATTTATGATTTGATGGAGTCAGTTGATAAGCTGATTAAGAAGAGTTCACCACCACCACCAAAGAAATAATTCAGCATTGGTATTGGCATCCCCTTGGCTTGTTCCAACCTTGGGGGAGTGTCGTGGTATCACACCTTTATCTTTCACCTTTTTACCTTTAAGTAGAGACATATCATGAGTAGAGAAGTTATCGTATATGATGGTTTCCAGTATGAAAGTATCTCTCCTTTAGTTGGTTATCGATGTATTCCTTGGTTTGAGTTGCCGTAATAGAATATTAATGAGAAGTTTTATCATTTGCTTTCTACACTTTATTTAAGTTTGAAATTTTGTTATATGGTTGATCTTGTTATTAGTATTGGTATCAATATTGGAGCATCAAGTTAATCTAGTTGGTTTTGGCAAACTTAACATTTGTCAGTAAAAATAATATGTTGAGACTAAAGTAGAAAAGAGCGAGTTGCATGTAGATATATTATTCCATGATTTTTATTTCTTGTTGCCTCATAAGCTTAGTATTCTCAAGTAAGATTGTTTGTACCTCCAGGGAATATTGTATGATTGGTTCTATCATATGTATATTTGTTTGTTTTCCCTCAACTCTTATGCTTGCTACCCAGCCTTGCTAGCCAAAAACCTGTATTGAGAGGGAATGCTTCTCGTGCATAAAAACCTTGAGCCCCAAAACCATGCCATTTGTGTCCATCATACCTACCTATATGTGGTATTTAACCACCACTCCAAGAAAATTGCTTGCGTGCTACCTTTAAACCTTCGAAATTACACCTGTTTTGAGCCCCTGTTTTAGCTCATGAGGACGCAAATAGAGAATCTTTATCTCACTTGTTGATTGGACTTTACACACCTGGACTAGTGGCTTCATCCGCTTATCCAAATGATAGAAGAGCTGGCAGCGGGGTGCCCAGCCCCAAACTTAATAATACAAATTCTCTTCACTATTTTTTCCCTGATTTATCAGTCAAAGCATAATTGTGTAAACAAAAGATAAAGAGGGATGGCCTTTTATACGAGTTGCGTCCTTCAATGGGAGCCGCTCCTGTGAAGTCTAGTTGTCTTGTGACGTACTGTATTTTCTGTTTTCCATTCGTTGACATAAACATACACCACTCTCAAAATTGTTTTCATTACTTCTGTTTATAAAATGAAAAACTCTAGCACATGAGTTAATCCCTGCTTCCCTCTGCGAAGGGCCTATCTTTTACCTTTATGTTGAGTCAGTAAACCTACTCCTTTTTGTCTTAAGAAAGCTTTTGATTTGTTGTGATCCATCCATCTATATGTTGATTTACTCAATCATGTCCTTTATTCTTCCTTGTTTAGTAAAAATGCTTTTATCTGATTTAATACCACTTTGAGAGTTATCAATGACCGCAAATAGAATGTTATGGTTGAGCATGATGAACTCTAAAATATAAGCTCTAATATAAAGACTCTTATCGAAAGTTAAGTATTCTGTTAATTGTTCTCTGACCAAGAACGTAGTTTTCCTTCACCAATTATGATTTCCGTTTGCACCTTTATTGTGATTTCCTCTACTTGTTTCAAGTTTAATTGTATGAGAGGAAGTTACTGTCTAGAATGACTTTAAATTGATAGATGAGATGCTTCTTGTCCGAATTTTATTTATCGACACCTCACTCCATAAACATGTGGTCATGTTTACTGAGTTCAGTTTCGCTTGGGGACAAGCGAGGTCTAAGCTTGGGAGGAGTTGATACGTCCATTTTGTATCACTATTTTATATTGTAATTTTCTGTTATTCATCGGTATATTTCATGTTATGATGCATTACTTATGTTGTTTCATCTTATTTTGCATGTTTCATAATTTTTGGAGAGTAAACACCGGGATAAGAAATCTGATGGAAAAAACACCGTCAAGATACCCTATTTCAGAAGATCAGAAAAAGAAGGGGGGCATTGGGGATGTCTTAGAAATCCATGAGAGGGAGCTAGCTACGAGGAGACCCGGAGGGGGGCCACAGGAGGCCCACACCATGCCTGGGCGCGGTCCCCCTTGGTCGCTCCTAGGGTGGTGTGGCCACCCTGGCCCACCGCGGGCCATCTTCTTTCGCGTACTTTACCCCCCTGGGAACCCTAAGCCTCAAGGAACCATCGAGGAAATATTTCGCCGCCTCCTCGGGGCGGAAAACAACAGAGAGACAAAAGCTCTCCGACAGGGAGAAATCTGCGAGGGAAATTCCTCCCCGGAGAGGGGAAATCATCGCCATCGTCACCGTCATCGCTCTGAGCATCATCAAGATCGTCATCGTTATCATCATCATCACCAGCACCCTCACCATCCATCTCCATCCCGCTGGAACGATTAGGGTTCTATTTCGTTGTTCTTTATTAGATCTCTCTCCTAGTGTGGATTACTTGTTAGTAATTGATGCTTGTGAGATTTATCGGTGTTTGCACTTTATGACCAGATTTTTATTCATCATTATTTCACCTCTGATTATGATCCATATGATGTCTTGTGAGTAGTTCATTTAGTTCTTGAGGACATGGGAGAAGTCAAGATCTTAGTAGTGGAATTATGTTGAAGTAATATCTAGTGGTTTGACTAGTGGTGTCATGTGAACGTCGACTGCATGATACTTCACCTTTATGGGCCTATGAGAATGCATTGTCTATTTGGCTACTAATTGTGGGGTTGCTGGAGTGACAGAAACCTAAACCCCCGTTAGGAAACCGATCCACGAGGGTGTGTAGGATCCCAGAGTTTAAGGCTGTGGTTAGATTTATCTTAATTACTTTCTTGTATTTGCGTATGCTTGCAAGGGGTTTAATCACAAGTATGTTTTTGTCCTATTTGGGAGGTGTATTAGCATAGGTTCACCCACACAACACCTATCAAAACAATAAATATTAATCAACTGTATGAAAGGAAAGCACTTGACGAAATTCCATATGTCCTCGAGAACGTTTGGTAATCATAAGTAGAACAACCGGCTTGTCCTTTTCCTCAAACTGATTGGGCCACTCGTTGTAATTATATTTACTGTCTTTTATTTACTCGCACTTTATTTATCTGCTATATCAAAAACCACCAAAAACACGTTTTCTAGTGTTTACGGTGAATCCTCTATCCAACATGCTTGTCAAAACCTTCTGCTCCTTCTTGGGTTCGACGATCTTATTTATCGAAAGTACTACGATACACCCCCCCTGTACTTGTCGGTCATCAGCTATCTCCTCCGAACATTCTAGGTTCCGGACCAACTGAATTATGGCCAAATAGTTGGCATAGTTTGTTTAAATGTGCCCATATTCCACACAAACATGCATCTTGGAAGCATAAACAATGTTGACGGAGGAAGTTTTCCTTTTCATTGAATAAATAAACAATTTTCAGTTTTCCGAGTGACAAAAATGGTTTTTTTTGTGAAGGACCTACCACAAATATGTTGCAAAATATGGGAGATGCATTTTTTATAAAAAAAAAATACTAGACCATGTTATATGCACAAATAGCCAATTTTTTTTCCTATGAAAAGGTTTACATCCACCTATTTTGAAAAACACAAGTTTCTGCCGATTCAGCTGGAAACGGGTCAAATTTGAACTATATGTACCTCATAGTTTGCTCATGATTTTTCGCAAAAAACATTTTTAGGTACACAACTACCTATTTTATCATAGATACACCAAGAGTTTATCAATATTCAACCCCTAGCTACGAATGGTCCTGCCCGCCGTCTTGACTTTTTCTTGAAGCCGGCTTAGAAAATCCCAGAAAATTAAAATAAACCCAAAATGATGCAAGACCTTCGCGTGGTGTCATTATATATGTCCTAATATCCACCAAAAATAATAAACTTGCAATACGACGGTTGTGTTGAAAATGTGTTCATAAAAATGAGCTATTTCCTCCGAACATTCTAGTGTTTCGGGCCAGAATGACGGGTATTATGGCCAGATCCATGACATAGTTTGTTTAAATGTGCCTATATTCCACACAAACATGCATCTTGTAAGCACGGACAATGTTGACGGAGGAAGTTTTCCATTTCATTGAATAAAAAAAACCATTTTCTATATTCCGAGTGCGAAACATGGTTTTTTTTGTGAAGGACCAACCACAAATATGTTGCAAAACTTGGTAGATGCATTTTTTTTGAAAATATTAGACCATGTTACATGCATAAATCACCAAAGTCTTGCATGTGAAAATGTTTCTATCCACCTCTTTTGAAAAATAGAAGTTTCTGCCGATTCAGCTGCAAACAGGTCAAATTTGAACTACACGTGCCTCGTAGTTTTCTCATGATTTTTGAAAAAAATCATTTTTAGCTACACAAGTACCTATTTCATCATAGATACACCAATATTTTCTTAATATTCAACCCCTAGCTACGAATGGTCATGCCCCGGAGCCCTTTTCGACGAAACCGTTGACCCTTTATTATTAATTCCATTCTTACTCATGATTTTTTTTTTAAGAAAGTAGCTTGAACAATATGTATGATGATGTAGATATGTTTCTCTTTTCGAAACGAGTTAAAGAACTCAGAATCCGAATTCGAATACAAAAGTTATGCTCAAATGGTGAGTAGCTCAAAAAAATCATAGGCCGTCGGCGTAGTGCCAAAAAAAATGTATATGCCGACGGCGGTCGGCGTACGTATTTTTATTTGCATTTTGGATTAGTATGTCTTGATCTACGCCGGCGGCCGCGGCCTTTCCCCGTCGGCGTATTTCGGCTCTCCCATAGTGACGTGTGTATATATGCGGTTATTACATTCGATTGGGGAAAAAGTTACCCATAGAGTTGGTGACGCCCAGTTCGCGTTTTCGGTTCGGTGGCCGTGAAGATTTTAAGCACTTTTCTCCCATGTACGGCCGTTCCATTTCCAGCGAGTAGAAAGTTCAGACAACAAAACTTGTATGGTGCGTGCGCAGTGGTCTCACGTTAAAAGTTTCATTGCTAGCTCTTTCCTTTCTGGATGCAGATGTTGTACTGTACAGACGTCTTGGCTGAGCGTGTGTACTTTTCTGTATTTGAATTTTCCCTGATTGCGACCTTCAGTCCTCGTTAACTCTGCTGTGTTTCAATTCCAAAAAAAAAAAAAAAAACTCTGCTGTGTTTATATCTATTACATACTAAAAGCAATATACGGGTGTCTAATAGAGCCACCACGTTGAGCCACATCATCAAGATTATTTTTAATTGTTGGATTTAAAATGAACGACTAAGATTTAATGAAGATTAATATTACGTAACCGTGCAGTTTTGATCTGACACGTCTAATTTTGTTGCTCGATGGAGTCTTTTTTTTAGTGGTCTCGATGGATACCCTTGCGCTATGATTGTTTTTTTTTAGCCCATATGTCTCGCTAATGGGCTGTTATATGAGCTAAAGCCCACGTTTTATTTCTAACTAGACACGGCCCAGAATATGCTGGCACACATCAAATTTGCATGGACTTTGTCCAGTCCTAACTACGTACCATTAAATAATTTGTTTTTTGTGATGCGTACCGTTAAGTATCATAAGTCTAATACGACTATAGCAGAAGAAGTTAGAATAGTACTGTATTAGGTATTTTTTAGAGAAGATCAGTATGGAGCTTTGTTTTTGTTTTCTTGAGCACGCCTTGGAGGTTACAACAAACATAGTCAACACTAGACAACTCCAGAAAGGCAACCATCGAAGCACATAAGCAAAAAAACATCTCACATACAAGAAATTTCGAAATAGGTAATTGAGAGCGTCAATTGTAGAACCAAATCTTTGCTGGTCGGAAGAGTAGGACACAAACATCGAATGCTGAAAAACACCATCACACCATTGTTTCGCAAGCCAAACAAAAACTCCGCCGCAAACGGCAAAGCTCATATAGCAGTGGCGCGTCGGCCGGGCCGGGTTCAATCCCCTGCACCTTGGGCCCCAAATCCGCTAGCTCCGGCCGATCAAATTGACGAAGAACACTACATCTTCCTGCCTGCAGCCCTCAGACCGGTGTTGAAACAACAAACAATTACTGAAAACCGCGGCGAACATACATAGCAGTAGCGAACGCCACAAACTTGTAAGAGACACTATCATATCGCTCCTCAACGCTCACCGGAGAAGAAACCTTGAGATGGGCAGAGCGAGGAACATATTATTCTACATAGTGACGCCATCTACATCAAGACGCCACTGTCCCAAAAAAAAACTAACCTAGCCTAACTACCAGCCACGCACAAAGCAATGGGATCCCACGCTCCAACCGCCACCGGCGGAGCAGCAAATGGCGAAGAGAGGAATCCATGGGCCAGCCGGCTGGAGCACAATGGGGACTTGGTCGCCTCCCTTTCTCCTTGCGTGAGAGCACGGGAAGGGGAACAAAAGGTTGCATCGTCCAACTTTGCACGACGCCCAACCTGAGATTGCTATGTGCGACCCTAAAAATTGGAAGCCGAGAGTGACGCTTCTTGGGAGGATGGGGAGCAATTAACACTACCGTCATCGTTGGGACTTCTTGGGAGGTGATTCTTCTTCTACACAAACTACAAACATTTTCTAGCTTCAATGTTTGTATTTCATGACGACTGCTCGTAGAGGAGATGATGTGATAGCATGTGTCACAATAATCATCTTGTACAAATTCTCCAATGTTTTGCTTCATATTTAATAATTTCTCATAAATCCTATGTAGAGGCTAAGCTTTAATTGTAAGCAGCACTGTTATTTAGCTTTAGTTAAGTGATGGTTACATCTGACAATAATGGAAGTCATAGGTGATGTATAGTGTAGTTTGCATTTTGGCACCTTTCAAGTAAGTTTTCTATTTCGATATGTATATGAGTTTGGTCTATATATTGTGGATTTTATTTCCAATAATTTGGAGAATGAGAGTTTTCTCTTTTAGCAAAAAAAAAGTACATTCAATTAAACATTTTGGCCAATGAATCATATGGTGCTCCATTTAAGCTAAAGTATATTCGCAACTACGATTAATGTCGTGGTAATTAATGCTTCGAAAAACTATCGGACTTAGCAACAGTGAGAAGAAAAAAAGCATAAAATAGTATTAAATTATTAATTAGATTGTCCATTATTATTGTGATGTCTAAAGTATTAACATATAAGAGTAATCATTTATGATGTCTAAAGTTTTAACACATAAGAGTAATCATTTAAAACTATAACATTCTTAGGTGCTGCCCTCGCATTTGCGAGGGCCACCCTGCTAGTTGTCAAGAAATGTAAGAACGTATACTACGTATATATACAGCGTTGCGACAGTACTACTTGGTCTCTCCACGCTACAGGGGGGATCCCTTCTTCATTTGACTGGGTTGATATTCCATGATCAATTAGGTGCAGAGAGTTAGTCATGGCCGGTCTCGTATAGAATATAAATAGTGTAATGTCTTCGCTAGCTACCTTCACAGTGTTGTACGTCTTGGGCTTGTATGCTGCTCTCTACATCAACTTGGAACTGTTTACATGGTCAAGAAAGAAAGTGAAACGTGCTAAAATATAATATGACGATGTTGCTTGGTCTCTCCATCCTATCAGGGAAATTGACGAAGCTGTTCTATTTTAGGTGGAGAGAGACAGAGGGAGCTAGTCATACCCCCTACTAGTTCTAGGCAATGAATAGTTTAACGTTTTCGACGTTGACAGTCTGCTCGGTTTGGGAAAGAAGCTGTTGCAGCCGGAAATTCGAAACGGCGTATGAAATTTGGGAATAAAAAACAATTTAAAAATTGTGCCAAAACAACATATCCAAGCTACATGCTTGCCAAATTTCGTGAAATAATGATACTCCCTCCGTCTCAAAATAATTGTCTTAAATATGGACAAAAATAGATTTATCTAACACTACAATATATCTAG
The DNA here is from genome assembly GCA_028641055.1 of Alopecurus myosuroides. Taxonomy (NCBI): domain Eukaryota; kingdom Viridiplantae; phylum Streptophyta; class Magnoliopsida; order Poales; family Poaceae; genus Alopecurus; species Alopecurus myosuroides. The sequence continues at coordinate 305,807,910 of CM054063.1, read as the reverse complement.
ATACATCCATTTTTATCCAAGTTTAAGACAATTATTTTAAAACGGAGGGAGTATATGTGGTGCATGCAAGCGAGTCTTCTAGCATCATGCAAGCGAGTCAAGTTATTTGGTAGACAGGCTGTGCACGTACACGTGGGATTGCACGTGTGTATGTGGTTACATTCCTTGGGGGAAATTACCCATACTTGTAAATTGACTTTAACATCACGATAGCGATGGAGGGGGAGGAGAGAGGAGCTAGAATGTGGTCTTGGCAACCGGAGTAGTACCAGACTTGCCGCAATTCAAACCCTGGCGGCAGCAGCGGGCCCATGGGGAGTTGGTGACGTCCGCCAGCGCGCCTTGCGTTCCCGCTTCGTTACGCTAAGTCGCACCTGGTCATTTCAGCGGTGAGCCTTTGAAGATGCTACAATTGTTTGGATTCACAAAATAAATAAGTGTGACATGATGGTCAAGGGTTAACATGATTGATTGAATACTATTGTCAGGAAAACATCTGTTGTTTCTAAGCACCTCACTTGAAAGTAACTAAGAAGTTAAGCTTGCTAGGACGGGAGTAGTCTGAGGATAGGTGACCGATCGAGAAATGTTAGTAGAAGCGAGCGATTTAAATTAAAATTAAAATGATTAGAGAAAATATAAATATGTTTATAGTGCGATTAACTGGTTAAAATATTTTTAAAAAAATTAGACAAAAAATTTGATAAAAAAAATTCAGCCTATCTATTACGCCGATGGTTTTTCTACGCCGGCGACACCTAGGCTACACCGACAGGGCCCAACGCCGATGGGGCATATGCCGACGGCCCCCGTCGGCCTAGCCCCACACCGACGACATTCCTAGTGCGTGTCCGCCCGTACGTTGCGTAAATTGACCGTCCCTTATAAAGTTGCACCAAATTAACATGTTTTTTTCTTTTTACCGGTGTTGTCAAGTTGTCATCCCCTTCGGGCCTAGTTTGTTTCTACTCATTTCTAGGGGATTAGTAGGAATAATCTTCAGGCCTTGTTTGGTACGGGTGTATATTTGGGGATTGGAGGGGATTATCCCGGTCAAATCCCAAATCCCCAAAATTCCCCGAAAACCGTTTGGTACGAGTGTATTAGCAGGGTTTATCCCCACTTTTCCCCAAAATTCCCCCAACCTATAGTGTATTTTTTTTCATATCAAATCCACTCCCTCTAGCAAGTGGATTGGGGGAAGGGATTTGAGGGGATTGGGTGGAGGTGGGGTTTCACCCAAACCCTCTAGGGATTATCCCCACTAATCCCTAAAATACTCTAGTACCAAACAAGGCCTCATAGGGATTGGGTGAAACACCCACCTTCACCCAATACCACCAAATCCCCATTTATTCCCAATACACTAGGGTATGAACATTGAGAAAAATACACTAGAGTTTGAAGAATTTTAGGGGATTTGGGGGGAAATGTGGGAATGGGAATAATACCTGTCAAATACTCTAGAAACAAACGCTATTTTGATAATATGTGAGGATTTGGGTTTAGATAGGTACTATCCCCACCAATTCCGGGAAAAACTCTAGAAACAAACGGGACCTCAACATGCAGTAGCTGAATGCGTACTTGCAGTAGTGTGTAGCAAGAGTTTTTTTTTTCTTGACAATATAGGAGGGAGTCGGAACAGTCAAACACATGATCGGCGGCTAGGTCAATGTCTGAACTACGCTCACAATTAACAAGCTTGGTAGACCCGTCACGGAAGTAGTTCGATTTCAGTATTTCACCTACTCTTACTCTGTTTCCCGCGCGCGCTTTCCTAACTGCTGCCTATATATGGTAGCACACGAAACAAACTCTACATCACAAGAAGCAACTCGGACTCGGCTTAACCTTCACCAGCTCTCTTGTTGCCAATTAATTCGTTCTCTCTCGCCAATCATACCTCATTAACGACCTCCTCGATCGACAGCTAGCAATGGAGGTTAAAGTGTTGAGCTCCAAGCTCGTCAAGCCCTCCTACGATGCCGCCGCAGCACCGCCCACCGAGTACATCTCTCTCTCCATCTTCGACAGGGTGACGTTCGACATGCAGATGGCAATCATCTACGCCTTCGCCGCGCCGGCTCCTTCCACGGCTGCCATCGAGAAGGGCCTCGCAGCGGTGCTCGCCCAGTACCGTCCCTTCGCCGGCCAGATCGGTGTCAACCCAGACGACGGCTCACCCTCGTTCATTCTGAACGATCGTGGTGTCCGCTTCGTGGAGGCTTCCGTGGACGCTGACATGGTTGACATGGCGCCAGCCAAGCCCACGCCGGACCTCCTTAAGCTGCACCCGGACATCGAGGGTGACCTCGAAGAAGTGGTGCTGCTCCAGCTCACCCGGTTCCGGTGCGGCTCCCTGGCCGTCGGCTTCACCTCCAACCACGTCGCCGCAGACGGGCACGCCACCAGCAACTTCCTTGTCGCCTGGGGCCGCGCCACCAGAGGCCTACCCATGGGCCCCGCGCCCGTGCTGCACCACAAGGACCTCTTCAAACCACGGTCGTCGCCACGCGTGGAGCACGACCACCGCAACAGGGAGTACCGCACTCCGTCGCCTACAGACGTCGTCGGCCACCACGGCGACGGCGTCGACAACATCGTCATCCACAAGGCCCACTTCACCAAGGATTTCATCGCTGGTCTCCGCGCCAAAGCGTCTGAGGGACGTCGCCGCCCGTTCAGCAGGTTCGAGACCATCCTCGCCCATCTGTGGCGCACCATGACACGTGCCCGTGACCTGAGCCCGGAGGAGACCTCCAAGATTCGTCTGTCCGTCGACGGGCGACACCGCCTCGGCAAGCCAGCAGAGTACTTCGGCAACATGGTGCTCTGGGCGTTCCCACGATCCAGTGTAGGTGACCTCCTGAACCGGCCGCTGAAGCACGCCGCGCAGGTGATCCACGACGAGGTGGCCAGGGTGGACGGCGCCTACTTCCAGTCCTTCGTCGACTTCGCCACCTCGGGCGCCGTCGAGAAGGAGGGGCTCGCGCAGAGCGCAGTGTGCAAGGATGCGATGTGCCCTGACGTGGAGGTCGACAGTTGGCTGACGTTCCCGTTCTACGAGCTGGACTTCGGCACCGGGAGCCCTAGCTATTTCATGCCGTCCTACTTCCCCACGGAAGGGATGCTCTTCCTTGCGCCGTCGTACATCGGCGACGGCAGCGTCGACGCCTTTGTCCCAGTCTTTGAGCACAATCTTCAGGCCTTCAAAGAATGCTGCTACTCGCTAGAGTAGGTGGCCGTTGCTGGGAATCGGTCCAAGGAAATGTGAGACACAGATTCGTTCATTGAATTAAGATAAGAAGGCGGTGGGAGAAAGAATGTAGATTACGGAAACAGTATCTTTTTCTTTCTTATTGAGTTTTGTGTAGGGGCCGGGCTATACGTATGTGTGTACACAAATGTTATCATGCATGTACAAATAAAATGAAATTTTGGATGAATGATTTTCATAATACATGGTCAATGGATATATATAAAATAAAATAAAATGTTTTTCTTTTTCTCTTAGTGATCTTATCCATGAACATCACTTAGATTTTATTGGTTTACAAGAAACCATGAGAAAAACTATTGATAGCACTACTTGGAGAAAGTTTGATCCTGATAATTTTTTCACTTGGCACTGGTCCCCTATGTGGGAAGGTCTGGGGGAATTTTCTGTGCCACACAATTTCATAGATTTAATATCATTTCAGCTGAGATTAGTACATTTCATGTACTAGCTAAAGTCATGGACAGGAAATTAAACTAAATTAAAACTTGTGTCTAGTTGTGGTGTATGCTGCTGCTTGAGATGAGCATAAGTGTCAAATCTGCATCTCAACAAGTCACTCGGGTGAACCCATAGGGTTTTGATTAGGAGAACGTGTAGTCGCTGGTGACAATTGTCGGCTAGACAGGGGGCACGATTTACCCAGGTTTGGGGCCCTCGTAGAGGTAAAACCCTTACTCCTGCCTCTGTCGATCTGTATTAACGAGTAGATCAGTTACAATGGGGGGTTTCTCAAGTCGAGAGTATGATCTCGATCTCAAGGCTTGGAGGTGCGGTATTGGTTGATCCCTCTCCTGTGGTTCTCCTGGACTTATATAGGTGGCCAGGTCTCAAACCGTACCCGGAGAGGACTCGAACTCTAACCTAAGGTCGGTTACAAGTTTCCTAACTTGACCCGCAAGGCTTTACGGGTGGGCTCCAAGTGGGCCTTCTAGAGTTACTCAAATCTCGAGTCACGTCCCGACCACCATTTCACCTGGACCGGAAAGAGGCATCTATGAATTGATAAAGACTGCCATAATAATCTAATAAAAGATTCAAAAAAGGAAAATCATGCCGGGGAATAAATTTTCCCTAGCCCGAGCCGCTTCCCCTGTAGTTGGCAGCTCGTTCTTGACAAATCCGATCGGGTGTTCATAATCTGGAGTAAAAGGATTCCAACCTTTGCATGCCGGTACCAAAAACCGATGCCTTACCACTTGGCTATACTCCAAACGGGGGGAAGGCTCGATGAAAACGAGCTGGGATATAGATTTTTCAGAAGGAAGAGTTAGTTACCCTCGGTCTTCCTTCTTTCCCGGGAATCAAGGAAGTAGTAGCGGGACAGTCCTTTATTTCCCCCTTTAGTTTAGACCAACTACAACAAGCTCGCTCCTGAGGATGTGGAAGTTCTGTTTCAGTAATCCTTGACGTCTCCTTTGGAGCTTGGGCCGTGGGCCTGAGACCGGGTAGGCTCATCCGACAGGCCTAGGATTCATCCCTTCGTCGGCAGCCCCCGAACGTTTACTTGACTGAGAATCCGTCGAGTGGACGCTCAGAACTTATCTTGATTTCCTTTCGATTGGTGGCTTCAATCGTTTGAAGAGGATGTGTATCCTGTATGCGATGCATTTCTTGTACTCGAGAATCGAGAAAATAAAAAGTGCCTCTGTGTTTGGCTGTTTCCGCAGAAGGATGTGGCTCAGTTGTTTGGCTCACCCGAAAGGTCAGCGCCAATTAATTGCATCTAGGGCAAAAATAGTTCTGGCCTACACAGATTCAAGACCTCCGACTCGAATTCGGTGAGGTGATCATTGCGACTGGGCCGTAGAGGTCTTACCGAGTCGAACTTAACCTAATTGGGTACCCGGCGCGTCCGCTAGGATTTTTCTTCGTGTTGTTGACACGGAATTTTACCGGAGGACGCATCTTGAGTGCGATTCTAGACACTCAAGAGAGATCTTTTGGGTCTTACCTTTGTATTCGAAAGAAATACGGCATCCGGATGTGCCTAGTCGGCCGAACGATCCAGGAGATTGATGTGTGTACACCGTATAATCGAGTGGTAGGATCTACGCACTCGTAAATTTTTATCCAGGGATATTTCGAGTGGAAATTTCTCCCTTGATTTTGTGCACAAAGTTTTTTTTGTGCTTTGTAGTCTTCCTTCCATACGAAAGAGTTTTCGTGTTTGGAAATCTTGTCGTGCCCATTTGAAAGGAAATTTCGTATCTGGGGCTTTCATGCGAGAGAATTTTCGCGTCACAGTTTGCCCATACGAAGTTATTTCGTGTTTGGAGCTTTATGCGAAGGAGTTTTCGCGTCTTGATTTGCCCATACGAAGTATTTTCGTGTTTTGGGGCTTTTATTCGAAGGAATTTTGAGCCTGATGATGCTCACCATGACGTCATAGCGCACTTTATGCTCCCGATGGGACGTGACAGAGCGAGAGCAGAGGTGCTGGCCCACCTTGTCAGCTTTTTGACCGGAAACGAGACGTCGTTTCCGGTTTTTACGCGAACTGCGCGCAGTAATTGCGCATGATCTTCTGTTAAGATCGTGGCACGAAACAACGTTCACCGCCGTTTCATTTCGGCTTCACGCGTGGCCGCCGCGATGAGCGCCACGTCGCTCGATGAGCGGCCATGATTAGATGATACCATGTATAAATACGGCCCTTAGGTGAATAATGAAAACTTCCCATCATTCGCTTCCCAGCTTTCACCCTCCTAGCCTTCGTCTTTCTCGCGCTCCTTCCCTGTCCTCAAGCTTGCACCAGCGCTCATGGCGGGAGGCAAGAAACGCAGCGCCGTGGTTTCCTCCTCTCGGGCGCCCGAAGATGCTCGTGCCGCGCCTGCTCCGCGCTCCGGCGACTGGCGCTCCGCCAACACCACGCAGAAGAGCATCAAGGAGATGCAAAGGGAGGGACTGTTGCCTCCCGAAGCCGGGAAGCGGGTTCGCCTCGGCAAGAAAGATGAGGTACCCAATCCCCACGCGAACGAGCGCGTGATCTTCGCGGATCACGTTTCGCGTGGGCTCTCTCTCCCTCTCCATCCTTTCTTCGTGGCATTGCGGTATGTCTACGGCATACAGCGCCATGACTTGCCTCCGAACGCGGTGCAACACATTTCGTGCTTCATCGTGCTTTGCGAGTGCTTTCTTGGCATTCGGCCGCACTAGGGCCTCTGGAAGGCCTTGTTTAAGGTGCGGGCATTCCGCGAGAGATCGCGGGTGGAAACGGAGCTTGGGGAGCCGCTGCGCACCGGCGGCTTCGGGATCCAGGCGAAATCGGACACCCTCTACTTCGACATACAATTCCTCGACTCCGCGCAAGGGTGGAGGAAGAAGTGGTTCTATGTCGTTGACGACAGCGCGGATGGAGTCAGTGAGTTCCACCCATTCGGCGTCTTGAAGCAGCGGAAGTCTTGGGCGCACATGCTCTCAGTCGAAGAAAGCCGAGTCGTTGCCCCTCTACTCGCCAAGGTTGCAGCGCTCCGCGATCAAACTGCAGGAGTTGCGCTGAACGGCTTGCACCTCACGAGCCTGTTCCTTAAGCGCGGGATCCAGCCCCTGCAAGCGAGGCCTTCTACCATGTGGGAGTATCAAGGAGCTGAAGACCCCAGCCGAGTGAGCCGAGAAGAACTCTCGAATGCCGAGTTCGAGAAGAAGATCGCGGCCATCACGAAGCTGAAGGTATGCGAGTCTTTCACCGGTTGTCCAATCGCAGCCTTTGAAGCCTCGAATCCTCCTCCATCCGAAGTAAGTTCAATGCTGTTTCTGTCTTCAACTTCTCTTTCTCTCTTTTTGTTCTTGTTTGCGAATTTGTTGACTGAATTCCTCCTTCTTGTAGAGTCTCGCGGTGGTCACCTGCTACCCGCCAGTCTCCGGCGAGGAAGCCTCGGACCTGTTGGCGAGCAACCTGGACGTTCCTGTCGACACCAGCGTTGCCGACACCGACTCGAGTTCCGAGAACGATTCTTCGGATGACGTGGAAGAATCGGGTAGCGATCTCCACCATCGCAAACGCCGCCGAGCGGGAGACGATGAGGCCACCTCCAAGGATAATTCCTTGGGTGGGGGATCTGACAAAGAGCCCCTCATCGTGACCCCACTAAGTGTGTGCGCTCCTCCCTCTCCTCAGCCGAAGATCCAGACCGTCTGGAACGCAGATATGCTGGTCGACGAAGATGATGACGAGTAAGTTTTTGCTTCTTCGTTCTTGTCGAACGTTTCCTTCTTATTCCTTCTGACATTGTTGTTTTCCTTCATGATAGGCTCCAGTCCATCAGCCCCGGCCGGTTTGCCTCTTCACTTCCTCTCGAGAAGAGGAAAGATGCCGCTGCTGCGGGTGGGACCCCCACTGCCGGGACCGTCCAGAATTCACCGAGCCCAGCCCCCACAGCTGCGGCTACGGAATATAGGCTCCCTAGCTTTGCAGTTGGGGCCTCGACTTCGAAAGAAGTGTCCGGTAGCTCGGTTGATCCTCTCTGCATTGCTCAAGGCCAGGTAAATTTTTCCATTTTCCTTTGCCTCCTGTACTTCGTTCGTTTAGAATTTTTATCGGGCGCACGGCAGTGCTCCCGATGGGAGTAGCCCCCGAGGTTGTAGTTAATCGCTTGCGATTGGCTACAGGATCAAGAATTTAAGCTCTTTTCTTCTCTTCATTTTGTCGGGTGCACGGCAGTGCTCCCGATGGGAGTAGCCCCCGAGGCTGTACTCGAATGTTTGAAGTTGTGTATAGGCTCAATCTTCTCCCCTCTGACTTTTCATCTTCATGTTTTTGCAGTCTCTTCTTGACTCCCTCGCAGCCATTAGCCGTCGCGTTATTTCGGCTGAAACAGATTGCGTGACCCTTCGGGCAGATCGCGATCGACACATCTCGGAAGGCCAGCTTCTTCGAGGTAAGTTGATATACTCCTTCTATCCAATCTTTTCGATCATGCGAACTTCTTTGTGTTTTAAGCTTATCGCTGTGTATCTCAAGACGAAGTGCTGAAGGCCGAGAAGATGGATGCTGTCACTCGGGTAAGCACCCTGGAGGCTCAGTTAGAAGCTGCTCGAAAGGAACTTGAGTCCTCTCGCAAGCAGTCGACTGACCTCGAGGGAAAGCTCACTGATGCCCAGGATGCCCTGAAGAAATTGGAGGAAGCTGGCACCAAGCAAGACAACGATCTCGTTGACTTCCTTGGCCCTCTGGCCCAGAGTTTCGCAGGTAAGTTGCACTTATACTTTGTTGCTTCTCGACTGGCTGGTATGTTCTTTGGAATTACTGTTTCCCTTTGCAGATCTTCTTGGCGTTGCACTGGAGCTGCTCGGGGTTCAGTGGGTGGACGCCTTGACAGACTCTTGCGCTCAACTTCGAAGGCATGCAAGTGGGATTTGCTCCCTCATTAGCACTGCTACTCGAGTGTTGACGCAACTCCACGAGCGTCTTCTGGTCGACGCTGCGGTTCCGCCCACGCTGGATGGTCTCCTGAAGGTTTTCCTGGTGGGCGATCTCCTTCAGGCCTACTCGGTCACTCAGTCGAAGTCCGGGGCAAAGACTGCCATCCAGTTTGCACTGGCGCACGGAGCCGCAGGCTTGGACGAGGCATACTCGAACCTCCCCGTCGATGCTACTACGGGCAGAATGGTAGCGCTTCGTCCTTCCGGCGATCCGGCTAGAGTCCTTTCCCGGAAGTTATCTGATTTGATTGCCCGTGCTAGTCGCAGGGGGCAATCTGCTGTGAGTGGCAGCACTTCTGTAGTTCCTTAGGATAGTCTTTACGTAGTTTGTGCTTCCGATGTAATGAACCTTGGGATGTATTCCCGTATTCTTTATTTAATCGAAATGTTCTCTTGATATCTGAGATGCTTCCTGCGATTGATTGTCATGAGTTCCTCCCGATGGGAGTAGCCCCCGAGCACCTGTCGAATAGGTGGTTTATTTCTCGAATGGAACGTCTTGAATTGTTCCTTAACTTTTCTTATCTTCCTTGAGGTAACAGGCGCTGTCGCGGAGTCTTCGAGTGGATCTGCTGCACAAACAGATCCTCTTGTTGCTGTTGTTGGTACTTTTGCCGGCCTTCGTGACCGTGTCGCGGATGGTGAACGCAAGCTAAAAGCTTTGCGTGGGGTGGCTGACGTAGCCAAGTCCAAACAGAGGCTTGCGGTTGAACGTGAGCAGTTTGTGATGGATGAATTGGCAGCTGTTGCCAAGGATATGCTTTGTAAGTACTTCAGCCCCCCTAGCACTCCGTGTCTTCTTTCTTTCTTTGACTCTCTGTAGCTTTCTTTGCAGCTGTTCAGCCTGACGAACGGTGTGAAAAGCATTGGGTGGAAAACCATATTTTTCACGAAGCCAGTAGTTCTAAACCACATGCGAATAACTTCTGGTCTGACCGTAGTCGGGGCTTTGTTCTGGCCACTCTGAAGTATCGTGTGGCCCAAGCGAAGATACTGGTTGATAGTTGTCACGAGGCCTTGATAGCTTTGAATGGCGCTTTTTATCCCTTGGAAAGGGGTCCAGAAGATTTGAGCCAGCTACTCAGAACTTTTGGTCGAGTAGGCGAGATTCGGGAGTGCGTCCGTCAACAGTTGATCTGCGGGTCGTTAGTAGTACTCTCGTTTGTTCGATTATGGCATCTCAAGGTTAATTTCAACTCCGTGGCCAAGCTCCCAAATGCTCCAGTCGATATGACATCTCATTATACAGTCGTTCGACCTGCTGTAGAGGAGATTATTCGACTGACCTCTGATGAGGTTAATCGGGTTTTAGCTGAGGAAACTGCTCGTCACCATATGTAATTGTAGGATGTATGTATCATGTTGATTCTATATAGTTGTCTTCAAATTTTATAAGGTGCCAACCTTGTTTGTACTCTTGTATTAGTAAATGATGCTAAGTTAGGCGTAGCCCCCGTGTGTTTAGGGTGTATACATGTTATTTAGCGTGTAAAGATCAATGACTTGAGAAACTATGATTGAGAAACCATGTATTTTATTAATATGACTGAGAAGCCATGTATTGTCTTCGAGCTACAGCATGGCTAGTATAGCCTTATTTTGTCGAGTAGAATAATCTAAGGATAGAATTTGCGGAGGTGCGCAACATTCCATGGATTGGAGTAGATGCCACCGGTCTCGGGGTTCTTCAGTCGATAGGCGCCACTAGGGATAACTTCGTGTATTATGAAGGGTCCTTCCCACGGTGGCTCGAGCTTGTGTCCTTCCTTCTGCTTGAGTCGCAGCACCAAATCTCCTACCACGAAGGCTATGTGGAGTATACGACGGCTGTGGTAGTTGCGTAGCGATTGTGGATATACCGCGGATCTTGCGAGTGCAATGTCGCGTATCTCGTCGAGTGCATCCACGTCTTCCGCGAGTGCCTTGTTAGAGGTTTCTTCGCTGTAAGCGACGACTCGTGGGGAGCTGAACTTGACATCTTCGGGAAGGACTGCTTCAGCTCCGTATACCATGAAAAATGGTGTATATTTTGTTGATCGATTCGGGGTCGTGCGGAGGCTCCATAGTACGGCGGGTAACTCCTCCGCCCAGTGTCCTGCCGCTGGGTGCAGTCGATCTAGTATCCGTTTCTTTATTCCAGCCGAGACCAATCCGTTGGATCGCTCGACTTGACCATTGGTTTGCGGGTGAGCCACAGAGGCGAAACTGAGGGTGATGCCCTTTTCCTCGCAGAATTGCTTTGTTTCCTTTGCTGTAAAATTGCTTCCATTGTCGATGATAATGTTGTGTGGTATCTGTAACATCCCAGTGTTTGGGAGGTTATAAGGATCTAAATTTAATATGTGCATTTGCAAAGCATGCATCTGAAAGTACGGAAAATTTTGGCGCGAAAGTTTAAACGAATCAAAGTGACCAATGTTTCACTTGACATGATGAAATAGGTCTAGTTCATCTAGTCAAGAGTACATTTGGAGTGATCTTTATAACAAGTATCTTAAGAAACCAAATCACCTGATAAGATAAACCATTGTTGGTTATGACCAACACAAACTCTCAACAACCTTAACCACTAGTAGTTAAGTGACTTGGGATAATTCATTAGATATCTAGAACTCAAAGAGGGATGAGTATCCAAATCACATGTTTGATAATCATACTTCCACCAATGAGTAATACACAATTGAATCATCTCATTAATAGAAGTGTTATGCCCTCTCAAGCAATAACTCTATAAGATATCAACCATTCACAAAACATCTTTCCAAATTACTTAGTACCTACTAAATGAACCTTCACAAGTAAATCACCAAAGTTTAATAGAACTCAAATCATACAGACAGGTGTTAACTCAAAACCCACAAGTGGAAAATGACATCATAATGGTATTAACATATTTATCGAATATGTACATATCTCATCAACTATAAACGAAGTACTTAAGGGAATAATCAAATCTTCTTCAACCACTGTTAAAACCTTGATCATTACATATGATCTTTCCAAACCTCTATGTCTGTATCATGAATACAGATGAGTAATATAAAATAACAACATGACACTCTGAGTAACCAACTAACAATTATTACATAAGTCATTAAACCCTAATAACATTCACATGCTCATTGTCTTATTCATCTTATATAAGTGAGCATATGAGATCTCAACACATCAAGGAACCACTTGATCAACTTACTATCTTGAGTCATCAACCCACAAACAATCTATATTTCCACCCACATCAATAATCAACAAATCAAGTATCCCTGGATACAAGTAATGAATAACAACAAGATATAACCTCTATTAGAGGAATTGGATTGAAAGCTAAATAAAACCAATCATGTATGAGATAAGTATCTATCTTATGGTAAGCAAAACAAGAAATGTATAGAAGGATAATAAAAGCATGAATTAAATATTAATCTAGATCTTGTTAGTTTGGCTAGACCAATGTATCTTGTTTCCTCAGTCTCCTCCAGGATATTCTGCAAGAGAAGAAACCACAAGACAGGAAGAACTACCACATGAAGATCTCCAAGAAGATTATTTAGAGTGTGCTTGAAGTGCTACTCTAATCTTCTATAAGAGTACTTGGAAACTCTTATATCTTAATATGATCTTATTAACACTCTTGAAATAGTGTGATACTCCAATGTTAGTGATATATAGAAGTAGTTTGATAACAAGGCTAGCTACCTTGTTAAAAGATCACTTTTGTATACTCAAACAATTGAGTGTCATACACAAACAACAGAAGATTGAATAACCTGGTACATCTCAGCCTATTGTATATGAGTAGTAGTTTGGAGACAAGATTAGCTACCTTGTTTACAAATTCTTCTTATATGCATAAGTGCAACTTGATGTCACAAAACCAACTTATATTCCTTTATAATCATGTAAATAAAATGCGTGCTTGGAATAATTGGTTGTCTTCACCACAAGGGTAAGATAATTGAATATGGAATCCCAGAGATGATTTTCCTTGCAAATGAGAAAGGTGATAAGAGAAGACTAGTGGTAACTAGAGAGAAGAACCTCAAGCAACAAAAGACCAGAAGAAGCAACACTGCCTCAGTAAGGGAATATAAGGAATTATTCAGTGAAGCAATAGGTAATATTAGTAGATCTTTAACCTCTATGCCTTATCAAGCCCATCAAAAATGAGGAACTCTTAGTAATATCTTAAATGGAAATACTTATCAAGAATGAATGAATAACAAGCAATTGCATCCACATGTGTTGATATGTGGAGGTAGATGAAAACAAGCTTAATACCTTGTTTTCCAGATCCTTTTCCTACACAAGACTAATAGATAACAACAAAGATTCATCTGTAAATAACCATGTAAATGATTACATGTTCCTAAACCAACATGGGACAACATCCATATTGGAACCTATGTGGAAAACAAGCAAATAAGATTCCAAAGCCACTCTTGTTTTCCACATGATTAAGTGCATTAAATAACAAATCTGGCTTGCACCCCAATACAAAGAAATGTCCACCATACTTGATAAGAACCTTAGTTATGAAAATAACAAAGCCACCTAAAATAAAACAAGTCCCTTAACCCATTAAAAATTATCTGGTATGACTTGGAGTGATATTTCATAATTGGTGAATTTTCCATAAAAGATAAAAGCACTACTCACTAGTGTTACCAAACTATTTTCTACAAGGGATTATACCTAAAATTATCCAATTATGATACACCACATTGGTATCCACAAGTTTGGAGTGTGTACTTTTATTAAATATGCCTTAGCATAATATTAAAGCTATTAAATAATTTAAAAGAGGAGAAAACAACAAAATCACTTAATCTCGCATCCTAAATAAAAAAATACAAACATTATTCAATTTCACCAAAACAAAACATGGTGAGGTTGCAAATTTTATGAGCTATCCAAATATATTTTTTAATAATTTTTAGGTTCACAAAAAGCCTGGAAAACAAGCTTTTCTTCTCAGTTTTAATAACAGGAGGACTTGATTGCAAATTATAGAAATTACATGGGGGTATCGAAAATCGCATTTATGTTTTCCTTTCTTCTTCCTCTGCCAGAAGGCAGAGGAGAGCGCCGCCGTGGCGTGGTCGGTTCCACGACCTGCTTGCCGCCTCGCGGGAGGATAAGACCTCCAGGCCGAGAGGCCGTGCCGCACTTCCTCTCTCCCTCGCTCATTGCCTCTTCCTCTCTGTAATTGAACTCGAGAAACCCGAAACCCTAACCCATGGCCGTCGGCCATTGCCGTTGATTCCGGCCATCCCCGGAGGACCTGAGACCACCGTGAGCTTCCTCTCGATTCCCTCTATCTCCCATGGGAAGCTCGTTTGCTGGGAGGACTGGAGAAGGCCGAATCGGGCCGTCTTATTCACCACCGGCCGCCGGAAGTCGCGGTCGATTCCGGTGAGTCCTAGCCTCCCCGACCTCATCCTCGAACTCCTGGTGAGATGGCGCACCTCATGGTGCCTTTCATTCGACAAAATCGTGCTAATTGCATAGTGTTCATCGAGTGCCGTCGCCGGCCGCCACGAACCTCGTCGCCGGAGGGTCTCCGATGACCATATGGTCATTCCACCACCACCAACAGCTTCCTCTTGATCTCCTCTAGCTCTAGGACCCATTGAATCAGACCAATTTGCACTCAATCGATGGATTGCTAAACCACAGTAGAAATCCCCAATTCGGATGACCTAGCCATGACGTCACCATGACGTCATATTCCCTTTTTCTTTTATTCTTTTCTTTAAATCTGATTATGACAGGTGGGACCCACCTGTCAATTTGAATATTGGCAGAAAATTAATAAATCCTATTAATCCAATAACTTTAAATGTAATAATCAGAAAAATATAAATAAAATATGGAATTGTTTAGAAAAATATAATCTAAATGATTATCAACTTTTTAAAAATATTTGATAAAGTTTAAAAATTAATATTTTCTATAATTAAATTAAATCATTTAAAATTGAGAAAAATAGGAAATAATTCATAAAATCAGAAAAAATACAAGTTATATATCAAAATGCTCCAAATGAGAAATGCAACTCATATATGATGTTTTAATGGTCATTTGATCAAGTTTTCATGCGTGCAATATTTGGCCTAGTTATTTAATTCATTTAAAATTGAAAAATTAATAACTTATTCAAATCTTCTCAGAAACAATCAAATAATATACCAAATGAAAGATAACAACATTTTCAAACTCATTATGCCTTGAAAAAATTATTTTGTTTAACTTATGGATTCTATTTTTAGAAGAATTAGGGAAGTCTATAAGATTCCCATAGAACGTGGATTAACCATCACCACACTATCTTCTTTAATATTGAACCCCCAACAAGTTGCACTTCCAAATCCTCATGACAATAATTATTGGATTACAAGATGGTAGAGTTGATGGTAGTATGTACTCACCTTAAGTTAAATTCTTTGATCTTAGCCCCAAACTTTTCAATAGTGAAAAACAACATGTGTTGTTATTTTCTTAGTGTTGTTTTCCAAATGGTATTAACCTGTGTTATTGTTTTGTTATCTCACCAAGTAATCAACACTTCTACCTAAACATGAAAACAATTTTTTGCGAAGTAAAAGTGAAACACATGTAAGTCTAAAAGAAGTAATAACCACATCACCTCAAGTAATGAAACAATTCACCTAAAACAAGTGTGATTAAGATAGCGTATCAAACGTGGCTTACACTTGTAAGCTGGGGAGTTTTCAGGGAATTTCACGATGCATCTCATTACTATGCATGTATAATCTTGCCATTATTTTCTATAGTCCTTGTCGGGACTATGTTGTTATCTTTCATATGTCGGGAATTTCTACGCGACCCTCGAACCCCGAAGACATTGTTTATTATGGTTATTTCAATCTCAAGCAAGTTCATCACTTGCTCATATCCTGTGCAGTACTTCATAACAAACTATTTGCAAAAACCCTATCGTATTACCACCTACTCTCAAAAGAATGCATGATCCTATTTTTATAATAATATGACTAATTGAATGACTACCCGAGTGGTAGTGTTCTGTTTGGTGGGCGGATGGAACCATGGTAAGATGAATAGGTCTAAGGAAGGTTCCATCTGCACGGGAAAGTATTACCTAGGAATTAACCACAACTGACGTCAGAACTCGGTGCGCCGTAAATACCGCGTTAACCATGGGTCTTCTATGGGTGGAGTAAGTCAGCTGTGATGTTTTCTCGTTCGCATGTCAACGGGCTGCCAGAGACGTACGCTGTAGGTTCCGCGGGACTACATGCACATGGGTGGGAGCCCTTACGTCCCACGGACTCTGGGGTCTATGAGTGTCTGCCAGGGGCGCGTAGATCTCCATCGTGAGGGGTGGAAGCAGGCGTTCAACCTGCTGGCAGAAATGGGTGGGCATGCGTTGTGCGGGGAAGCACAGTTGGCTTGACCAACAACCGGGCCCCACACCTGAGTGGGAGTGGACAGGATCTTGAGCCTGGTAGTGCAACATGGTCTTGGTCGTCCATGGGTAAAGTAACGCACCTCTGCAGAGTGTAAAAAGATGTGGCATGTTACCCCTTGTTCCAGGAAGGAGCTGCGAACGCTACAGGAAAGGCAACTCCATGAAGTTCTAGCTCCTGGGATGGTCTGGCGGGCATAGTCTTCAGAATTAAAAGCAACCTCTTGAAGAAAGATTTACAAAAACCTTGCATTAGCTTATGACTCTTTTGAATCTAAAGCTGTAGATAGTGCATCAAACTATTCTCTATATATCATGAACTTGCTGAGTAACGTTCGTTACTCATTCGTTCCCGTTTGACCCCCTGCTTAGAGTTTAAGCCTGATGGAAGTCGTCATCATGCAGCATCGTCATCAACAATGCTGATGGAGGAGAATTTATCAAGGTGTAGGTGGAGTCCATTCTTGGAGTTAGATGTTATAAGCCATAGATTAGGGCTGGCATCAGCCATAGTAGCTCAAGTTCTAAGTTAGGGTAATTCTCCAGCTTGGTTCTTCGAAGTGTTTCTTCTGATGTTTCATTTGTATGAGACCTTCTTTGATTCTTCAAAGCAATTCTCGAGATTTTGTAATGAAGTTTATATACTATAGCTTTGCCTGGCCCTGCTATGCTTCTGTTGTACTACTCTGAGGGATGTAATATTCACGGATAGGTCCTTCTGTGAGTATTATGTCATTGACTTGCGCACTACACATGCAGTGGTGTGCTGGGTCACCACAGTATCCCAAATCTGCACACGATAGAGTCGAGGAATTTGACGGCGCATTGAGCGCTAGCCGAGGTGACTGGCATGGCCTCAATCCACTTTGTAAATTTGTCGACTGCAACTAGATAGTGCGTGTAACCTTCTGGTGTTGATTTTTTCAGTGGTCCTACCATGTCTAGCCCCCATTGTGCAAAGGGCCAGGCAATTGCTCGACCAGAAAAACTTGTCTTGAGATGTTGTGGGTGAGCTCAATCATAGCAGTTTGCGGGCTGACCTCTGTCTCCAATGTCGCGGGTGCTTCTGCTGATTTTATGACTTTGACTGAGCGCTTTATCATCCTTCCAAGTATATTCCAGGCGGTATGGGTGTGTTTGTAGAACCCATGTTTGCCAATTTATCTGCTTCATCGTTGCTAGATCGCGCAATGTGCTTTAGTTCGCACCCTTGAAAACTTCCTTCGAGTAGATTGTACATATCTCGATAGGCAACCATGTTTTCTGCAATGGCGTCGCACTCTTTCATTGTCTGCTGTACTATGAGGTTTGAATATCCATAGATCATTAGTCGGGTTGCTCCACAGGCAATTGCCATCTTCATGCCATGGAGGAGGCCCTCGTACTCTGCGTCATTATTTGACGCCGGGTCGTCTCGTGGAAAGTCCAATCGTAGGAAATATTGTAACTTGTCACCTCTCGGGGATATCAGGACTACCCCAGCTCCGGCTGCTTCGTTTCTCTTTGATCCGTCGAAATACATTATCCAGTTGCTTGTATACTCTAGAGGGCCTGGCGTTTGGAGTTCTGTCCACTCGCTTAGGAACTCCACGAGCACTTGTGATTTGATAGATTTGCGACCTGCGTATATGATGTCCCAGGCGCCGAGCTCGATACTCCACTTCGCAATTATTCCGGATGCCATCGGGTTATTCATGATAGTACCCAGTGATGCGTCGTTTACCACTGTGACGGTGTGTTCCTGAAAGTAATGTTTGAGCTTTCGGGCTGTGAGCACCACACCGTACGCGAGCTTCTGGTAATGGGGATATCGATGTTTGCAAGGCGAAAGCACATCACTGATATAATATATTGGCCTTTGGATGCCAAACGCCTTGCCTTCCTCTGGCCGCTCGACCACAATTGCTGTGCTGATGACTTGATTTGTTGCGGCCAGATACAGATACATCGGCTCCCGTTCCTGCGGTGTTGCCAGGACGCGCCTGCTCTGCAATGCTCGCTTGAGGTCTGCGAATGCTTTCTGTGCTTCGGGTGTCTACTCGAACTTATCCGTTTTCTTCAGTAACTTGTAGAAAGGTAATGCTTGCTCGCCTAGCCTTGCAATGAATCTGCTTAGAGCGGCTAGTCGTCTCGCGAGCTGCTGCACACCACGGAGATTGGTTGGTTCCTTCATTGCCAGGATTGCTTGCATTTTCTCCGTGTTAGCTTCAATCCCTCGAGCGGAGACCAGGTATCCGAGGAGTTGTCCCGCAGGGACGCCAAAGACACACTTGGTCGGGTTGAGCTTGATTCGGTATGCGTTTAACGCGTCGAATGTTTCTCTGATATCGTCGAGAAGCGTATCTTCCACTCGAGTCTTGATGACGATGTCATCAACGTACACTTTTACGTTCTTGAAAATGAGCTTGGCGAGGCATTTTTGCATGCAGCGCTGATATGTTGCGCCTGCGTTCTTCAGCCCGATGGGCATTGTCGTGTAGCAGTAAACACCGTGGGGTGTTATATACACCGTCTTCTCCTCGTCCTCCTTTTTCATCCTGATCTGATTATAGCCTGAATAGGCGTCCAAGAAGGAGAGGGGTTGGCAACCTGCTGTAGAGTCCACGATCTGGTCGATTCGTGGCAGTGGAAAGTTATCCTTGGGGCAGTGTTTATTCAACGACGTGTAGTCGATGCACACGCGAAGGATGTTGGTATTTTTCTTCGGGACCAGCACCGGGTTCGCTAACCAGGTGTAATTTTTTATCTCGCGAATAAATTTTGCTGCGAGTAGTCTGTTTACTTCTTCTCCGAGCGCTTTTTGTTTGGGCTCTGACAACCTTCGGGTTGTCTGCTTGATAGGCTTGGCGTCTTTGAAGACTTAGAGTGAGTGCTCGGCGAACTCCCTGGGTATCCCTGGCATATCTGAAGGCTGCCAGGCAAAAATTTCCCAGTACTCACGGAGGAGCTCGACGAGCGCGCCTTCCTATGCTGGAGAGAGGGTGGTGGACACCATTGTCGTCTTCGCATAATCCGTCGGATGCACTTGATGCTTGCAGGTACCGCTATTTGTGTTGAACTCGAGCTCTGGAGCGTTCTTCTTGGTGAGAGGCATCACGGAGTGATCCGTGGTTTTTGCTATCTCCTCTTGTTCTTCCTGCATCCCGAAGGATTGGTCGATCTCGTTGAATTCGATGTCGCATTTATTGGACTTTTGGAAATCGCTGTCGATGGTGATTGTGCCATATTCTCCACGCAAGTCTAGCTTCAAGTACGCGTAGTGCGGTACTGCCATGAATCTGGCGAATGTCGTTCGACCGAGAATGGCGTGGTACTGTGAGGGCCAATCGACGACCTCGAAATCAAGAAATTCTCGCCTGTAATTACTTCGGATGCCTAACACCACCTCCAGGTTGATTGTTCCGAGTGGACGGACTGCTTTGCCTGGAACTATCCCGTGGAAGGATGTCTCTGATTCCGCGAGTCCATCCAAATTCTTGTTCATACGACAGAGCGTGTCTGCGTAGATGATGTTGATGCCGCTGCCTCCGTCCATGAACACGCGAGCCAGCTCGTAATTGCCAATTTGCGCCTGTATGATTAGTGCGGCGTGTCCTGGTCGATAGACTCGCGGAGGATGGTCTTCCTTGGAGAAAATTATTGGTTGTTCCGCCATCTTCAGGTACTCGGTTCTTGTAGGTGGGGTTTGCACAGCCATGCATAATTGTCGCGTGTTTGTTTTTTGAACCCTGCGTGACGGACAGACCTTTTGTATCATGCCTAAGAGTCCCGCTGGGTTCGGGTATCCATTGGCTCCCTGGTTTGGGGAGGGTAGCGCTGGTAGCGCAGCTAGCACCGTGTTTTGGTTACCTGCCGGGGGCAGGGCTTGCGGCTGTTGAAATCCTTGAGCTCCTCCTCCGGGAAGCTGCGGGTAACCTTGATTAATTGCCGCTCTATTTTTCTTCAAGAAGGCTTCGTGGATATCAATGAACTTTCGGCAATCCTTGACAAGGTGTGTTGCATTAGTTTTGCCGGTGCGTTTATCTGTAAATAGATGTAGCGTGCAGTAACCGTCGAGGTCCTCCTCGGTGGTTTTGTCTTCTGGATTTGGCTTCCACTCGCGTTTTCCACGATATCCGTTGTCGCGATTTTTTGTGAATTCCGCTGCCACAAATTCTTCTCGGTCATCGTGGTCGTAATTTTTCCTTCTTTTCGTTCGACTGTGGCGATAGTCATCGCGTGCTGGGGATGATTCTTTCTCATTGCGCACCGCGTCTTCGCTGTTTGCCCATCTGTCGGCTATGGCCATCAATTCTCCCATGGTTTTGGGTGCGAGTCGCCCCAGTTCTTCCCTAAAAGAGGTTCGCCGTGCTCCTTTGGCGAATGCTTCGACTACGACTTCTTCTGATATATTTCCCGATGTATTCCTTAGTGTGGTCCATCGCTGAATATATTCGCGTGTAGACTCGCCACTTTTCTTCTTGCAAGCTCGTAGCTCCTCGATGGTCGCCGGTCTTTTGTATCTTGCCTGGAATTTTTTGCAGAAATCGAGGTTTAGGTCGTCCCAAGACCTGTAGCATGCCTTCGGCCTTCCTTCGAGCCAGCTGCGGGCAGCGCCGAATAGGTGTAAGTTGAGGTACTGCATAGCTGTGTTTTTGTTCCCACGTTGGCATTTTACTGCCGTGAGCTAGGTAATCTAACAACCAGGCCGAAGGCTCTTGCGAACCATCGTATTTCTGTACTTCCGTGGATAGCTTAAATCTTTTGGGTAGCGGCGCCTCGTGGATGCTGCGGGCAAAGCATAGGGCTCCGCAGACTTCGACCCCTCGGGCTGCTATCGCTGCCACTCGGGCTATCTCCTCGTCGTCGAGCTTCTTTCCCTCGTGCCCGATGGGGTGATTTTTCCTTGCCAGGTGATGTGCCCCTATGTCCACGGGGTGCTTATTGGTCCTTCTGTGCGGCCGCTTTCCTGCGATCATAGGAGGCGAGTTTTGCGGCTGCCATGCCTAATCCTTTCTGCACTTGCTTGTATTGTTCCGCGCGGGGGTCGTTTTCCGCTGGTTGATTTATTTGCATGTAGGTGTCTGCGGCTAGCACCGCGGCTGCGGGGGTTTGCGGATAGATGTTTCCATCCTCGTCGACGCGCATAAGTGATTTGCTGATTCCGCTCAAGGACTCGCCGTCCATGGTCGCGGTTCTTGAGGCGTGTCCCTTCTTCGGGGGGCGATTCCCGACAGAAGGTGTTAGGGACAGCTCAGCTCGGCGTTGACTTGACTCGTCTGCCAATCTTTTCCGCTTGGCTAGATCTGCCCGAGCTTCTTTGATTGCAGTGGCCGCTCTCACTAGATGATAGTGGTAGGCGATCATGTCTTCGTGTGGGGCTCCGGCCGCAGGTGGTTTGCTCGTGCGGATGGCCTCCTTTGCTCGGAGCGAGGCGTCTCGCGAGACGTTGATCTTAGCGCGTTCCCTTGCGTTGTGTTCAGTTTCTTCGGGTGGTTGTTCCGATCCTGCCATGCAGACCTGAGCTAGATGTGACTTGTGAGTCCTAGGCGTAACTTGAAAGGACTTCCTGACCCAAGAGAGCTCCTCTGTAGAGAGGGTATGGAAATTGCTGGTGTTGAGGCGGATGGACTAGCCACTTTTCGCCAAGTAGGGTCGTGAATCAACAGCTCCTGGGCTGGAAATTGACTCAGATCCCGATTGCTCAGGGAAGTGAAGGATCCCTTCTTTGTTGGTGTAGAACTTGAATCTCCCGAACGTCAAGGTGACGCTCTTCTCCAGATCGCTGAATACTGGGCGTGATTCCGGCGAGTGAGGGGTGACTACGACATATCTGATCCGAATCGGGTTGGTCGGAGTCAAAGTCGAAGGTTTCCAACGTGAGTTGGTTATCGATGAAGCCGAAGATGCCGGAGATCCAGCACCCGCCGTTCCCACAGACGGCGCCAATTGTCGAATCTGCATCTCAACAAGTCCCTCGGGTGAACCCATAGGGTTTCCATTAGGAGAACGTGTAGGCGCTGGTGACAATCGTCGGCTAGACAGGAGGCACGATTTACCCAGGTTGGGGGCCCTCGTAGAGGTAAAACCCTTACTCCTGCCTCTGTCGATCTGTATTAACGAGTAGATCGGTTACAATGGGGGTTGCTCAAGTCGAGAGTATGATCTCGATCTCAAGGCTTGGAGGTGCGGTATTGCTTGGTCCGTCTCATGTGGTTCTCCTAGCCTTATATAGGTGGCCAGGTCTCAAACCGTACCCGGAGAGGACTCGAACTCTAACCTAAATTCGGTTACAAGTTTCCTAACTTGACCCGCAAGGCTTTGCGGGTGGGCTCCAAGTGGGCCTTCTAGAGTAATCCTTGACGCCTCCTTTGGAGCTTGGGCCGTGGGCCTGAGACCGCCTAGGATTCATCCCTTCGTCAATAAGGATGCCTTTTGGGATGATTTGGAAGGTATTTGCGCCAATTTGGTTCTTCCCACTATCATTGGTGGAGATTTCAGCATTTTGAGATTTGCTAGTGAAAAGAACAAAGCTGGCGGTGTTACTAGATTCTCCCATAGATTTAATTACATAATTAACTCTTTCAGTTTGAGAGATGTGGACATGTATGGAGGCCAATATACTTGGTCTAGTAACCAAGCATATCCTACTCCGGAAAAAGTTGACAGATTTCTCATGAACAATAAGTGGGAAACTTGCTTCCCCTTAACTCAAGTTAGAAAAATTCCTAGATAATGTCAGAGCATAATCCATTGCTGTTGGATACTTGTGAATCACCTGAGAACAGAGCTGAAGAGTCCAGGTTTGAGAAATCTTGGATCAATCATCCCGAGTTTCAGGACAGACTGGATGTGGCCTGGAACTCCTACGTGGATGTAGTGGATAGTGTTCGAATAATTCAAATGAAAAAGAAGATCAATAAAATCATAAAAGGATGGGGGGAAATGTGAGGGAGATTGTATTGCAAGAAAAAAAAGGCTATGTTTGCTGAGCTGGAGGTCTTCGAACACTTGGAAGAAGATAGTATGCTTACTAGAGACCAATATATTAGAAAAATGTGGTCCAGGGGGGACTTCTGTGTATTTTTTAGGAGGAGGAGTGATGCCTTGGGGGCGTGTTGTTCGTTAGGTTACTCCAAGCGCGAAGTTTGATGTAGAACAGCGGCAAACTTTCCCTTGAAATTAACCAAGGTTATCCCAGGAGGACATTAAGGTTTTTTAGAAGGTTGTCAGCGGTGCAACTAACATGGAACCTGCACACAAAAAAATACACTACTTTGCCCCCAATGAAACAGAGAGGTTGGCAGCCTCTCTGGTCTTGCTGAAAATAAAGGGATTAAACGTATGGTGCAGAAAACAGTGATGATTGCAGGAAATAGTAGAGAACCATATGATTGAAGTAGGTGGTTTAATAGTAGAGTCACAAGCATCTACATGGCCAAAGCATCTACTAGCAATGGAGAGCATGCAAGATATAAACAACATAGACATATGGATAAATAAACAACTTTCTCATAGTATCAATATTCATCGGATCCGAGCAAACACATCATGCATCATTATATAATGATGATCTTGATCATTTAGGGAACCTCACAAGATCTAAACATGATAGCACAAAGTGGAGAGACTACCATCTAGCTACTGCTATGGACGCGTAGTAAAAGGATGAACTACTCACACATCAATACAGAGGCAGGCATGGCGGTGTAGAGCCGTCCAGTGATGATTCCCCTCTCCGGCAGGGTGCCGGGAAGAGTTTCTGAACCCTCCCGAACTAGGGTTGACGACGGCAGCGGCGTCTGGATGTTGCATGGAATATCGATCGAGTATTTAGGATTTTGGGGGCAGAAGGAATATATAGGCGAAAGGGCGGCGTCGGTGGCTACCCGAGGGGCCCACGCCACAGGAGGGCACCGACCAGGGGTGGGTCGCGCTCTGGTGTGACGTGGCTTCCTCCTAGGTCTTCTGCTCCTCCCCTTCGGGATTCTAGTCTTATGGTGTATTATATGCGTACGCCAATTTTCGTCCAATTCCCAGAATATGTTGCGACAAGTTTTTCTGAAAGATAAAAATAGAAGAAAACAAGAACTGGCACTACGACATCTTGTGAATAGGTTAGTCCCAGAAAATGCATAAAAATGCTATCAAGTGTAAACAAAACATGTGGAAATTGATATAATAACAACATGGATTATCAAAAATTATAGATACGTTTGAGATGCAAACATCCCCAAGTTTTGATGATGTGTGTTGGTGGGTTCTTAGGGCATCGGCTGTGTGATTGGCACCCCCTTCATCAGTTTTGTAGATAGTGAGCTGTCGCTAGGATTGGTGGATTCAGGTCTAGTAGATTGTTGTATCTACTTGTAAGACATGGTGATTTATGTTTTATCATCCAATAAAAATCAGATGTGTACATCATTTTGATGCAGAGGCTGGGTGTAGAACCTACATTTCTACAAAAAAATCGAAGTCTCACCGCCTCAAATCAACCACACTTTTGATCCACTGCCAGCCCTTCCTCTAAGCCACCCAAAACCAAGCTTCTTTTCCGGTGCCGGTGACCGCACCCATAAGAAACAGGTTAGTGGACCCCGAACCCCTATATTAGGGGCGAGCCTCTGTTGTCTCGAACACTTCAGCCGGCTCTGGCTCGGTGTGGTGGTGCGCTGTTGTGCGGGAGGAGGACGAGAGGGGTTCAGGGAAGACAAAGAAAAATGAGACGCAAAAGGAGAAGGAGGAGAAGAGATAAGAGCAAGCTGGTTGGGCCCACATCTCGTTCCATGTGGTCCCAAGAAATCGTTATGCGCACAATCGACAATGTAGGATCAATCATGTTGTTGTTGTCGTCGTCAAACAATAAATTTTCTTTGAAACAAGTACAACACCAAGTCAAAGAATATATAATCGAAAAATTAAGTATGTCCGTCACTAGTTTCAAGGGAAACTTTTAAAGAGAGAGCTATGAGACGTGCAATTTTTACGCGCTTCTTTTGCAAGTTGTTGTTACAATGAAACATTCCGGGAATGAGTTAAGTTTGTTCCTTCTAGTCTCTCTTAGCGAAACTTGACACCAGGCACTATCGGATATCTCATCGCCTAGTTAAATAACACACATGGATTAATGCAAAAAAGGATGAATTAGCTTGGATCTAAAAGAAGTGGAACTGTCAGGGAGGCTGTACACTTCGACTAGTCAAGAGATATACCAACCTTAGAGAAGTTGGATCATATGGCAAGTGTCGAGTGAGAACAGAAATTCCCATTGGCACAGTACATGGTATGGTTCGTGCGGGATCAGATCATGTACCGCTATTATTACATTCTGGTGATTCGGATCATATTGGGAATAAGACATTATTTTCCTTTGAGTTAGCCTGGCTGAGGCATCCTGGTTTTTATGACATGGTCAAAACTAAATAGATGTCTATTACAGCTGGAAATAATCCGGTAGAGCGATGGCAAAATAAGATAAGACATATCTATGTAGTTTCCTGAGAGGTTGGCCAAAAAAATTTAGCAGGGAATATAAAATTCTGCGGCATAAACTTTTGATGCTTATCAATGAGTTGGGTTTGAAAGAAGAACATTCCCTTCTTTCTGAAGCGGAGAGAGTTGCAAAGGTGGAGGCTGAATTTTTCCTTGAAAAACTCCACTGTGATGAGGAGTCTAAATAGGCTCAAAGATTCAAGGTTAGACATATTCAGGAAGGGGGGAATAACAAGAGATATTTTCGTTTGATTGCAAATGGAAAACATCGTAATAAACGGATCTTTCAGTCAGAGCAAGATGAGGGTATTATTATAGGTCAACATAATTTGAAAACTTTTATTTCAGAATATTATAAGAAGTTGTTTGGAGCGTCGGCTTCATCTTCTTTTTCTTTGAACATGATTGATGACCTTCCTCAAGTGTCTTTGGAGGAAAATGAAATCTTGACACGTCCTTTTTCGGAAAAGGAGATTTGAGAGGCCATTGCTCAAATGGAACATAATAAAGCTCCAGGGCCGGATGGTTTTCCGTCGGAGTTTTATCAAAGGTTTTGGAATGTCATCAGGTGGGACTTAATGGAACTGTTTGCTCATTTGCACTCGGGAGATTTGCATCTTTTTAAGCTGAACTTTAGTATACTAACTTTTTTTTCAAAGAAGGAGGATGCGAGCAGAATTGAATAGTATAGGTGAAAGTATAGTATGGGCACCTAGATGGGGGTGAATAGGTGCTACGACCAATTTTAATTTTTCTTTAACAATTAAGTTTGACACAAAGGTAAATTCTCTAGATGATGCAACTATGGTGAATTACCTATATGAAAAGAACATGCACAATAACAATACAAGCACAAGTAATTGAGGAAGGGAACGAGGTAACCGATATGAAGCACACGGAGACACGATGTATTCCCGAGTTCCTCCTTGTTAAGGGAGTACGTCTCGGTGGAGGGGTGTGAGCTCACCACGAAGGCCTACTCAACGCCACAAAGGGCTCACCCTATTCTCCGATGAACCCCGCCACAAAGGCCTAGTCCACCTTCCACTATTGATCCCCTTTGAGCGGGAATCGAGTCCTTTACAAACAAGCTTGGCGCACACACCCACAACCAAATTGGGGGCTCCCAACAATCTCAAATAACCAACAAGTGTAGCAATGGAGTCCAGGTTTTCCACAAGGAAACCCTAGACTAGATCCCTCTAGAATATGAGGGGAAAATGAAGATCAGCTCGGTGAAGATGTAGATCGGGAGATTGGGAGTTTGGGTGGTGGGAATTGGAGAAATCTAGCTTTTGGAGGCTCAATAAATGCTTGTCTTCAATGCTGGTTCGAGCAACCTCTTGGAGAAGAAGGGGATGGGCTATTTATAGCCCCCTCCCCAAACTAGCCGTTTGACCCTTTTTCGTGCCTAGCGGTACTACCGCTACCTGTAACATGAGTGGTACTGGAGTGACCCAGAGACAGGGTGTGAGCGGTACCACCGCAGTAGTACCGTGGTACTCCAGCAGCGGTACTACCGCGAGTGCCCATCTGTACTACCGGTGGCCACTTCTTCTAAATAAATCAAAGTGGCTGGCGTTAGTACTAGGGCACTACCGCCCTAGTACCGTAAACGTTACCGTGAGCAAATTCTCGCTGGCGGTACTTTGTCCGGTACTACCGCGTATTGGAAGCAGCGGTACTACCGCCAGATAGTAGCGGTACTACCGTCGAGCAAGGATTTTCTCCTAGACCAATATGAACACAACGGTACTACCGAACCAGTACCGCTGAAGTAACGTTGTATGCAGTAGCCATTTTCACTCTAGCGGTACTAGGCGCGGTACTACCGCTTGCTGTGCAAAGAGGTACTACCGCTGAGGCGCCCAGTACTACTGCTGGATCAAGTTGATCTTGGTGGCTTTATCTTGGAACTCTCTTCTCCTTTTTGCGTCTAGTTGATATTCCCTGAAATACTTTGACACACTGTTAGATTCTTAATAGTGTTGTTATCAACTCCAAAACCTAAGAGAGATCAAAAGATGCAAATGCACTTTCAATCTCCCCCTTTTTGGAGATTGATGACAACAAAACTAAGAGATGTCTAAAAAGTTTGAACGAGCACTTCTTGAGAGAGTGATGCATCAAGAAAAATTTGCTTAATGAGCCAAACTTTGTTCTCTTTGAGAATGTGTGCTCCCCCTAACTCTTAGAGACCTATCAAGGATATAAATGATATAGCAATATGAATCCTTGCCAATAATATATATTGATAACAACCATAAAACCAAATGGTTCGACACCGTAACACCAAAATGGTTCAACAGCATAAACCCAAATAGTTCAACACACAAGCACACACCACACAAATTTTGACAACATAAACACAACCCAAGCAAATGAAGCGATCCTAAATAGAACTCTCTCCCCCTTTGGCATCAAGACACCAAAAAGGGAAGAGGCGATGCTAACGTCCATGGAGGTCACTCGTCGGGGCTAGAGGCACTTGCAGGGCTGCCGAGTCCACGCTCATCCTCAGAGTCCACATCTTTGACCTCATCGTCAGTCTCACCACGAGTCCAAGGCTCGTGAGAAGTAGTAGCATCATCAAGAAGATCTGGATCAATCCATGCGTTGCCTTGCTTTGACTTCCACTCTTTGGAAGTAGTGATCATGTCCTCAGACCCTCGACGAACAGGCACCCCAAAATGGGCAAACCTGTCATGAGTAAGCTGGCGCTCCTTCTTGCTACGCACATGAGAAAGATATGCCTTCTTCTCCATATCAATCTGGCGACAGAAAACCTTTGTCAAAGTTGAGGACATCCACTTGCGAAAGCTATTCT
Organism: Alopecurus myosuroides; assembly: GCA_028641055.1. NCBI lineage: Eukaryota > Viridiplantae > Streptophyta > Magnoliopsida > Poales > Poaceae > Alopecurus > Alopecurus myosuroides. The sequence goes on along the minus strand of CM054063.1, from coordinate 305,779,461 downwards.
TCTGAGCTCTCCCCTCCATCTCGAAATCTGAGCCACTCGATCCATCAATGCCCGGACCAAGATCCTCCAGACCTAGCAAAGGAGTGGAATGCTTCTTGAATAAAAGATACTTGATAGAGTGAGTAGTGAGTTCTTGGTCATTATCCAAGAGAGCATCAGAAAGCTTGGCATTGCGCCAAGTGGTGGCAATGAGCTTGAAGACCAAAGCAACAAACACTGGCACTCTCCTCCTCATCACATAGTTATACATCTCATTCCAGAGAATGTCCATCACATCAAGCCTCAGGCCATCACCACGACGCCTATGAGTGTAAACCATCAAGTCTATGAGTGATCCATGGATTCGATCAAAGTTGCCAACACGAGGAGCCAATGTTTCCTGAAGATCCCGTGGAGGATGTCATATACGGGAATCAGGTTCTTGGACTGACCAACCACAACACGGCCAGGGATATAGAGATCATACATCTAAGTGGGGGCCATAGACTTCTCCGGATAAGGAACCCGGAAGAAGGTGGAGTGAAAAGAAGCATCTGGAATCTCCCCAAAGTCCTGCAGACCTAGTACAGTAGCAAACTCAGTCCAAGAAGCAGAAAACTTCCGATTCTTGGAAATCCAGGTGATCCTCCTCTCATCTGTATGGAAATAAAGCGTGGCATAGAATTGTCCCACGATATGCTCATCATAATCGTCATTGATCCCAATGAAGTCCAGAAGTCCAAACTCCTCACAGATTTCCAATGCCTCACCAAAGTAGTCCATCTTTGACCTCATGAACGGAACGTTGATGGAATACTGAGTCACTACCTTGTTTTTGTTGAGTGGGTACTCCTCATAGAAGATCCTCTCCTAAAAACGAGTCTAAAAGCACTCATTTTCCCTAGCTTTCCTCGGCTTGTTGTAGGGATTGGTCCTCCTTTCCCTGCGGAACTGATGATCGGGCATATTGGCAACTGATTTGTCATGGGCTCTGCTTGCGATTTCATGAGCACAGACCTCTGCCTCCATGTCAAATTCCCTGCTGGCATGACCTCAGGAGCCTCATCTTCGTCGGGGCTCTTCCGAGTCCTCTTAGCCGCACGCTTGCGACCTCCACGCTTAGAGCCACTAGCACCTGCTTCTAAGAAAGCATAGGGGGATAGCACAGGGGTAAGAAAAACTTTAAGCAAAATGATCTGCGAGAGGAATCAAACAAAAACCAGAAGTGCACTGTCTCCAGGACGCGGTAGTACCGCTGGGGGCCACGGTAGTACCGCTGCTGCCAGCAGTTCCAGCCATAGCGGTAGTACCGCTGCTGGCGGATTCTGCCATGGCACCCAAGGGAACAACCGAGTCCAACCTAGACTAGGAGATCTCTAGAACCTTAACCATCATCATCTCACAAGATTGAATAGAGGGAGAGAGATAAAGGGGTTACTGGAGCTCATCATCGTGGAGAAGAAGTTGGGTGTGATCCCCAGGCGTTCTCCGGTGCGATTGGAGCACTCAATCACCGGAGAGAGCCCTCCCTGGCGGATGGGAGACTTGGCGGTGGCGAGATCCAATGTGGCGAGAGGATGAGGGAGAGAAAAGGTTAAGAGGGTAACCCCCTCCTCCCAGATCCGTTTTAATCCCCACGGATCTTTACCGCAGCGGTCTTATCGCCGCGCCCAGCGGTAGTACCGCCCACCTGGAATTACTGGAGCCAAGAGGTAGTAGCGCTGTGGGGTCTGTGCTGAGCACGAACTCCTGCATCGGTAGTACCGCTCAAAGCCACCGGTAGTACCATGCGCTGGGTACTACTCTCAGTTACAGCGGTAGTACCGCTTGCAACTGGCGGTAGTACCGCTAGCCGGGTCTTCCTTCCACCAAGAGATCAAAGAGATTAAAATTTTCGGAAAGAAAATGTCTAAGGGAGGAAATTTTCGGGCTTGGGATTAGAACACAAACTGATATGGTACTACACACTCCAACTTTTGCAAGAAAACAAAAATTCAAATAAGGAAAAGAGAGAGTGTGTTTCCCTAACAACAACGACACACAAAACACAAAGGAGAGAAGAAACACAAACACAACGAAAACACCACATAAGAACCAAACAAGAACCAACTCCTCAAGAGAAGAGGTTGGTGGACTAAGCAACCATGCAAGAGATTATGGTATGTTACGGCGAAGATATATCTTGGGTACATTGCCAATTCTCGACATTGAAGCTCACTATTCAACATTAGAAAAAGAGAGATAACAATGAATATTTGCTTTAGGCATAATTGGGGGGAGGGAAAACCCAATGTGTTAGGATAACACTCCCCCTATGTCCATGCCTACACCTAAACCCAAAAACGTTTCGTCTATAGGGGTGTGTGCAAGATCCTCAAGTCAAACACCTAGAATCAATGATGTTTAGTTCATTCCTCAAGAACATGAATCTTGCATCGTCGAGTGGCTTCGTGAAGATATCCGCAAGATTGTCCTTGGTGGGCACATATGCGAGAGAAATATCACCTCTTTCCACATGGTCACGGATGAAATGATGACGAATCTCAATGTGCTTCGTTCTTGTGTGTTGCTTGTAGGCGATCTTGATGGAACTTTGATTGTCACACAACAGAGGCACCTTATCCAAATGAACATCATATTCCTTGAGAGTTTGCCTCATCCATAGCAACTGGGTGCAAGAACTTGCGGCGGCCACGTACTCAGCTTCGGGGATGGAGAGAGATATGCAATTTTGCTTCTTGGAAGACCAACTCACCAAGGACCTACCAAGAAATTGGCAAGCCCCGGAAGTGAACTTCCTATCATATTGATCACCCACCAATCGGAATCCGTCACTAGTAGGGAAAGGGCTACCAGTGACGAACAAATATCAGCTACCGCTGGCGAACACTTGTTCGCCAGCGGTACAACGCCAGTGGTAGCAGGTTACCGCTGGCGAACAAGGGTTCGCCAGCGGTAGTGCAGGTTACCGCTGGCGAACAAGGCCTTGTTCGCCAGCGATATGTTCGCCAGCGGTAGTGCAGCTGTTCGCCAGCGCTACTGGTTCGCCAGCGGTAGTCAGGGTGTTCGCCAGCGGTTCAGTTCGCCAGGGGTAGGTACTGTGTTCGCCAGTGGTAAGTTTCACAGGTTTGTATTTTTTCTTTTTTTTTGTATAACAGTTTATATATTCTGATTCTGTATATATTCCCAGGTCCAAATACATTCAAATTCTATAATTTATAAACTTTCACACATATAAATCACTGATAGCACATCGATAAATCATAGATACATATGCATCCATCCATAACGAATTTAACACATCGATAACGATATTAACACATCTATACATATGCATCCATATCCAATTCTCATAAGTACAAATACAACACATTGATCTCAATAATATGTCGGAAGATTTCGAACCCAAAATATAGCCATCTAATTAGTTCAACGATTACAAAGGTATGACTACTACATATCTATGCAACGTACGCGCGATATAGAGATCAATCGCAAAGAAGACTAGCTAGATATACGGTCCGCCTCCGCTTTAGCTTCCGCCTCCGCTTGCGATCTTTCGCTAGGGCTAGCGCGCCGTCCACTTCTTCATCTCTCTGTAGACCAAGATAAAAGCATTAGACCGGCAAAGGAAATCACAAGTTCTTATTAGGAGCAATTCGTAACGAATCGAATACATACCGTCGATCATTTCTTCCTCGATGTTGTGATCTTCTGTTTCTTCTCCGGAGGGAACGGAAGAGCACCTTCTAACGAGTTGAATGGTCTCTCGTCAGTCTGCTCTAGCACATATTGTCGCAACTCTTTGTTAGATGGTGGGGTACCGTTCCAGTGGAAGCTAGATCCTGAAGTTACTACATCCTTATAGATGATTGTGCAGATCTTGCGCTGGATGCGACCAAAGTTTTGTCTGTACTCAGCATCAGACCATTCCACGATGCTGCGAGACCATTTGTCCACAGCAGACATGTATTGCAGACTATGTTGGTCCTTCACGATCTCCGTCATGTGTTGGATGAGGTACCATGCCTCCATTTGGCCGCCTGGCGCCTGCTTGGGGCAGGGAAACTCTGTTCTGTGTCTGAACACATATTTTCCTTTAATTTGTTTCTTCCTGTCGCAGAATCCTTCCCCCCTGATGTAGCCATCCATAGCATCATTGAGAACAGACTTGATGAGGGTGTAGTTCTTCTCCTTCATCGTACTCCCGGAGTCGAGATATACTGCGTGCGCGTCTCTCGGGTAGAGCATGATGAGGGTGCCGTATTTGTTTCTGCGCAAAACAGGAGAGTCCATATATATAATCCTCAAAAATTGTATATGCGCGAACTTATGTAAAGATGGGAAATATAACTTACTCAGGAAAGTAGGGCACGAGGGTGATCCTCTTGTGCATATGGTTAGTGAGCAACACTTGTTCGAGGTACTTTGTCGCTTTTGCCCTACCCTTGGGGTTGTTCAAGTACATGTCGTGCATGTAGTAGGGGTCTGCTAGCCCGATGTTGCTGACATTCTCTACGGATAGCTGATGCGCCAAGCTGAGCGTAAACAGACGGACGATTGACGAGTGGAGTGCTTTCATGTGGAACATCCGGAAAATGTCGTCAAATCTAATGATGATCTTGTTTGCGTTGCCTTCAGTGACAAATCCCGCCGTAGATGGCACCTTTGCGACCAAAACCGGCAGCGTTGGATTTTTCTCTTTGAGAAGCACCTCCTCCATATATAGTACACCGTCATGGACGCTACGCATATCACCTGTCAGCAAGGCGACCAACCTCGGCGGAAGCATCGGTTTCCCCAACTCATGGATCTGATGCCAGTCGGTTATGGGTATCCTATCCAATACACGTCCTGTCTGCGGCTTAGACTTGGTCCCCTCCACCGGTTGGCTCATCGATGCAACGGCAGGAGCCTTCTTAGTTCTTTTCCGTGCATACTTGATGTTAGGCTGAGTCTTATGAAATACATCAGCTACCGCCTCTTTGAGGGCATCCTGGCTGATGACTTCTTGCTCGGGGACTGCCGGCTCTTGAGAAGAGAAAAGACGCTTTGTGCATCGATATTTATCCGCCTCCTCCGCTGGCAAGAGAAGTTGATCAAGATCATCCAGGCCGGGCGCCCCCTCGTAAGGATCGTCGACGAGGTAGTCATTCGGGTTCTCATCTTCGTCGTCGTCGTGCTGCACGGACTTTGCAGGTGAGAAATCCTTGTGTTGGCTCGGGTGCCCCGACCCCTGGACCGGTGTTGGAGTGTTGGCAGGAGTACTTTCCAAACGAATTAGTGATTTCGGCCAGGTCAATGGCCAAACCAAGCATTGCTCCAGGTTCAACTCGCTGTCGGCTGCGGGTGGTTGGTTCGGAGGATCGAGAGCACCGCAACCAGGGAGCACCCGACTTAATGTCACTCTGAACACGTCCTCGGGCATACGAACGCCGTGGGATACGCGGTTCAGAGGTGTGATGATTTTTCCTTTGGCGACGTCCTTTAACTCGCCGTTCACATTAAGGAGCAATGTGCATCCCGTCTCGTCGGCCTGCGAAACGTCGCGCGATCGTTGTTAGAGACTGATGCCGTCACGAATCAAGTCATAATATATAATTAAGCAGTGCACGTTGAATTACCGTGAGGGCATTGAGCTCGGACAAGGGGGATGGACCGCTAAGTGTCGGCGGCGGCGTTGATGAGATGTGGCGGGGCGGCGACGGATCTTTGCGACCTTCCGGCTGAGGGTTGGGGGTCGGCTCGTTCCGCGCAGCAGACGCCACGACGGGGGCCGCGTTCTGCGGCGCCACGACGGGGGCCGGGTTCTGCGGCGCCACGACGGGGGCCGCGTTCTGCGGCGCTGGCTGCACAATTTGGGCTACGTTTATCTGCGGGAGCGGCCCTTGTCCTCCACCTAGCATCCACGGCGCTAAGGACTGAGCGACGGTCGAACAGATGGTAGGGAGGAGCTCATTGAGCCTCTCGTTCACAAGCTCGTCGACCGTCTTCTCCGGGCCCTTGTTCCGCTCCTTGCGCTTTTCCCTGGTGTCGGGGTAGTATTGCGCATGCCGATGACCCTTTCCGAGGCCATGCACATGGCTACGATTCGGCTTCTTGTCAAGGGGCACTCCCTTCATCGCGTTAAGCGCCCTAATGAAAGGGGTGTCATACGGGTCCTTGTTCGTCGTCGCCGAGGACCCCGCGTCAGATTGAGATAGGCGTTCTTTTTCTTGTTCCTCGATATACTTATCCTCGAGCAGCTTGACCTTCTCGTTCAACTCAAGATCGCCGGGCTTTTTGGGATCTTCCCTGTAATGGGCCCTGACAAAATTTCTCACCTGCGGGTCGGTGATCTTGTCAAACGGGTTCGGCCCTTCTCTCTTCGAATCCTCCTTGGCCCATACTTTCTGCTTCCCAAGGTAACCCCGGCTTCCGAGATTGTGAGGGCCAATGTTCTTTTTTCGCTGTTCTTTCCCCCATTTAGTCAGCGCAATCCTTTCCGGTTTGAGTTCGTCGATCTTGAATTGGGCCAAGTCTTCCTCGGAAATGGAGGGCCACATCTTATGGATCTCATCAAAATCCTTACCCTTCGCAAGCATCTGCCGCAAACTGGATCTCCAAGTCGTAAACGCCTTGGCGAACTTGTTCAGTGCTAAGGAGTTGACCATATTCTTCTTCAGGTCCTGGTTGTCGTAAGGATCCGGGAATTTATACCTTGTGTGCAGCTTCTCAATCAGCAGGGCGGCATGAGCCTTGTTTTCTTTAGCTTTCAGGTGCTCCATGTTAACGTTGCCGAAGTCTCGAGCTATGCAGCCTATCTGGTTTCCATAGCCCTTGGCATAACTCTCCGGCTCGAGTGGAGCACCGCTGGGGTCCACTTCCGTGAACTCTTCCCGCATGGTGGCGAGCATGTTGTGCCGCCTCTCTTTGCGCCTAGCCGCCGCCTCGCTACCGGAGGCGGTATCCCCGGTGCCACTACCGGTTTGATCACCTTCTGCGCCCGATGTATCGTTGTGTCGCTCTAGCTCCTGGCGAACGGTTTCGTCCATCTCGTCGTCTGCATCGTCACCCTCCATCTCTAGATCCGGGTGCGGATCTACGGGTCCGCCTCCCGTGCTTAGCATGGAAAGCCACGCATCGTCGTTGTCTCCGCCGTGTCCGAGACCAGAACCACCCGCCTCGTCGTTGTGAGCCATATCTAAGGAAGGAGAGAAAACCCGAAATAAGTTCAACAAATCCTACAATTTAGACGATGTACCCCATATGAGTCCAAATTTCTCGGACACTCTAAGTTGTGATATTTTTAGCAAAGATCATGCCAAAATTCACGGAAAATTTCGGCATGACCTTTGCTAAAAATAGCACATATGGAGTACCCAAATTTGCCGGAACGGAAATTAATCAACATTCCGGCAAACAGGGACTCACGTGGGGTACCTGCACATAAAAACCCACCCCTCATATAATCCCACCCCTCATATTATCATCGTCATCCACACGAAGGTGGGAACATATCAATACGACCACACCATCACCACCATCCATACACCACGCCATCCATCACCACCACCATCCATCACCACCATCCATACACACCATCCATCACCACCAACCATCACCAAAGTAATTAAATTTAAATTATGCAAACCCCAAAGGAGAATAAGTTGTACACCAACCATCCTCTGTTTGTTCCATTTTGATATATTGATAAAACCACATCCCATACTTATAATAGATGGGTTTTAACAGATCAGAAGGAATAACTAACATCAGTCATAGCAAACATGTTAGTGTGCCATCTATCTTATGCTCAGAGATTATATTTTCTGGTTCTTGCTTTTACTTGGGCTATATGTTTGGTATCCTTTCATGCTGATCTTCCTGTATGTAGCCTTATAATTAAGAGACGTACACTGACATTGGAGCTTTTATCGTCAAAATTTTTGATCGCGCTAATTTAGACATAAAAGACTGAAAAACAATTTGTGGTGCATCCACAGTTACTCACTCACACCTGACAACATCTTGTGTGCCATCTTCTAGAAATGTGATCCAAAGCCATCAGGCAATTGGGATGCAATGCTATCATGGTGACTTATGAGATATATCCATTTGCAGGAATCATCTTAATATTATCGCTCTGTTCCCCAACGGCTTATATTGTGGAACAGAGGGGGTACTACAGCAGGAGCAACTTGGTTCGCAGCATGAACAGTCGAAGCAGCTTGGTCTTTTGCACTTGGGTAAGCACTGGCAACAGCAGCAAAACCATGAAGCACACACGCACAATTTTGATCTGCAGGAGAAACATTTCCCCCCACCAATTTAAGTTCAGTGCTGTCAGACTCATAAAAGTGACAATTTTGCCATGATTTTTTCTTCAATACTCCTACCAGACCTGGGCTGCTTAGATTAACAGATGAAAACTGCATCCTTACCATGATGACATGAAAAATTCATCTCTCTTTTCTAAAAGAGAGTTAACCATTAAGATGCATACGCAGTTGTATCAATTGTTGTAAAATGTTTCTGTACTATAGTTGACTGATGGTATGAGTCCTGGGCTTATAACTATCATGCCATATGAAAACAAGCATTCAGGATTGCAATGAATAACTCATGTGCTACTATTGGTACTGTAATGTCATTTTTCAAACAAATTCTGTGACATCAGTACCAGCAAATAGAGCCTTGGTATTTTCTCATAAAATGGTGGGAAGAAAATATAAATTAGTTGTACAAACTATAGAGGCAAAAATTATGACTACTGGTTGATAGTCAAAATCAAGACTATGCGTACCAAATTGCTGTATCAATTTTCCAAAGAACCCAAGGTTGAAAATATAGCATTCTACTGGTTTGCTCATGTGGATGTGAGTGTATTATTAATTTGGATTCTCCGGTCAGAATATAGGAAGCCATAGGAAGCTCACATCACCATAGCAACAACCAAATCCACCAATACATCCACTCAAATTCATGTGAAAGTAAAGATCCACATGGGATAGACCAGACATGAACAAGATAAAGTCCTGGATCCAAAAGGGAAGAAGCTAGGAACTGAAGCAAGCAAGGAAGCCAGCAACAACAACCAGCAGCAGATCCTCAAGCACACCACATCCACAGCATCAACACAATGGCAGGTTGATCCCTACACACCATTCAGCAATAAATTGACTTACTAGAGTGGGCTGGGGTTTTTTTTCTCATTCCAGCAATAGATTGCTAATTTATGCACAAGGAGTAGGTTGGGGTATTTTTTTCCTCAGTCCAGCATAGGAGTGTTATGCTAAATTCATCCCTCAGAATTAAAAGCAAGTACAAATATGTTGTTATAAAAAGGGAGTAGGCCTTGGACAAACATACATCATAGGCCAGGGCCAATAAATCAATGGATAATCTGTTCTTATCAGTTTAAAAGGCCAAATAGGGGTAAATTCACAAATATTAAAGCACAGCAGCTGTGTTATACATGCTAGGCATGAACGAAGCCTGGGCACATCCCAACAGGGGCACCACAGGGAGGATACATGCCAAACAATCAAGCACATGGGAACAGTTTAGGATAAATTGGCTAACAAGATATACCGAGTACATGGGCACTTGCACATGGAGTTGTTGGGCACAAATCCTAAATGATTTTGCACCTCCAACACAACTCACACTTCTATAATTAGCACCACCAAATCTTAGGGCTCACAGAAATAATTAGACATACAAGTATGTCCATTTACATAGATTAAATGTCAAATTATCCTTGCAGTGGCACATCCAATAGAGAGGGGGAAAACAGTACCTGTTTCTTGCAGAACAGGTGTCGAACACCTTCTGTGCAAGGTTGAAGAGAGGGCAGCAGAGGCAGTAGGCCGGCGCCGCCGCGCTAGGAGGCAGTAGGGGCGGCGGAGTGGAAGAGGAGGGAGACGTAGGGGAGGTGGAGGCCGGCCGGCGTGGCGTCGATGGGAGTGGAGGAGCGGCGCGGCGTGCAGAGAGAGGGGGAGGGCCGATGGAGGGAGGGGAGGGCGCAGTGGTGGAGGGAGGGAGTGGAGGGGAGGGCGCAGTGGTGGTGGAGGGAGTGGAGGGAGGTAGGAGAGGGCCGGAACGCGCGGTGGTCGCCGGAGACAGGGCCTCGCCGGAGCTACAGACGTGCGCGCGCGGTTGGTTTTGGAAACGATGGATTGAAAAACGGCTAAGTCCCGCGGCCCCCTGTGTACCTCTCTATGGGGGCTTACCGCTGGCGAACATGGCTGCTGGTTCGCCAGCGCTATACTACCGCTGGCGAACAAAGGTTTGTTCGCCAGCGGTAGCATAGCGCTGGCGAACCAGCATCCATGTTCGCCAGCGCTACATTTTTTTTATTTTTCTTTGAAATGATTTACTTTATTATTTTTTCTTAATTTTTCTTGAAAAACATTACTGTTTTATTTCAAACACATTACAAATAATAATGTTTTATTTTGTTTTCTTTATTTGTTTAAATTATTCAAATACATTTCATTTATAATAATTCAAACACGTTACAAATTAATTTCAAACACATTACAAATAATAATGTTTTATTTTGTTTTCTTTATTTGTTTAAATTATTCAAATACATTTCATTTATAATAATTCAAACACATTACAAATTAATTTCAACACACATTACAAATAATAATGTTTTATTTTGTTTTCTTTATTTGTTTAAATTATTCAGATACATTTCATTTATAATAATTCAAACACATTACAAATTAATTTCAACACACATTACAAATAATAATGTTTTATTTTGTTTTCTTTATTTGTTTAAATTATTCAAATACATTTCATTTATAATAATTCAAACACATTACAAATTAATTTCAACACACATTACAAATAATAATGTTTTATTTTGTTTTCTATTATTCCCTTTATGTTTTCAATTAATATAAGTCCACACATTTGAAATACAAAACAAGGGTACGTACATTAAATTTATAATAAGTGCACATCGATATCAGACTAGTTGATCCATGCATATACATAGTTTCGTCGCATACAATTGGCAGAAAAATATATACATAGTTTCTCATCAGTGTTTGATTTTTTTGCCTTTTTTGGTCGAAGTTGCATAATTTAACCCCACATTATGACTTCTTCTTCTGAATGGAAGACCATGCCTAGGTAGCGTAGTTCTGCTTCTTCTTGTTGTGTATGTTGCATGACTATCATCATCATCTTCTTGATCATCGTCAATATTTGGGTCGCCGAACGTGTCGAACTCGTCCTCGTCAACGACTCCATCCATTCCGATGATATTTCTTTTCCCTCTCCTCACGACAACACGGCTAGGCCTTGCGGGGTCTGTTATGAAGAAGCATTGTGACACATGCTTAGCCAATACCCATGGCTCATTTTGCGCTGTGACATTCGCGCTTGATGAGGTTCCGGCTTCGGGAATAACCATGGTTGTAAAGTATTGGTCTTCTTTCCTGACGGTCGACATCCTAGCCCATCTGACGCGGAACATAGGCACCTTCTCTCCAGAGTAGTTAAGCTCCCATATCTCCTCGATCCTTCCGTAGTATCTTAACTTTTTGTCACCGGTGTAGGATTCCATCGTTACCCCTGAGTTTTGATAATCGGAAGTTTTGTCTTTCTCCTCTGTGTAGAAAGTGAACCCGTTGATATCATATGCTTGAAACGTCGCTAGGTTGGGAGCTGGGCCATGTGCCAAGGCGTACAAAAGTTTATTTTTCGCACAATCCCTTGGCGGTGGATTAGCGACGATCACATCTTTAAACCAACGCAAGAAAGTGGAGTTATGCTCTCTGATTATTTCTCCTTCGGTCCTCCGCTTGCCTTGTTCACTGTACTTTTTCATAATCGAGCTCTTGTGTTTTTCCACCCAAGTATCGACCATGTCAATGTGTTGGAGAGCTACTAAGTTTGCCCTGTTAAAGTCGGTGCGTCGACAAGCCCGATCCACATGCACTTCTCTACGTCCATTTTTGTGACCTACTCCATCGAGCTTGCCAATGTGCTTGTTTCTGGGCAGACCAACTGGGTCCTCCACGTCCATATGATTCGTGCAGAAAGAGATGCACTCTTCGGTGAGAAAGCCCTGAACGATGCTTCCGTCCGGACGAGCTCTGTTGCGAACATATCCTTTGATGACCCCATTCATCCTTTCAAACGGCATCATGTTGTGCAGGAACAACGGCCCGAGATGGATGATATCGTCCACGATATGGACCAACAGATGAACACATATGTCAAAGAATGATGGTGGAAAGTACATCTCAAGCTCGCATAGTATCACGACAATCTCTTCCTGCAGCCTTGAGATCTGCTTCCCCGTGATCGACTTTCGAGATATAACGTCGAAGAAGTTACAGAGGCCAAACAGGGTTTCCCGGACGTGTTTGTCCATTATTCCGCGGATCGCAACCGGAAGTATCTGCGTCATCATCACGTAACAGTCATGAGACTTCATCCCGCTAAACTTTTGTTTCTGCGCGTCGAGGAATCTGCTTATTAGCCCTGAGTAACCGCTAGGGACTTTGACTCCGAGAAGGCACATCATCAATTTTGTGATCTCGTCCGGACTAAGAGTGAAGCAGGAGGGGGGGCAGTAATAGTCATTCCTCTTAACCCTTTTGGCCTTGCGACCATCCGTCTCCTCATCACACGATTGATCGCCGTCGTCATCATCCGGGCGTCCCCCCTGAAGATCTACCCTAATACCAAAATATTTCAGGTCGTTTCTTGCTTTCACCCCGTCTTTGGTCCTCTCCGGCATGTTGAGCAGCGTGCCAAACAAACTTTCAAACACATTCTTCGTGATATGCATCAGATCAAGGCAGTGAGGCGTATCGAGAAAGGGCCAGTATGGCAAGTCCCAAAACACCGACCTCGTCTTCCATACATCCAGAAGCGGTTTTGGCGCCTTTTGCTTCTTTCCAGGCTCTGGGCATTCCTTCCAATCATTCAGCAAATTGTAGATTTCTTCGCCGCACCTCTTACGTGGAGGTCCACGGAGCTCATCCTCACCGTTAAAAAGGTCTCCTCGCCTTCTCCACGGGTCTTTGTTGGGTAGCCACCTTCGATGGCCAACGAAAACTGTTTTCGAAGACCCAGGATCTTTCGGAAGTTGCATAAACGTGGGGTCATCCATGCACCTCACGCAACCGTTATGTCCGTGGCACACCTGGCCCGCCACATATCCGTAGCCTAGTAGGTCGTGAACCGTACAGAGTAAGACAGCTCTCATTGGGAAATATTGTTCAGCGAAGGCGTCCCATGTGTTCACCCCTTCCTCGGCCCATAGCGTTTCCAGCTCATCTTTAAGCAGCTTCAGGTATAGATTTATGTCGTTGCCTGGTTGTTTCGGCCCTTGAATTAGCATACTCATGTGAATATACTTCCTCTTCATGCACAACCAGGGAGGGATGTTGTACATCCATACAAACACGGGCCAGGTGCTATGGGTGCTGCTCTGGTTGCCAAACGGATTGAGTCCGTCGGTGCTCACACCCAACCTGATGTTCCTTGCCTCCGCCCCGAACGTTGGATATTCACAGTCAATTGCTTTCCATTGACTTGCATCTGAAGGATGTGTCAGAATTACTTTTTCACTTCGATTTGGATCTTTCAAAACTTTATTCCTCCTTTTCGCGTGCCAGCGCATGAGCTCTGCTTCCTTGCGGTCCGCGAAATACCGTTGCAGACGGGGAATGAGCGGAAAGTACCACACAACTTTCCGAGGAGCTTTCTTCTTCCCTTTCTTGTATCGAGCGGCGCTGCAAACTGGACAAATGGTTTTGTTCGCGTCCTCTTTCCGATAAATGTAGCAATCGTTGATGCACACATGGTATTTTTCGTGAGGTAAATCAAAGGGGCACACGACTTTCTTGGCCTCGTCGCAACTTTTAGGACAAGTGTTGCCCTCTGGAAGGACATCGTGCCAGTATTGCAGGCTTGCATCGACGCTTATGTCGCTCCATTTGTATCTCGCCTTCATCTGCAGAACATCGAGGGCCACTCTCAGGCGGGACTCTCCCGGACCGCAGCCTGCATACAACGGTGTCTTCGAGTCTATCTCTAGTTGCGCCAGCTTCGATTGCTCTCTAGCAGCAGATATCGAGTTAGTCGTCTTTCTCAAGAGCAGTTCTTTCAGATGAGGGTCACGCACAACTTCCGTTAGGGGTGTCCCTGTGTCCTCGTGATCTTCTTCCACGTCTTGTTCAACATCTTCTCCATGATCATGTGCTGGGTCATAAGGCTGATCTTGGTCCTGTTGTAGTTGGTCCTGCTGTAGTTCTATTCGATCGTTGCTATTGTCCTGTTGCACATCATTTCCTACCGCCGCCGCCCCATGGACTTCATCATCTTCATCATCACTTACCCACTGACTGTTATACCCATCCATGAAACCATACCTTAGGAGGTGACTGAGCAAGTCTCCGGTAAAGGGATTGAGCAAGCCCCCTAGTTTGCACTTTCGACATGGACATCGTATCTCCTTGCGGCCATTTTGTAACATGTCTTCTGTCGCGTGTCTCAAGTAACTATTCACGACACGTTCACTCTTAACGACCACCATTATATGTCGCCTGCACGAGAGCGCGCGCCGATATAATTAATATTAGAACCAAACATAATATATATATATATTGCGATATTCACGGAAAAAAATCGGCATGACCTTCCTACAAATTGGAGGTTAGAGGAGTGCCAAACTATGCCGAGACGGAAATGAATCAACATTCCGGCGATAGTTGGCTACTCAATTTCATTCCACAACAAATTGCGCACACATGCATTTATCGTCTCCATCACACGACCATTGTTGAATCCGGTGAAATTTCACACATATTGCATATCGCGTGTATCCGGACAAAATTTATATACAAACTCATTTAATTATATATTATCATTCATCACACCTCAAATGAATAGATGCCCACACGATGATATCCGGAGAAATTTGGAGCTTTGGAGAGAAAGGGGTTAATTCTAGATCTAGATGGCTAGGGAGGGAAAATTTGGGGTAGAAATGATGTTAGGAGGGAGATAAACATATATATACCAACTAAAATAAATTTAGTTGGTTCAAAATAAGGTAGGAGGGTGAAGAAATTGGCATAATTTCGAGCTAGAGAGAGAAGAGGGAACAAGGTGAAGAAGATAGAGTGGAGGGGAAAGTGGGTAGGTGGGGGTGCCACTTTGTGGCAATATCTGCGGACTACCGCTGGCGAACAGATGCTTCTGTTCGCCAGCGCTAAGATGCGTGCTGGGCCCACATCTTAGCGCTGGCGAACAGAAGCATCTGTTCGCCAGCGGTTGTGGTAGTAGCGCTGGCGAACAATACAGGCCGTTCGCCAGCGGTAAAATAAGGCAGCGGCGCTACCATTTCAAATCGCGCGCAGGTGGGGCCCAGGCATACCGCTGGCGAACAAGGGTGGTTGTTCGCCAGCGGTAGTGCTGGCGAACAGGCATAGTTGTTCGCCAGCACTATTAGCGCTGGGCAACAGCCATTCTGGTTCGCCAGCGGTATGGTGGTGGCTATAAGCCATTCCCTACTAGTGCGTGTAGCCCTTGAGAGAGAATTGTGCCCCCTTTGGGTACCACAAACCAAACCCTGAGGTATGAACCAAATAACGAAAGATCCTATGGACCGCCACTAAGTGGTTTTCCTTAGGAGCCGCTTGATACCTTGCACACACACACACCTACACTCAAAACAATATCGGGCCTAGATGCGCAAAGGTAGAGCAAAGAACCAATCATAGATCGATACAACTTTTGGCCCACATCTTTAACATCCGGGTTACGCTTTAGGTGGCACTTGACATGCATAGGAGATGGCTTGATCTTTGCATTTTAGAAGTTAAACCTCTTGATCATGTCTTGGGTATACTTGGCTTGAGAAATGAAATTACCACGAGCCAATTGCTTGATTTCAAAGCCAAGGAAGAATTTAGGCTCACCCATCATAGACATCTCAAACCTGTCAGTCATAAGCTTTGAGAACTCATTATTGAAAGCTTGGTTAGTTGAGCCAAAGATGATATCGTCCACATATAGTTGGCATGAAGAGCTCTCCCTTTACTCTCTTGGTGAAGAGAGTGGGGTCGATCTTCCCAACTTCGAAACCACGCTCATCCAACAACTCTCTAAGGTGCTCATACCACGCACGTGGTGCTTGTTTAAGTCCATAGAGCGCCTTATCGATCTTGTAGACATGGTTAGGAAAGTTAATATTCTCGAACCCCAGAGGTTGGTTAACATATACCTCCTATTTTAGTGGACCATTCAAGAAAGCACTTTTAACATCCATTTTTTGCAATTTAAAATTATGCGAAGATGCATAAGCAAGAAGGATACGGATGTACTCAAGGCGAGCCACGGGAGCATAGGTTTCATCAAAGTCAATGCCTTCAACTTGAGTGTAACCTTGAGCTACCAATCTTGTCGTGTTCCTTATAGCAATTCCATGATAATCTTGCTTATTCTTGAATATCCACTTAGGGCCAATAACATTGCGGCAATCTTTGGGCTTCTCAACTAATCTCCAAACTTTTTTGCGCTCAAAGTTATTAAGCTCATCATGCATAGCTTCAACCCAATCGGAGTCCTCAAGAGCTTCAAACACTTTCTTTGGTTCCACGATAGATATGTGAGCTTGATGCTCACTAAAATGTGCCAATTGTCTTCTTGTGAATCTTCTAGATTGAATATCTTCCAAGACCTTGTTGGCTTGGGCATCAATATGCTTCAAAGCTCTTCTTATCCATCTAGCACGACGAGCTTCGATCTCCTCATTATTGTGAGGAGGGATCACTTGATCATCCTGATCATTTGGGTCCCCGTCTTGACCAACTTGGCCTTGATCATCATCATCATCATCATCATCATCAACTTCATCAACATTAGCTTCAACTTGAGGAGAGAAGGATGAGGATGATTCATCTTGGCCTTGACCTTAACTAGTATGAATGATAGGAGTGGTTGCATCTTGCGAAGTAACTTGGTCAATAAGAGGAGGGTCTTCAACATGTTATTGGGTAGTTGAGTCACTTGGCTCCCTGGCTTGTTCTTCTATTGTAGAGGAGGGCTCCACTTGGGTAGAGCATAGTCCTTCTCGAGTCACCATAAGGTGTCCCTGGATGGGGCGGAAAAATCCCACACCCATCCTTCCTATGGTTTCTTGAGGCATTTCAACATCTACATTAGAAACATGAAATTGCGCCACTTGGGAGCCATCATTTTCCTCGAAAACCACACTACAAGATTCTATGAAAATCCATGAGGATTTGTCAAAGACTCTATAAGTGTGTGATTCGACACCGTAACCAACAAATATGCCCTCAATAGTTTTGGATTGAAATTTAGACAACCTAACACCCTTGATCAAATAAAAGCACTTACAACCGAATACACGGAAGTAGGATACGTTGGGCTTGTTGCCGGTGAGGATCTCATATGGAGTCTTTTCCAAGCCCTTGTGGATTTAGAGGCGGTTGGAGGAGTGGCATGCAGTGGATATGGCCTCGGCCCATAAATATTGGGGAGAAGAATACTCTGCCAACATGGTCCTTGCCATATCCAAGAGAGTGTGATTCTTCCTTTCGGCAACACCATTTTGTTGAGGAGTGTAAGTGGCGGAGTATTGATGACGAATGCCTTCTTCACTAAGGAATTCATTCAAATTGTAGTTCTTGAGCTCCGAACCATTATCACTCATAATAGCCATGATTTTCACATTGTGTTGACGTTGCACTTGGTTGGAGAAGTCGATGATGGTTTGTTGAGTTTCACTCTTGCACTTGAAGAAATAAACCCAAGTGTATCTTGAATAATCATCGACAATCACCAAGCAATACTTCTTGCCTCCAAGACTTGCCTCGGGCACGACACCAAAGAGATCCACATGGAGAAGCTCCAAGATCCTCTTTGATGAAATAATAGTCTTGGCCTTGTGCGAGATATCATGCATATTTCCTTCAACACACGACCTACAAACGCGATCTTTGGGAAAGAAAACATTTTCTTTTAGTCCGACAATAAGGCCACCTTTGTGAAGACTTTGCAAAGTTCTCATGTTGACATCGGATAAGAGGCGATACCACAACCATCCCGCGTCCGCCTTTCCGCAAAGACACGTTGATTGAGAGTTGGTAGACTTTGAAAAGTCCACCACGAACAACTCATTTTCAACATGTCCCACGTATGCGACGTCAAGAGTCTTGCTCATCAAAAGGACCACAATATCTTCATCAAAAAAGACGGAGAAACCCATCTTTCCAAGAGAGCGTACGGAAAGTAAATTGAAACCAAGGGATTCGACAAGCATGACGTTCACGATAGTGATATCGGGAGCAATCACAACCTTGCCGAACCCCGATACCTTAGACGTGGACGAGTCTCCATAAGTGACGGTTGCTTGAATGTCATTTGGGCGCAACTCCGTCACAATTTCTTTGCTTCCGGTCATATGACTAGTGCATCCACTATCAATTATCCATTTAGGACCACCGGAAGCATAGTCCTGCAAGAGATCATTGACTAGTGTTAGGACCCGAGGAGGGTCCCTTCATGTTAGCAACAAGGGTCTTTGGAACCCAAATAGTATAGTCAATGTAACCATCAATAGGACCAAAATATTTAGCTTGCACAACACCATAATAATCAACATATAAGAAATGGTGTGGATTGTTAGTTCCCACGGAAATGCTACGAGTAGTGTTGTCCCTCATGACACTACTACTCGAGGCAACATTGCTTGCTTGTGCAGGAGTGCTACGAGTAGTGTTGTCCCTAATGACAATACCACCGGAGGCACCATTGTTGGCCTTCTTCTTGTTCTTCTTCTTGGCAACATAGCCAAGACCTTGCTTGCCCACTTGTGGACATGAGCATTCAATTGTGTCCTTGAGCACTTGCTTGCCAACACCACGCAAAAGTGCATCAAGCAGATGCAAAGGGAGGGACTGTTGCCTCCCGAATCCGGGAAGCGGGTTCGCCTCGGCAAGAAAGAAGAGGTACCCAATCCCCACGCGAACGAGCGCGTGATCTTCGCGGATCACGTTTCGCGTGGGATCTCTCTCCCTCTCCATCCTTTCTTCATGGCATTGTTGTATGTCTATGGCATACAGCTCCACGACTTGCCTCCGAACGCGGTACAGCACATTTCGTGCTTCATCGTGCTTTGCGAGTGCTTTCTTGGCATTTGCCCGCACTGGGGCCTCTGGAAGGCCTTGTTTAAGGTGCGGGCATTTCGCGAGAGATCGCGGGTGGAAACGGAGCTTGGGGAGACACTGCGCACCGGCGGCTTCGGGATCCAGGCGAGATCGGACACCCTCTACTTCGACATGCAATTCCTCGACTCCGCACAAGGGTGCAGGAAGAAGTGGTTCTATGTCGTTGACGACAGAGCGGATGGAGTCAACGAGTTCCACCCATTCGCCGTCTTGAAGCGGCGGAAGTCTTGGGCGCACAGGCTCTCAGTTGAAGAAAGCCGAGTCGTTTCCCCTCTACTCGCCAAGGTTGCAGCGCTCCGCGATCAAACTGCAGGAGTTGCGCTGAACGGATTGCACCTCATGAGCTTGTTCCTTAAGCGCAGGATCCAGCCCCTGCAAGCGAGGCCTTCCACCATGTGGGAGTATCAAGGAGCTGAAGACCCCAGCCGAATGAGACGAGAAGAACTCTCGAATGCCGAGTTCGAAAAGAAGATCGCGGCATCACGAAGCTGAAGGTAGGCGAGTCTTTCACCGATTGTCCAATCGCAGCCTTTGAAGCCTCGAATCCTCCACCATCCGAAGTAAATGCAATGTTGTTTCTGTCTTCAAATTCTATTTCTCTCATTTTGTTCTTGTTTGCGAATTTGTCGACTGAATTCCTCCTTCTTGTAGAGCCTCGCGGTGGTCACCTGCTACCCGCCAGTCTCCGGCGAGGAAGCCTCGAACCTGTTGGCGAGCAACCTGGACGTTCCTGTCGACACCAGCATTGCCGACGCCGACTCGACTTCCGAGAATGATTCTTCGGATCACGTGGAAGAATCGGGTAGCGATCTCCACCACCGCAAACGCCGCCGAGCGGGAGACGATGAGGCCACCTCCAAGGATAATTCCTTGGGTGGGGGATATGACAAAGAGCCCCTCATCGTGACCCCACTAAGTGTGTGCGCTCCTCCCGCTACTCAGCCGAAGATCCAGACCGCCTGGAACGCAGATATGCTGGACGACGAAGATGATGACGAGTAAGTTTTTGCTTCTTCGTTCTAGTCGAACGTTCCCTTCTTATTCCTTCTGACATTGTTGTTTTCCTTCATGATAGGCTCCAGTCCATCAGCCCAGGCCGGTTTGCCTCTTCCCTTCCTCTCGAGAAGAGGAAAGATGCCGCTGCTGCGGGTGGGACCCCCACTGCCGGGACCGTCCAGAATTCACCGAGCCCAGCCCCCACAACTGCGGCTACGGAATATAGGATCCCTAGCTTTGCAGTTGGGGCCTCGACTTCGAAAGAAGTGTCCGGTAGCTCGACTGATCCTCTCTGCATTGCTCAAGGCCAGGTAAATTTTGCCATTTTCCTTTGCCTCCTGTACTTCGTTCGTTTAGAATTTTTATCGGGTGCACGACAGTGCTCCCGATGGGAGTAGCCCCCGAGGCTGTAGTTAATCGCTTGCGATTGGCTACAGGCTCAAGAACTTAAGCTCTTTTATTCTCTTCATTTTGTCGGGTGCACGGCAGTGCTCCCGATGGGAGTAGCCCCCGAGGTTGTACTCGACTGTTTGCAGTCGTGTATAGGCTCAATCTTCTCCTCTCTGAATTTTTCATCTTTATGTTTTTGCAGTCTCTTCTTGACTCCCTCGCACCCATTGGCCGTCGCGTTATTTCGGCTGAAACAGATTGCGTGACCCTTCGGGCAGATCACGATCGACACATCTCGGAAGGCCAGCTTCTTCGAGGTAAATTGATATACTCCTTCTATCCAATCTTTTCGATCATGCGAACTCCTTTGTGTTTTAAGCTTATCGTTGTGTAGCTCAAGACGAAGTGCTGAAGGCCGAGAAGATGGATGTTGTCACTCGGGTAAGCACCCTGGAGGCTCAGTTAGAAGCTGCTCGAAAGGAACTTGAGTCCTCTCTCAAGCAGTCGACTGACCTCGAGGGAAAGCTCGCTGATGCCCAGGATGCCCTGAAGAAATTGGAGGAAGCTGGCACCAAGCAAGACAACGATCTCGTTGACTTCCTTCGCCCTCTGGCCCAGAGTTTCGCAGGTAAGTTGCACTTATACTTTGTTGCTTCTCGACTGGCTGGTATGTTGTTTGGAATTAACGTTTCTCTTTGCAGATCTTCTTGGCGTTGCGCTGGAGCTGCCCGGGGTTCAGCGGGTGGACGCCTTGACAGATTCTTGCGCTCAACTTCGAAGGCATGCAAGTGGGATTTGCTCCCTCATTAGCACTGCTACTCGAGTGTTGACGCAACTCCACGAGCGTCTTCTGGCCGACGCTGCGGTTCCGCCCACGCTGGATGGTCTCCTGAAGGTTTTCCTGGAGGGAGATCTCCTTCAGGCCTACTCGGTCGCTCAGTCAGAGTCCGGGGCGAAGACTGCCATCCAGTTTGCACTGGCGCACGGAGTCGTAGGCTTGGACGAGGCGTACTCGAACCTCCCCGTCGATGCTACTACCGGCATAAAGGAAGCGCTTCCTCCTTTCGGCGATCCGGCTGGAGTCCTTGCCCGGAAGTTATCTGATTTCATTCCCCGTGCTAGTCGCAGGGGGCAATCTGCTGTGAGTGGCAGCACATTTGTAGTTCCTTAGGATAGTCTTTACGTAGTTTGTGCTTCCGATGTAATGAACCTTGGGATGTATTCCCGTATTCTATCTTTAATCGAAATGATCTCTTGATATCTGAGATGCTTCCTGCGATTGATTGTCATGAGTTCCTCCCGATGGGAGTAGCCCCCGAGCACCTGTCGAATCGGTGGTTTATTTCTCGAATGGAGCGTCTTGAATTGTTCCTTAACTTTTCTTATCTTCCTTCAGGTAATAGGCGCTGTCGCGGAGTCTTCGAGTGGATCTGCTGCACAAGCAGATCCTCTTGTTGCTGCTGTTGGTACTTTTGCCGGCCTTCGTGACCGTGTCGCGGATTGTGAACGCAAGCTAAAAGCTTTGCGGGGGGTGGCTGACGTCGCCAAGTCCAAACAGAGGCTTGCGGTTGAACGTGAGCAGTTTGTGATGGATGAATTGGCAGCTGTTGCCGAGGATATGCTTTGTAAGTACTTAAGCCCCTTAGCGCTATGTGTCTTCTTTCTTTCTTTGACTCTCTGTAGGTTTCTTTGCAGTTGTTCAGCCTGACAAACGGTGTGAAAAGCATTGGATGGAAAACCATATTCTTCACGAAGCCAGTAGTTCTAAACCACATGCGAATAACTTCTGGTCTGACCGTAGTCGGGGCTTTGTTCTGGCCACTCTGAAGTATCGTGTGGGCCAAGCGAAGATACTGGTTGATAGTTGTCACAAGGCCTTGATAGCTTTGAATGGCGCTTTTTATCCCTTGGAAAGGGGTCCAGAAGATTTTAGCCAGCTGCTTAGAACTTTTGGTCGAGTAGGCGAGATTCGAGAGTGCGTTCGTCAACAGTTGATCTGCGGGTCGTTAGTAGCACTCTCGTTTGTTCGATTATGGCATCCCGAGGTTAATTTCAACTCCGTGGCCAAGCTCCCGAATTCTCCAGTCGATATGACATCTCATTATACAGTCGTTCGACCTGCTGCAGAGGAGATTATTCGACTGGCCTCTGATGAGGTTAATCGGGGTTTAGCTGAGGAAACTGCTCGTCGCCATATGTAATTGTGGGATGTATGTATCCTGTTGATTCTATATAGTTGTCTTCAATTTTTATAAGGTACCAAGCTTGTTTGTACTCTTGTATTTGTAAATGATGCTAAGTTAGGCGTAGCCCCCGTGTGCTTGGGGTGTATACCTATTATTTAGCGTGTAAAGATCAATGACTTGAGAAACTATGGTTGAGAAACCATGTATTTTATTAATATGACTGAGAAGCCATGTATTGTCTTCGAGCTACAGCATGGCTAGTATAGCCTTATTTTGTCGAGTAGAATAATCTAAGGATAGAATTTGCGGAGGTGCGCAACATTCCATGGATTGGAGTAGATGCCACCGGTCTCGGGGTTCTTCAGTCGATAGGCGCCACCAGGGACAACTTCGTGTATTATGAAGGGTCCTTCCCACGGTGGCTCGAGCTTGTGTCCTTCCTTCTGCTTGAGTCGCAGAACCAAATCTCCTACCACGAAGGCTCTTTGGCGTATACGGCGGCTGTGGTAATTGCGCAGCGATTGTTGATATACGGCGGATCTTCCGAGTGCAATGTCGCGTATCTCATCGAGTGCATCCACGTGTTCCGCGAGTGCCTTGTTAGAGGTTTCTTCGCTGTAAGCGACGACTCGTGGGGCGCTGAACTTGACATCTTCGGGAAGGACTGCTTCAGCTCCGTATACCATGAAAAATGGTGTGTATTTTGTTGATCGATTCGGGGTCGTGCGGAGGCTCCATAGTAAGGAGGGTAACTCCTCTGGCCAGTGTCCTGCCACTGGGTGCAGTCGATCTAGTAGCCGTTTCTTTATTCCAGCCGAGACCAATCCGTTGGATCGCTTGACTTGACCATTGGTTTGCGGGTGAGCCACATAGGCGAAACTGAGGGTGATGCCCTTTTCCTCGCAGAACTGCTCTGTTTCCTTTGCTGTAAAATTGCTTCCTTTATCGGTGATGATGTTGTGTGGTATCCCAAATCTGCACACGATGGAGTCGAGGAATTTGACGGTGCATTGAGCGCTAGCCAAGGTGACTGGCATGTCCTCAATCCACTTTGTAAATTTGTCGACTGCAACTAGCAAGTGTGTGTAACCTACTGGTGTTGATTTTTTCAGTGGTCCTACCATGTCTAGCCTCCATTGTGCAAAGGGCCAGGCGATTGGGATCATGTGAAGCTCGGTGGCAGGGGCATGCGGCTTGGGCGCAAATCTTTGACATGCGTTGCATTTGTCGACTAGGTCCTTTGCGTACCTGGCTGCTGTGAGCCAGTAGAACCCTGCGCGAAAAGCATTACCCACGATTGCCTTCCAGCTAGCATGGTGTCCGCAATATCCTTGTTGTATATCTCGTAGTAGTTCCTTGCCGTTCTCGGGTGATATGCATCTTTGTAATATTCCTGATATGCTCTGCTTGTATAGTTCTCCGTTGAGTACTTGAAAAACTTTGCAGCGTCGCACTATCTGTCTAGCCTCGCGAATATCTGCTGGGAGCTGTTTGTTGGACAAGTAGTCGAGGTATTTCTGCGTCCAGACTGGCTCGACCAGAAAAACTTGTCTTGAGATGTTGTGGGTGAGCTCAATCATAGCAGTTTGCGGGCTGACCTCTATTCCAATGTCGCGGGTGCTTCTGCTGATTTTTTGACTTTGACTGAGCGCTTGATCATCCTTTCGAAGTATATTCCAGGAGGTATGGGTGTGTTTGTAGAACCCATGTTTGCCAATTTATCTGCTTCTTCGTTGCTGGATCGCGCAATGTGCTTTAGTTCGCACCCTTGGAAACTTCCATGTTTTCTGCAATGGCGTCGCACTCTTTCATTGTCTGCTGTACTATGAGGTTTGAATCTCCATAGATCATTAGTCGGGTTGCTCCACAGGCAATTTCCATCTTCATGCCATGGAGGAGGCCCTCGTAATCCGCGTCATTATTTGACGCCGGGTCGTCTGGTGGGAAATCCAATCGCAGGACGTATTGTAACTTTTCACCTCTCGGGGATATCAGGACTACCCCAGCTCCGGCTCCTTCGTTTCTCTTTGATCCGTCGAAATACATTATCCAGTTGCTTGTATACTCTGGAGGGCCTGGCGTTTGTAGTTCTGTCCACTCGCTTAGGAACTCCACGAGCACTTGTGATTTGATAGATTTGCGACCTGCGTATATGATGTCCCAGGCGCCGAGCTCGATACTCCACTTCGCAATTCTTCCGGATGCCATCTGGTTATTCATGATTGTACCCAGTGATGCGTCGTTTACCACCGTGACGGTGTGTTCCTGGAAGTAATGTTTGAGCTTTTGGGCTGTGAGCACCACACCGTACGCGAGCTTCTGGTAATGGGGATATCGCTGTTTGCAAGGCGAAAGCACCTCGCTGATATAATATATTGGCCTTTGGATACCAAACGCCTTGCCGTCCTCTGGCCGCTCGACCATAATTGCTGTGCTGATGACTTGATTTGTTGCGGCCAGATACACATACAGCGGCTCCTGTTCCTGCGGTGTTGCCAGGACGCGCCTGCTCTGCAATGCCCGCTTGAGGTCTGCGAATGCTTTCTGTGCTTCGGGTGTCCACTCGAACTTATCCGTTTTCTTCAGTAACTTGTAGTAAGGTAATGCTTGCTCGCCTAGCCTTGCAATGAATCTGCTTAGAGCGGCTAGTCGTCCCGCGAGCTGCTGCACACCACGGAGATTGGTTGACTCCTTCATTGTCAGGATTGCTTGGATTTTCTCCGGGTTAGCTTCAATCCCTCGAGCGGAGACCAGGTATTTGAGGAGTTGTCCTGCAGGGACGCTAAAGACACACTTGGTCGGGTTGAGCTTGATTCGGTATGCGTTTAACGCGTCGAATGTTTCTCTGATATCGTCGAGAAGCGTATCATCCACTCGAGTCTTGATGACGATGTCGTCAACGTACACTTTTACGTTCTTGCCAATGAGCTTAGCGAGGCATTTTTGCATGCAGCGCTGATATGTTGCGCCTGCGTTCTTCAGCCCGAAGGGCATTGTCGTGTAGCAGTAAACACCGTGGGGTGTTATAAACGCCGTCTTCTCCTCGTCCTCCTTTTTCATCTTGATCTGATTATAGCCTGAATAGGCGTCCAAGAAGGAGATGCGTTGGCAACCTGCTGTAGAGTCTACGATCTGGTCGATTCGTGGCAGTGGAAAGTTATCCTTGGGGCAGTGTTTATTCAACGACGTGTAGTCGATGCACACGCGAAGGATGTTGGTATTTTTCTTCGGGACCAGCACCGGGTTTGCTAACCAGGTGGAAATTTTTATCTCGCGAATAAATTTTGCTGCGAACAGTCTGTTTACTTCTTCTCCGAGCGCTTTTTGTTTGGGCTCTGAGAACCTTCGGGTTGTCTGCTTGATAGGCTTGGCGTCTTTGAAGACTTCGAGTGAGTGCTCGGCGAACTCACAAGGTATCCCTGGCATATCTGAAGGCTGCCAGGCGAAAATTTCCCAGTACTCACGTTGGAGCTCGACGAGCGCGCCTTCCTATGCTGGCGAGAGGGTGGTGGACACCATCGCCGTCTTCGCAGAATCCGTCGGGTGCACTTGATGCTTGCGGGTACCGCTATTTGTGTTGAACTCGAGCTCTGGAGCGTTCTTCTTGGTGAGAGGCATCACGGAGTGATCCGTGATTTTTGCTATCTCCTCTAGTTCTTCCTGCATCCCGAAGGATTAGGCGATCTCGTTGAATTCCATGTCGCATTTATTGGACATTTGGAAATCGCCGTCGATGGTGATTGTGCCATATTCTCCAGGCAACTTGAGGTTCAAGTACGCGTAGTGCGGTACTGCCATGAATCTGGCGAACGCCGTTCGACCAAGAATGGCGTGGTATTGTGAGGGCCAATCGACGACCTCGAAATCAAGAAATTCTCGCATGTAATTACTTCGGTTGCCTAACACCACCTCCAGGTTGATTGTTCCGAGTGGACGGACTACTTTGCCTGGAACTATCCCGTGGAAGGATGTCTCTGATTCCGCGAGTCCATTCAAATTCTTGTTCATACGACGGAGCGTGTCTGCGTAGATGATGTTGATGCCGCTGTCTCCGTCCATGAACACGCCAGCCAGCTCGTAATTGTCAATTTGCGCCTGTATGATTAGTGCGGCGTGTCCTGGTCGACAGACTCGCGGAGGGTGGTCTTCCTTGGAGAAAGTTATTGGTTGTTCCACCATCTTCAGGTACTCGGTTCTCGTAGGTGGGGTTTGCACAGCCATGCATAATTGTCGCGTTTTAGTTTTTTGAACCCTGCGTGACGGACAGATCTTTTGTATCATGCCTAAGAGTCCCGCTGGGTTCGGGTATCCATTGGCTCCCTGGTTTGGGGCGGGTGGCGCTGGTAGCGCAACTAGCACCGTGTTTTGGTTACCTGCCGGGGGCAGGGCTTGCGGCTGTTGAAATCCTTGAGCTCCTCCTCCGGGAAGCTGCGGGTAACCTTAATTAATTGCCGCTCTATTTTTCTTCGAGAAGGCTTCGTGGATATCAATGAACTTTCGGCAATCCTTGAGAAGGTGTGTTGCCTTAGTTTTGCCGGTGCGCTTATCTGTAAATAGATGTAGCGTGCAGTAACCGTCGAGGTCCTCCTCGGGGGTTTTGTCTTCTGGCTTTTGCTTCCACTCGCGTTTTCCACGATATCCGTTGTCGCGATTTTTTGTGAATTCCGCTGCCACAAATTCTTCTCGATCATCGTGGTCGTAATTTTTCCTTCTTTTCTTTCGACTGTGGCGATCGTCATCGCGTGCTGCGGATGAGTCTTTCTCATTGCGCACCTCGTCTTTGCCGTTTGCCCATCTGTCGGCTATGGACATCAACTCTCCCATGGTTTTGGGTGCGAGTCGCCCCAGTTCTTCCCTGAAGGAGGTTCGCCGTGCTCCTTTGGCGAATGCTTCGACTGCAACTTCTTCTGATATATTTCCCGCTGCATTCCTTAGTGTGGTCCATCGCTGAATATATTCGCGTGTAGACTCGCCACTTTTCTGCTTGCAAGCTCGTAGCTCCTCGATGGTCGCCGGTCTTTTGTATGTTGCCTGGAAATTTTTGCAGAAATCGAGGTTTAGGTCTTCCCAAGACCTGTAGCATGCCTTCGGCCTTCCTTCGAGCCAGCTGCGGGCAGCGCCGACTAGGTGTAAGTTGAGGTACTGCATAGCTGTGTTTTTGTTCCCACGTTGGCTTTTTACTGCCGTGAGGTAATCTGACAACCAGGCCGAAGGCTCTTGCGAACCATCGTATTTCTGTACTTCCGTGGATAGCTTAAATCTTTTGGGTAGCGGCGCCTCGCGGATGCTGCGGGCAAAGCATAGGGCTCCACAGACTTCGTCGTCGTCGGATGTAGATGGGGAGCGCGCATGGTTTCTGGCTTCCCGACCTTTATCAACCTTGCGCTGGGGCATGTCCGATCCCGCGTTGTATCCTGGTTCATCGCGATTGACGTCTCCTCTCGGTTCCTTGATGCAATGTCGCGAGCGGCTGCTGCCTATCTTTTCGCGGGCTGCGATCTCGATCCCCCCGCGGGCTGCGATCTCGATCCCTCCGTGGGCTGCGATCTCGACCTCTTCGCGGGCTGCGGCTACGGTCTCGACCCCTCGGGCTCCTATCGCTGCCACTCGGGCTATCTCCTCGTCGTCGAGCTTCTTTCCCTCGTGCCCGACGGGGTGGTTTTTCCTTACCAGGTGATGTGCCCCTATGTCCACGGGGTGCTTCTTTGTCCTTCTGTGCGGCCTGTTTCCTGCGATCGTAGGAGGCGAGTTTTGCGGCTGCCATGCCTAATCCTTTCTGCACTTGCTTGTATTGTTCCGCGCGGGGGTCGTTTTCCCCTGGTTGATTTATTTGCATGTAGGTGGTTGCGGCTAGCATCGCGGCTGCGGGGGTTTGCGGATGGATGTTTTCATCCTCGTCGACGCGGATAAGTGATTTGCTGATTCCGCTCAAGGACTCGCCATCCATGGTCGCGGTTCTTGAGGCGTGTCCCTTCTTCGGGGGGTGGTTCCCAACAGAAGGTGTTAGGGACAGCTCAGCTCGGCGTTGACTTGACTCGTCTGCCAATCTATTCTGCTTGGCTAGATCTGCCCGAGCTTCTTTGATTGCAGTGGCTGCTCTCACTAGATGATAGTGGTAGGCGATCATGTCTTCGTGTGGGGCTCCGGCCGCAGGTGGTTTGCTTGTGCGGATGGCCTTCTTTGCTCGGAGCCAGGCGTCTCGCGAGACGTTGATCTCAGCGCGTTCCCTTGCGCTGTGTTCAGTTTCTTCGGGTGGTTGTTCCGATCCTGCCATGCAGACCTGAGCCAGATGTGGCTTGTGAGTCCTAGGCATAACTTGAAAGGCCTTCCTGACCCGAGAGGGCTCCTCTGTAGAGAGGGTATGGAAATTGCTGGTGTTGAGGCGGATGGACTCGCCACTTTTCGCCAAGTAGGGTCGTGAATCGACAGATCCTGGGCTGGAAATTGACTCAGATCCCGATTCCTCAGGGAAGTGAAGGATCCCTTCTTTGTTGGTGTAGAACTTGAAGCTCCCGAACGTCAAGGTGACGCTCTTCTCCAGATCGCTGAATACCGGGCGTGATTCCGGCGAGTGAGGGGTGACTACGACAGATCCGATCCGAATCGGGTTGGTCGGAGTCGAAGTCGAAGGTTTCCAACGTGAGTTGGTTGTCGATGAAGCCGAAGATGCCGGAGATCCAGCGCCCGCAGTTCCCACAGACGACGCCAATTGTCGAATCTGCATCTCAACAAGTCCCTCGGGTGAACCCATAGGGTTTCGATTAGGAGAACGTGTAGGTGCTGGTGACAATCATCAGCTAGACAGGGGCACGATTTACCCAGGTTCGGGACCCTCGTAGAGGTAAAACCCTTACTCCTGCCTCTGTCGGTCTGTATTAACGAGTAGATCGGTTACAATGGGGGGTTGCTCAAGTCGAGAGTATGATCTCGATCTCAAGGCTTGGAGGTGCGGTATTGCTTGGTCCCTCCCCTGTGGTTCTCCTGGCCTTAAATAAGTGGCCACGTTTCAAACCGTACCCGGAGAGGACTCGAACTCAATCCTAAAGTCGGTTACAAGTTTCCTAACTTGACCCGCAAGGCTTTGCGTGTGGGCTCCAAGTGGGCCTTCTAGAGTAATCCTTGACGCCTCCTTTGGAGCTTGGGTCGTGGTCCTGAGACTGGGTAGGCTCATCCGACATGCCTAGGATTCATCCCTTCATCAATAAGGATGCCTTTTTTGGATGATTTGGAAGGTATTTCCTCCAATTTGGTTCTTCCCACTATCATTGGTGGAGATTTCAACATTTTGAGATTTGCTAGTGAAAAGAACAAAGTTGGCAGTGTTACTAGATTCTCCCATAGATTTAATTACATAATTAACTCTTTCAGATTGAGAGATGTGGACATGTATGGAGGCCAATATACTTGGTCTAGTAACCAAGCATATCCTACTCCGGAAAAAGTTGACAGATTCCTAGATAATGTCAGAGCATAATCCATTGTTGTTGGAGAACAGAGCTAAAGAGTTCAGGTTTGAGAAATCTTGGATCAATCATCCCGAGTTTCAGGACAGACTGGATGGGGCCTGGAACTCCTACGTGGATGTAGTGGATAGTGTTCGAATAATTGAAATGAAAAAGAAGATCAAGAAAAGCATAAGAGGATGGGGAAAATGTGAGGGAGATTGCATTGTAAGAAAAAAAGGCTATGTTTGCTGAGCTGGAGGTCTTCGAACACTTGGAAGAAGATAGTATGCTTACTAGAGACCAATATATTAGAAAAATGTGGTCCAGGGGGGACTTCTGTGTATTTTTTAGGAGGAGGAGTGATGCCTTGGGGGCGTGTTGTTCGTTAGGTTACTCCAAGCGCGAAGTTTGATGTGGAACAGCGGCAAACTTTTCCTTGAAATTAACCAAGGTTATCCCAGGAGGACATGAAGGTTTTTCAGAAGGTTGCCAGCGGTGCAACTAACGTGGAACCTGCACACAAACAAATACACTACTTTGCCCCAACGAAACAGAGAGGTTGGCAGCCTCTCTGGTCTTGCTGAAAATAAAGGGACTAAACGTATAGTGCAGAAAACAGTGATGATTGCAGGAAATAGTAGAGAACAGTATGATTGAAGTAGGTGGTTTAACAGTAGAGTCACAAGCATCTACGTGGCCAAAGCATCTACTAGCAATGGAGAGCATGCAAGATATAAACAACATAGACATATGGATAAATAAACAACTTTCTCATAGTATCAATATTCATCGGATCCTAACAAACACATCATGCATCATTATATAACGATGATCTTGATCATTTAGGCAAGCTCACAAGATCTAAACATGATAGCACAAAGTGGAGAGACTACCATCTAGCTACTGCTATGGACGCGTAGTAAAAGGATGAACTACTCACGCATCAATACAGAGGCAGGCATGGCGGTGTAGAGCCGTCCAGTGATGATTCCCCTCTCCGGCAGGGTACCGGGAAGAGTTTCTGAACCCTCCCGAACTAGGGTTGACGACAGCAGCAGTGTCTGGATGTTGCATGAATATCGATCGAGTATTTAGGTTTTTGGGGCAGAAGGAATATATAGGCGAAAGGGCGGCGTCGGTGGCTACCCGAGGGGCCCACGCCACAGGAGGGCACCGGCCAGGGGTGGGTCGCGCTCTGGTGTGGCGTGGCTTCCTCCTAGGTCTGCTGCTCCTCCCCTTCGGGATTCTGGAGTCTTATGGTGTATTATGTGCGTACGCCAATTTTCGTCCAATTCCAAGAATATTCTGCGACTAGTTTTTCTGAAAGATAAAAATAGAAGAAAACAAGAACTGGCACTGCGACATCTTGTTAATAGGTTAGTCCCAGAAAATGCATAAAAATGCTATCAAGTGTAAACAAAACATGTGAAAATTGATATAATAACAACATGGATAATCAAAAATTGTAGATACGTTTGAGATGCAAACATCCCCAAGTTTAGTTCCTGCTCGTCCTCGAGTAGATAAATAATAAAATAATATAATTTTTTAGCACACATGCTACCAACATAATTTTGATCAAATAGTAATGCAAATCACATGAACTGAATGAAGTGATCCAAGTCAATGGTCTATAGTTTGCTAACAAGTAATTAAATAGTAAACAAAATTAATCGTACAAGTTCAAACTTTCATGAATAGTACTTTGGAGACAATGAGGCTATAAGAATTTGCATAAAAGTTAGCTCACAAAGCAATAGATTCTAAATAAAAGTGTTTGACCAACACAGAGAAACATTTAGTTTCAACACTAGCTTCACCTTTTTTTAGCATATATATCTCACGGATATTGTCAAGGAAAAATAATGCAATAAGTCATCATTGGAGGAGTGCACTAGTCGAAGGGATCAGAGGATGGGTACGGTGGTGGATGCAGTTTCCACGGTGGCCTACGCAGAAAGACCACGTCGGCATGTTACCTCGCTTCGGCATGCTCCGGGGTAAACCCTAAATATGGCTTCTTGGACTGGATGATGGTGACGCCGCCGGTGTCGCTCTCCCTCTTGAGGGCATCACTTTGGAGAAGTGGCTGGAGGGTCCTAGAGAGGAAGCGGTGTTTCATGTACGACATCAATGACGGTGGTCCTCGGTAGCTTGGTGCTGCGGGGTCTCGGTGTTGGATGCGAGATGATGGACACGTGCAGGGCGGTGGTACTGTCTGGTGCCATAGTGGTATCGACGACAGGTCTGACAAGGTGAATCCTTCGATTGTTGTACTGAATTCGGGTGAGCGGAAGACGGTGGCGATAACTTCAGGAGCGTGTACATCGGTGGCGATAACTTCAGGACCGGTTGTGCCCCTTGTTCGTTGTTGGGCGGCATGGTGAGACCTTCGGTTTTTTGATGATGTGTGTTGGTGGGTTCTTAGGGCATCGGCTGTGTGATTGGCACCCGCTTCATTAGTTTTGTAGTTAGTGAGCTGTCGCTAGGATTGGTGGATTCAGGTCTTGTAGATTGTTGTATCTACTTGTAAGACATGGTGATTTATGTTTTATCATTCAATAAAAATCACCTGTGTACATCATTTTGATGAAGAGGCTGGGTGTAGAACCTACATTTCTACAAAAAAAACGCAGTCTCACCGCCTCAAATCAAGCACACTTTTGATCCACTGCCAGCCCCAGCCCTTCCTCTAAGCCACCCAAAACCAAGCTTCTTTTCCGGTGCCGGTGACCGCACCCATAAGAAACAGGTTAGTGGACCCCGAACCCCTATATTAGGGGCGAGCCTCTGTTGTCTCTAACACTTCAGCCGGCTCTGGCTCGGTGTGGTGGTGCGCTGTTGTGCGGGAGGAGGAGGAGAGGGGTTCGGGGAAGACAAAGGAAAATTAGACGCAAAAGGAGAAGGAGGAGAAGAGATAAGAGAAGGCTAGTTGGGCCCACATCGCGTTCCATGTGGTATCGGGATGTTGGGCGTCCCAAGAAATCGTTATGCGCACAGTCGACAATGTAGGAGCAATCATGTTGTTGTTGTCGTCGTCAAACAATAAATTTTCTTTTAAACAAGTACAACACCAAATCAAAGAATATATAATCGAAAAACTAAGTATGTCCATCACTAGTTTCAAGGGAAAATTTTAAAGAGAGAGAGCTATGAGACGTGCAATTTTTACCCACTTCTTTTGCAAGTTGCTGTTACAATGAAACATTCCGGGAATGAGTTAAGTTTGTTCCTTCTAGTCTCTCTTAGCGAAACATGACACCAGGAACTATCGGATATCTCATCGCCTAGTTAAATAACACACATGGATTCATGCAAAAAAGGATGAATTAGCTTGGATCTAAAAGAAGTGGAACTGTCAGGGAGGCAGTACACTTGGACTAGTCGAAGAGATATACCAACCTTAGAGAAGTTGGATCATATGGCAAGTGTCGAGTGAGAACAGAAATTCCCATTGGCAACAGTACATGGTATGGTTCGTGCCGGATCAGATCATGTACCGCTATTATTAGATTCTGGTGATTCGGATCATATTGGGAATAAGACATTATTTTCCTTTGAGTTAGCCTGGCTGAGGCATCCTGGTTTTTATGACCTGGTCAATACTAAATAGATGTCTATTACAGCTGGAAATAATCCGGTAGAGCGATGGCAAAATAAGATAAGACATATCTATGTAGTTTCCTGAGAGGTTGCGCAAAAAAATTTAGCAGGGAATATAAAATTCTGCGGGATAAACTTTTCCTGCTTATCAATGAGTTGGATTTGAAAGAAGAACATTCCCTTCTTTCTGAAGCGGAGAGAGTTGCGAAGGTGGAGGCTGAATTTTTCCTTGAAAAACTCCACCGTGATGAGGAGTCTAAATGGGCTCAAAGAGTCAAGGTTAGACATATTCAGGACGGGGGGAATAACAAGAGATATTTTCGTTTGATTGCAAATGGAAAACATCGTAAGAAACGGATCTTTCAGTCAGAGCAAGATGAGGGTACTATTATAGGTCAACATAATTTGAAAACTTTTATTTCAGAATATTATAAGAAGTTGTTTGGCGCGTCGGCTTCATCTTATTTTTCTTTGAACATGATTGATGACCTTCCTCAAGTGTCTTTGGAGGAAAATGAAATCTTGACACGTCCTTTTTCGGAAAGGGAGATGTGAGAGGCCATTGCTCAAATGGAACATAATAAAGCTCCAGGGCCGGATGGGTTTCCGTCGGAGTTTTATCAAAGGTTTTGGAATGTCATCAGGTGGGACTTAATGGAACTGTTTGCTCATTTGCACTCGGGAGATTTGCATCTTTTTAAGCTGAACTTTGCTATACTAACTTTTTTTCAAAGAAGGAGGATGCGAGCCGAATTGAATAGTATAGGTGAAAGTATAGTATGCGAACCTAGATGGGGGTGAATAGGTGCTACGACCAATTTTAATTTTTCTTTAACAATTAGATTTGACACAAAGGTAAATTCTCTAGATGATGCAACTATGGTGAATTTACCTATATGACAAGAACAAGCACAATAACAATACAAGCACAAGTAATTGAGGATGGGAACGAGGTAACCGATATGAAGCACACGGAGACACGATGTATTCCCGAGTTCCTCCTTGTTAAGGGAGTACGTCTCGTTGGAGGGGAGTGAGCTAGCCACGAAGGCCTACTCAACGCCACAAAGGGCTCACCCTATTCTCCGATGAACCCCGCCACAAAGGCCTAGTCCACCTTCCACTATTGATCCCCTTTGAGGCGAGAATCGAGTCCTTTACAAACAAGTTTGGGGCACACACCCACAACCAAATTGGGGGCTCCCAACAATCTCAAATCACTAACAAGTGTAGCAATGGAGTCCAGGTTTTCCACAAGGAAACCCTAGACTAGATCCCTCTAGAATATGAGGGGGAAATGAAGATTGGCTCGGTGAAGATGTAGATCGGGAGATTGGGAGTTTTTTTTTTGAAACATTTTCTACTGCAGGGGAGTCCCCCACAGCCCTTTATTGCCATCCAAAAGAGTGTTATAGTTATGTACAAATATACAGGAGAGGGAAAAG
The DNA here is from genome assembly GCA_028641055.1 of Alopecurus myosuroides. Taxonomy (NCBI): domain Eukaryota; kingdom Viridiplantae; phylum Streptophyta; class Magnoliopsida; order Poales; family Poaceae; genus Alopecurus; species Alopecurus myosuroides. The sequence goes on along the minus strand of CM054063.1, from coordinate 305,744,206 downwards.
ACTAAGGCAGTCTATCCCAGGCTAACTAATTTAGGGAATTAATCCATAAAGTTAAGTCAGCAGCCACAGAAGCACTCAACCTATGCTTAAGCATAAGGAGATCTAACAAGAAGCCCACTTTCCATCCCATAAAGGAATGCCTTTCCGATTTGAAAATGACTCCATTCCTTCGCTTCCAGATGTTCCAGCAAGCAAGAATCACTATCTCAGTGAAGGAAGGTCCTTTAAAAGCCTTTTTTGCAAAGGAGAGATTATGCAAAATTGTGTTATCACTCCAGCTGATTTGCAAATAGTTCCAAATCCGAGAGCTAAAAACACATTGAAAGAACAGATGGATCCAGTCCTCATGACAACGTTTGCAGCAAAGAAGACAGTGATCAGTGCCTTCAATCTTTCAGTTCCTTCTCTTGATCATATCCTTTGTATTAATTCTATCTTTTAGAATTAGCCAAGCAAAGAATTTATGCTTTGACATGCATTTGGATTTCCAGATCCATTTTGCAGGCCCATCAGCAGGCATTTGAGCAAACTGCAGTTGATAGAATTTACTGGAAGTATATACCCCTTTATTGAAATTGCATGTCCAAACATCCTCACTTTCATTCAGCTGAACATTATCCAGTATGACTAGCAGGTCATTAAACTCAATGAAGGCTTCATTTGAGAGTGGCAAATGAAAAGCATTCGAGAGATCTGTCGTCTGTTTCAAATCTCTTACTGAGGACAAAGGATCCTTGGCAAAAGAGAACATTCTTGGGAATTTTATGGACAAAGGTTGTCCTATCCAAGAGTCTTTCCAGAAAAGTCCAGTAAATCCATTCCCCATTATGCAAGAAGATAATGAGCACCAAGTATCAGCTAATTGCATAACAGAGATTGGGAGTTTGGGTGGAGGGATTGAGAGAAATCTAGCTTTTGGAGGATCAATAAATGCTTGTCTTCAATGCTGGTTCGAGCAACCTCTCCCAAATACCTGTGTCGACTTGCCCCTAGATCAGTTACCCCCGGTAACATCTGCCGTGATTATCCCACGACAGTTGGCGCCCACCGTGGGGCCTGCGTCCAAAGGTGTTTACATCACGGGAGAAGCTCGGAAGAACATGAGGAACCTCGTCGTCGGAGAAATCTACGTCAACAACCAAGGAGAGAAGATGGTAGACGATTCTGGCTGGGGGCCAGAGTCGGATCACCTCGAAACCGGATCCGTCGTGACAGTCGGCCGCATCAACGTCTTCATCGGTATGGTATGTGCTTCCAATTCAAGCCGTGATAATCTTGAATCTGATTCTGTGTCAGGGGAGGACACGCGTGTTCAATCGGAAAAAGAAGAATCGATCGGAACAACGGGTCCGACAGAGAGGGAGGAAGGTGCCGAGTCTATACGGGATTTATCGGAGGACCGATACGAGAAGGAAAATAGCGAAGAGGAAGAACGGTACGAATCTACGCCAAGCATTATGCGCCGGGTTGCAGTTTATGCGGCCCCCGCAATCAATACCAATCAAGGAAACGCAGCCGCGGCGCCAGTCGGGGCGGCGCAGGTGCTGGCTCAGCAACAAGGTACGGCTGGCCCGATTTTGGCCCAGGTCGATGGAGAATCGGCATCAGTCACCAGTCGCCCAGCGGAGGAGGAGCGACACGCAAATATGTTTGGGTTCCAAGCAAACCGGACACCAGGGGCGGGCCCCTCGAATCCGCGTCACCCAGCTCTGTTTGATAATAATTTGATCTTGGATCCCACAGTCCTAGCTACAGTTATCACCCCAGAAAACGCAGCAGAGCGTGTAAGAGATCTGGACGTGGCTCGTCGTGCATTGGAGCAGCAAAGAAGGCAGGTAGAAGCAGAAAAGCAGGGGATGGCAGCGCGGCAGCGGGAACTGGATGACCTAGAGACCCGGCTTCGGGAGGAAACGACGAGGATTCACCAAAGGCACCGAACTATGTTACCGGCAACAGGAGGGGTTATCAACCCGACTGCCCTGGTGTTCACGCCTCAAGATCAGCCAATCCCACCGGCGAACCAAGGGACCATACCGCAACCAGCAACGGGAGTGCAGCCGGTAAACGCGCCAGCCGGGTTACCCTTGCCTCGGACGGGGGCGACAGCCGGCAACATCATGCCGCCTCCACCATCGCGATTCCGTACCCCAGCAGGTCACTACAACAACCCCATGGACAACGTGTATGCAGCAACACTCGCATTAAACCAGATTCCTGTAAGAGACTCGCCGCACGCAGAAGAAACCCGGCGAGCGATAGATCTGCTGCACACCGCGGTAGCACAGCGAGTCAATTATCCAGATCACAGAAGTGGGATGCATGGGACGCCATACGTAAGTCAACAACAGGGCAACGTCCAAACAAGCGCGGCACGACGAAGGGAAGAGCAACAGCAGATGCCACCCCCACCGCGCGTCCAGACAGTACCGGCAGTATCAGCAGCACAGGCAGTAGTGGACAGCTCCAGGGCCAGAAGAGCCGGGGCCGGGTCTGCAGCACACGATCCACCGGTGGCTCCTCACCCCGTGGCACCCCCGGCCGGGTCACGCATTTCCCGGGCGAGACCAGCCCCAACCACCCTTGCGGGACCCAAGTGTCTCTCGGATGATATCAGAGCGGAACCTTACCCGGAAAAGTTCAAAGAACCGGGGAAAGTAGTGAATTACGAGCCAACGATGGATCCGGAAACATGGTTAAGCAGCTACGAGATGGCAATGTCAATTCGCAACGCATCCGAGAATCTCCAAGCCAAGTTCATGTACTTAATGATGTCAGAGGGAGCAGCAAAGTTATGGTTCACCAATTTACCGGAAAAGTCGATCAAGTCGTGGGAGGAGCTAAAAACCGCATTTATCAAGCACTTCCATGGGACCTGTAGGAAGTTATTTACTATTGATGACTTAGAAAGGTGCGTCCAGAAGAAAGGAGAGTCAGCACGAAGCTGGGTACGCCGGGTTATGGAGATACTCCACTCATCTACAGATATCCAACCAAAGGACGCACTACAAGCTATGGCGAAAACATGTAAGTATGTTCCTTTAGTACAAAAGCTAACCCGCATGAAATCCAGCAGAAATGCAGCGGAGGTTACGATGGGAGAGTTAATGGATGCATGCAACAAACACGCTGCAACGGATACTACAGAAGAGGAAGTTGATGACAAGAAGGCAAAAGCAAACGCAAGTAGCAGTGGGAAGACCGGCAATGGATCGGCACCAAACAACAATGGAAATAGCCAGAACAAGCGCCCGTTTGAGGGGAGTTCCGAGTTTGTGGCCAATACAGAGGCCGGGTCTTCGAGACCTAGATCCGAAGGGAATTTTAATACCGGAAATCACAATGGGGGACACTACCAAGTACCCCCAAGACCAAGCAACAGTTGGGACATATTTAGGATGGCGTGCCCGAAGCATAGCAGGAATGGCAAGCCGGCCAATCATTCATTGGAGCAGTGTGCCGACTTACAAAGGTGGAAGAACGAGGAAGTGAACAGGGCCATGCGAGGTGCGGGCCGAGGAGGAGGTCCGGGTCCAGGTGGAAATTCGGGCAACGGGCCGCCCCCAGCCGGCAATTCGCCAGTTGGAAATCAAGGTAACAATCAAGGGGGAGCGGGAGGATTTCAAGCTAACCCCAAACAGCTGGGTCAGTATCATGTGCACATTACTGGAGGTTCTAGCAAGGACAAGAAGATACTGAAACAAGCAGTTAATTCAGTCTCCTCCGCTGTTCCAAGATATTTGAGGTGGTCAGAGCAAGAGGTAACATGGAGCAGAAGAGATCACCCGGATAGGATTGATCACCCGGGAGTCTTGGCTTTGGTAGTGGCGCCACAGGTCAATGGTTACGAGCTGAAGAAAGTCTTGATGGATGGAGGGAGTAGTATCAATATCCTATACTGGGAAACTTTTCTGCGCATGGGCTTAAAGGAATCACAGTTGCAAAAAAGTACAACAGTTTTTCACGGGATAGTGCCGGGTCATTCGGCATGCCCCGAAGGAAAAGTGGCATTGGAGGTAGCTTTCGGGGAGTCAAAGGACAATTATCGAATCGAGTGGCTTACCTTTGAGGTAGTAAAGTTGCGCAGTCCTTATCATGCATTGTTTGGAAGACCGGCTTATGCCAAGTTCATGGCAAGGCCGTGTTATGTGTACCTACAGCTGAAGATCCCGGGTCCTAAGAAGACCATCACCATATATGGAAATCGAGATATAGCGGCTGAATGTGATGAGGGAGATGCGGCAATGGCCGAGCAAGCTTGCAGGAAGGAAGAGCTCAAACATTACCGTTCCAAGGTGGACCTAGAAGAAAGGACGACGACAAAAAAGCCAACTCCTGAAGGGGACAAGGCAAACATTAGGGCAGAAAAGGACCTTAAGATGGTAGGTTTCATCAGGGGCGAGCTTTCCAAATCCCCTAACAGAGAAGAAGAAGTACTGCTACACGCAGCCGATCACGTTTCAAGGACGGTATACCCGGATTGGCTACCAAATCCCATATTCATTATGAAAGGGTCTAGCGAATGGAGAATATGTATCGGTCACGCCAGTGTGAGGCCGATTCCCGAGAATAACTAAGGCAGTGTAATCGACGGCAGGTTTCAGACGCGCTCTTTTCCTTACCAGGGTACCTAAGGGGACTGGAAGGTTTTTAATGAGGCGGCCTGCTGATTCAAAAAAGAAATTTTTATCAATAAAAGAAGATGGTTTCGGGTCTTATCATGGTCTTGTGCTTCAGTTACAAGTAAGTAACGTTGTTATTATCAGTACATCAATATCATCGAAATACGTTGCGTGAATTTAGGTCTCTGGGGGTTGATCTACTTCAGTAAGTAATCACAAACCCGGAGACCCGGCCATGATGCCTATGAGTTATGGGGGCTGATCACCCGTAGAAACGGGTGCGGCTACAATCCTATAACTGGACGAAGGAGCCAAATTTCTTGATTATTCTTACTTAAGCTCGATGTGACTCGCACCAAAGTGGCATGATCTGTTCACTTACGATTACAATCAGACTATGCAGCCCAATGGAGCGTGCTTGATTTTGTTTTTCGTATAGATGCAACGACATGGTATCCACGCGAAAGCCGGCTTACAGTACAAGGTAATCAAAAGGGTCATCTAAACCACAAGTCCATGCAGAGTATAAGGCTAACATAGCCGGAAACTCAACAAATATTAAGCATGACTTCAGTATTTATGAGAACAGCTATTGGTCTTCAGCTTGGTAAACAGCAGTATGTCATCTGAGAAAGCCCACGCCCCCATAGCTCGTACTTTGGGTCATGGGGACTGGGGACTTCGAAACAGAAACAAACTATTTAACTACCAAGGTCTGTAAACCTTAGTTGCCGAGTATTGGGGACTTAAAGAAAAGTCCATCTATCAAAACCTACGATACTCGGTTAACCGAGTCTCAAAAGGAAATTGAAAGCAAGAGTTCAAAGTATCGAGAATAAGCTTATACGTAACACAAGTATCGAGATTATCAAAAGCCAGGGAAGGCAAAGAGTTATCATGAATTAACAAGCGTACAGGCGTAGTATCAGCATCAGTGGCGCACAGGAGCACCACAAAAATCATATCAGTCTTAAGAAAACGAAAAGCACTAGTAGCATCCTACTTGGCATCCTGAGAGCGATCTTCCGGGTCTAGATCTTGGACTTGCTCCTTGGCCTTGCCAGCAGTCTTGCTCGGGCTCTTCACATCTGGACGGACAGGCGGAGGCACGGCCGGTGTAGAGGTGGACGGCTTTGCGCCTAGCTCTGCTTCTCTCTTTGCGGCTTCTTCTTTCCTCCTGGCCAGGTCAGTCGACCATCTTTCCACCATATCAAAAGGAGGAGGTGCATCCACCAAAATAACTTTGCCCTCAGCGTCATAAGAACTCATGATCTTGTCCAGTTCCATTTTGTCGGCCAAGGTAGTGGCTGAGGAGCGTACAGCACGTTGAATATCTTTGAAGTCCTTGGGCTCAAACTTGGACCCGTCAGCTTTGAATTCTGGAAACCCGGATGTTACCTTGGCCGGGTCAAGCTTAGGAAAATAAGCCTTCGCCAGTGTAAGGGCCCGGGTCATTCCAATCCGGCAAGCTGAGCGCTTCATTATCTCAATCCACCCAGGCACCGTTGAGAAGGCCTGCATAAGATTATCTTCTCCCGGGTATACCTCAGAAGGCCACTTGATAGCATCCAGTAAAAGTTTAGTGCCGGCAAAAAATGTCCGAAGCACAGTCTTCAAAGTCTTAGCCTGAGTAATGGCATTCTCCTCCGGAGTAGCAAGGTTGGCACCTAAAATCGAAAAACACAAAGGCATATCAGTAATCTTGATTATCACAACGGCATGGTAGAGATACGCAAGTTAACGGCAAATAAAAACTTACTCAGTAAGATGCGGTAAGTGTCCGTGATCTGAGCCGACAAGTTATTCAGCGAAGATTGGGCAGCGTTGTACTTCTTCTTGTAAGTGGAGACATCTTTTTTCAGAGTCTTTACCTCTGCTTCAAGGGTCTCCCTACGCTCTACTTCAGCCTGTAAGAGCTGCTCAGCCTTAAGTAACGCTTCATCTGACTGAGTAATCTCTGCCTGCAAAGACCGGGCAAAGCTGTAAGCCGGATATCACGAGAGCATTTCCTCCGAGAAAATGATTACCGAAAAAATATTATGCGAAGTACCGAGAATAATTGCAAAAAAAAAATTATACTCGGAACTTGGGGACTAGTTGTATAATAAGGAGTATCAAGTGAAAGTTACCTGATGTGCTGCAGCTATACGTTCTAAAACAGTCCCTTCTGAAGCTTTCAAGGAGAGAAGAGCGCTCATCAGCTGGTTAAAGTCAGCGTTATCCGAGTTAGATGGCTCGGGTACCTGAAAAGTGGAAAAAGGAGCATTTCTTGTAACAGGAGGTGGCACCCGGGTTATCCGAATATCGGAGTTTGGTCCCCCTCCCGCGCTCGAAGCTGCTCCCGTTCCTTCCTCGCCTGCGTGCGAAGCAATGGGATACCCGGCATCATGCTTAGCCAGCTCCGGCGGCGACGTTTGCTCGTCACCAGCGTCGTTAGCCGGCCTATTCTCGACTCGGACCTCAGTTTCCGTGCCCTCGTCGTCGCTAATGACAACTGTGGCTCTGCAGAAGGTGCAAGGATGCAGTTAGTCTTTGGTTGTGAAAAAAGTGGTAAAAGTTTGGCATAATGACAAGGAAAGAAGTTTACCCGGTGTTCACCGGGAAGTCCGAGGGGGAGCCGCCGCTAGACCCGGAAGAGACTGAAAAAAGGCAGGAAAGGTTCGGGGTTACGTTGCAAAGGTTAACCCGGAAAGAAATTGTGTTTACGATGAATACCAGGGTGTTGAACCGGGGGCGGCGAAGCGACCGGGTTAAGGGTCTCGCTACCCGGATGGTTCCGGGTTATGCGGCGCCTAGTCGTGGGTGGCTCCTTCAGTTATGATCAAAGGGGGAGAAAACGGGGTTAGCCCCGGAGTAAGGTTATGGGAACAAAAAAAAAAAAAACAAGGAGTAGGGAGATGAAATAAAACCTGGAGGGCTATCCTTTGAGATTTCCTCTTTGTTTCGGCTTTGGGGGTCGGTTCCGGCTCTTCCTCCTCGCTGGCGGACTTGTCCCTGCTGTCTTCTTCTTCTTCGTTTTGGCCTTCTCGTTCTGAAAAATATCCGAGTTATGGCATAAGGAAGAAGAAAAGGTGGGATTTAATACGTGTAAGGGATTGAATATGCACCTTCATCCGAGTTGGCGGCATCATCTTCCTCCTCCATATCTTCTGAACTAGGAGAGGTGTCGACTTTCCAAAAGTCATCATCGGCCTGAGGAAAAGACGCCAGGATAGTGATTAATATCGAGCCAAGAGAAGCAAATAAAAGTAAGCTGCTGGAAGTCAAAATCGAAAGATAGAAAGACTCACTGCGGGGGCGGGATTCTCAAGGGTGAAAGGTTCTAATCCGGCTATGCCCCGGATCACCTCGAGCTTCTCCGTTAAAAAACCTTTGATCATCTTGTTCATATCGCTAGGAGCAAGGGTGTTAGGGGAGTATCGGATGGGGTCCGTGGTTTGACCCGAGTATTCACACATCAGCTTCTCACGAATGGAGTTCGGCTGAATGCGGAAGCTAACCCAGGCCTTCACCAGGTTTAGCCCGACGAGGCCTCGGGCGGACAAGATGGAGATCCTAGCTAACGAAGGCAAAATCGCCTCCCTGTCCGAGTCACAGGCGAAGGCGTTGAAAGACTCGGAGATGTCAAGTTGACCCTCCGAGTAACCCGGCAACTTCTTTTCGCCGGGTGGAGAGGTATCTTGGCAGTAGAAGTAAGAAAGCTGCCAGTGCTTTACATGAGAATTGAGAGAAATGGGGGGCATGAGGGAGTTCTTGCGGCGCTGGATAGAAACCCCGCCGCAAGTAAGAAGTGCGCCGTCGCCGCTTTCACGGCACGGCTTGCACTGGAAAAGTTCGACAAAAAGAGCCAGACTTGGCGGAGTGCACAAGTAAGACTCGGAAAGAACGATAAAATGGGAGATGTTTAAAATGGAGTTCGGGCCTATATCAAAGATACGGAGTTTGTAGTGGTCTAAGACGTCACGGAAGAAGGGGTGACCCGGAGGCCTGAAGCCCCGGGTCACGTGTTCAACGAAGCATATTACCTCATCCGTGGCTGGAGAAGGCCGGGTTTCGTTGCCAGGTGCTCTCCAGCGGATGGATTCCTGTGGAGGTAGGATTCCAAGCTCTACCAATTCCTCCAGTTTGGTCTTGGTGACGGAGGACTTCCCCCAGTTGGCTGAAATGGCGTTTGTGGATTTAGCCTTAGCCGGCTGTTTCCCCTGCCTCTTGGGCGCCATGGGATTGACCTGGTAAAACATTGAAGAAAAGGACGTAAGAAACAAAAACTTGGAAGTTAGCAGGTAAGCAGCTATCGGCAATTTAAACATAATCCGGCAATTGCCTCGCCGGGTCAAGTATGGTTTGTCCGGGTGTCAAGTGACTCTACAAAACCCAAAGAGCTTTCCGCAAAAGCAAATGTTTGAAGAAGCTAGGGGGATACTTATACGCATACTATCTGCGAATGAGCCGGAGAAGTAAGATTTTCTGAGGAGGGAGAACAAAGGCGGAAACTCTAGATGGCCCGAGCCTAAACTGGGGATCTTATTTCTAAATTTGTGACCAAATTAGTGATTACTGGAGTTAGGGGAGCAATACAAGCTATAAATCTTATCTATGGGAGCGGTTATAGTGGAAATCGGTGAGTTAATCTGGCGCAGCCCGAGAAATCGCGGACCGCTCGATTCAGATTCAATCTGGGGAAGAACTAAGAAATTGCGAGAATAAGCTGGAGGATGTAAGGAACTTACCGAAGAGGATTGGAGTAAGGCCTTGCGGAGACAGATAGCGCAAGATTCGTGCCCTTTCGTGACCGTTGGCCGGCGAATCGGAAGCTTGACGGCGGATTCGGGAGCTGGAGCGGTTCGTGCGGTGGCGGAGCGCAAACGAAGTCGGATGGGCTCCGGCGAGATGCGTGGGGCTCCCGTGGTGGCACTCTGCGAGCTCGAGCTTGGGAAGAAGTGGAATGGGGGAAATGAGCCGTTAAGAGTTGGATTTGCTCATTGGTCTTTATTTATAACCGTCCGGGTGGAAAGGCTTAGCCTAACGGTCGAGACCCGGGGAATGCGGAGTAATTGGTGATTTCGAAATTTGAAAGGCACATTTTATGCGCAGGCCAATATGATCCAGAGAAAAAGGAAGGGGAAATTGCCTTCTCTGTATCAGCGGTAGTTATCAAGAAGGATGTGGAGTCATGGAGTTCCTATTGAGATTTAAGTTTGAGAGATTAAGGAAGAACCTAAAAAGAAGAGCCGGGTTTTCACCTGGCTTCCTTGGTGCCAGTCGCGGCTATTCATAGACGCGCTGCGTCTTAATCCTCATGTGTTTGCATCTAATATTTCTGTAGGGAATAGCCAGCGCTTCGAAGAGTAAATCTTGGAAGCCCAAGCTATTCTGGGGACTACTGATGAGGGGATAGTAACCCGGTATGCCAACCCCAGGTGTAATCCGGCCCAAACGGCGTATGGACCAAATCCGGCTAAGGACGCAGAAGCTTCTGGAAGGCCCAGGGCTTGTAAGGATCGTAACCCGGATTGTGGGTTACGATAAGGAAAGCTAGGATACGTATGTAGAATTCGAGTAGGACTCAAGGAGCGCTTTGTATGGCAAGCCAAGGGGGGTATGAGTACTATATAAACCAATCCCTAGGCTTCGCCTGAGAGAGATTCAAGTCATAACTGTAACACCTATTATCGAGTATCCAGTATAATCATATCGAGATCCGGCGAGTTGTTTTCCGGCTCTTAGATTGCTTTCCGCCATGTCTTCCTTCGAGCTAAACCCTCTCCCAAATACCTGTGTCGACTTGCCCCTAGATCAGTTACCCCCGGTAACATCTGCCGTGATTATCCCACGACACTCCCCAAACTAGCCGTTTGACCCTTTTTCGTGCCTAGCGGTACTACCGCTACCTGGTAACATGAGCGGTACTGGCGTGACCCAGAGACAGCGCGCGAGCGGTACCACCGCAGTAGTACCGTGGTACTCCAGCAGCGATACTACCGCGAGTGCCCATCGGTATTACCGGTGGCCACTTCTTTGAAATAAATCAAAGTGGCTGGCGGTAGTACTAGGGCACTACCGCCCTAGTACCGTAAACGTTGCCGTGAGCAAATTTTCGCTGGCGGTACTTTGGCCGGTACTACCGCGTATTGGAAGCAGCGGCTACCGCCAGATAGTAGCGGTACTACCGTCGAGCAAGGATTTGCCCCTAGACCAATATGAACACATCGGTACTACCGAACCAGTACCGCTGAAGTACCGCTGTATGCAGTAGCCATTTTCACTCTGGCGGTACTTCTGGCAGTACTAGGCGCGGTACTACCGCTTGCTGTGCAGAGACTACCGCTGAGGCGCCCGGTACTACCGCTGGATCAAGTTGATCTTGGTGGCTTTATCTTGGAACTCTCTTCACCTTTTTGCGTCTAGTTGATATTCCCTGAAATACTTTGACGCACGGTTAGATTCTTAATAGTGTTGTTATCAACTCCAAAACCTAAGAGAGATCAAAACATGCAAATGCAATTTCAATCTCCCCCTTTTTTGGAGATTGTTGACAACACCACTAAGAGATGTCTAAAAAGTTTGAACGAGCACTTCTTGAGAGAGTGATGCATCAAGAAAAATTTGCTTAATGAGCCAAACTTTGTTCTCTTTTAGAATGTGTGCTCCCCCTAACTCTTAGAGACCTATCAAGGATATAAATGATATAGCGATATGAATCCTTGCCAATAATATATAGTGATAACATTCATAAAACCAAATGGTTCGACACCATAACACAAAAATGGTTCAACAGCATAACACCAAATAGTTCAACACACAAGCACACACCACACAAAGTTTGACAACATAAACACAACCCAAGCAAATGAAGCGATCCTAAATAGAACTCTCTCCCCCTTTGGCATCAAGACACCAAAAAGGGAAGAGGCGATGCTAACGTCCCTAGAGGTCACTCGTCGGGGCTAGAGGCACTTGCAGGGCTGCCGAGTCCACGCTCATCCTCAGAGTCCCCATCTTTGACCTCATCGTCAGTCTCACCACGAGTCCAAGGCTCGTGAGAAGTAGTAGCATCATCAAGAAGATCTGGATCAATCCATGCGTTGCCTTGCTTTGACTTCCACTCTTTGGAAGTAGTGATCCTGTCCTCAGACCCTGGACGAACAGGCACCCCAAGATGGGCAAACCGGTCACGAGTAAGCTGTCGCTCCTTCTTGCTATGCACATCAGCAAGATATGCCTTCTTCTCCATATCAATCTGGCGACAGAAAACCTTTTTCAAAGTTGAGGACATCCACTTGCGAAAGCTATTCTTCTGAGCTCTCCCCTCCATCTCGAAATCCGAGTCACTCGATCCATCAGTGTCCGGACCAAGATCCTCCGGACCTAGCAAAGGAGTGGCATTCTTCTTGAATCAAAGATCCTTGATAGCGTGAATAGTGAGTTCTTGGTCATTATCCAAGAGAGCATCAGAAAGCTTGGCATTGCGCCAAGTGGTGGCAATGAGCTTGAAGACCAAAGCAGCAAACACTGGCACTCTCCTCCTCATCACACAGTTATACATCTCATTCCATAGAATGTCCATCACATCAAGCCTCAGGCCATCACCACGATGCCTATGAGTGTAAACCATCAAGTCTATGAGTGATCCATGGATTTGATCAAAGTTGCCAACACGAGGAGCCAATGTTTCCTGAAGATCATGTGGATGATGTCATAAACGGGCATCAGGTTCTTGGACTGACCAACCACAACACGGCCAGGGATATAGAGATCATACATCTCAGTGGGGGCCATAGAATTCTCCGAATAAGGAACCCGGAAGAAGGTGGAGTGAAAAGCAGCATCTGGAATCTCCCCAAAGTCCTGCAGACCTAGTATAGTAGCAAACTCAGTCCAAGAAGCAGAAAACTTCCGATTCTTGGCAATCCAGGTGATCCTCCTCTCATCTGTATGGAAATAAAGTGTGGCATAGAATTGGCCCACGATATGCTCATCATAATATTCATTGATCTTAATGAAGTCCAGAAGTCCAAACTCCTCACATATTTCCAATGCCTCACCAAAGTAGTCCATCTTTGACCTCATGAACGGAACGTTGATGGAATACTGAGTCACTACCTTGTTCTTGTTGAGTGGGTACTCCTCATAGAAGATCCTCTCCTGAAAACAAGTCCAAAAGCACTCATTTTCCCTAGCTTCCCTCGGCTTGTTGTAGGGATTGGTCCTCCTTTCCCTGTGGAACTGATCATCGGGCATATTGGCAACTGATTTGTCACGGGATCTGCTTGCGATTTCATGAGCACAGACCTCTGCCTCCGTGTCAAATTCCCTTCTGGCATGACCTCAGGAGCCTCATCTTTCTCGGGGTTCTTCCGATTCCTCTTAGCCGCACGCTTGCGACCTCCACCCTTAGAGCCACTAGCACCTGCTTCTAAGAAAGCATAGGGGGATAGCACAGGGGTAAGAAAAACTTTAGGCAAAATGATCTGTGAGAGAAATCACACAAAAACCAGAAGTGCACTGTCTCCAGGACGCGGTAGTACCGCTGGGAGACACGGTAGTACTGCTGCTGCCAGCAGTTCCAGCCATAGCGGTATTACCGCTGCTGGCGGATTCTGCCATGGCACCCAAGGGAACAACCGAGTCCAACCTAGAGAGTTTGCACCAAGGGTTTGTATTGGATTTTCTCTACAGGGGATCACAACGAACTACTCCTAGACTAGGAGATCTCTAGAACCTTAACCATCATCATCTCACAAGATTGAATCGAGGGAGAGAGATAAAGGGGTTACTGGTGCTCATCGTCGTGGAGAAGAAGTTAGGTGTGATCCCCAGGCGTTCTCCCTGCGATTGGAGCACTCAATCACCGGAGAGAGCCCTCCCCGGTGGATGGGAGACTTGGCGGCAGCGAGATCCAATGTGGCGAGAGGATGAGGGAGATAAAAGGTTAAGAGGGTAACCCCCTCCTCCCAGATCCGTTTTAATCCCCACGGATTTTTACCGCAGCGGTATTATCGCCGTGCTCAGCGGTAGTACCGCCCACCTGGAACTACTGGAGCCAAGAGGTAGTACCGCTGCGGGGTCTATGCTGAGCACGAACTCCTGCAGCGGTAGTACCGCTCAAAGCCACCGATAGTACCGTGCGCTGGGTACTACTGTCAGTTACAGCGGTAGTACCGCTTGCAACTGGCGGTAGTACCGCTAGCCGGGTCTTCCTTCCACCAAGAGATCAAAGAGATTAAAATTTTCGGAAAAAATGTCTAAGGGAGGAAATGTTCGGGCTTGGGATTAGAACACAAACTGAGATGGTACTACACACTCCAACTTTTGCCAGAAAACAAAAATTCAAATAAGGAAAAGAGAGAGTGTGTTTCCCAAACAACAACGACACACAAAACACAAAGGAGAGAAGAAACACAAACACAACGAACACACCACATAAGAACCAAACAAGAAACAACTCTTCAAGGGAAGAGGTTGGTGGACTAAGCCACCATGTAAGAGATTATGGTATGTTACCGCGAAGATATATCTTGGGTACATTGCCAATTCTCGACATTGAAGCTCACAATTCAACTTTAGAAAAAGAGAGATAACAATGAATATTTTCGTTAGGCATAATGGGGGGAGGGAAAAATCAATGTGTTAGGATAACACCCCCCCTATGTCCATGCCTACACCTAAACCCAAACACGTTTCATCTATAGGGGTGTGTGCAAGATCCTCAAGTCAAACACCTAGAATCAATGATGTTTAGTTCATTCCTCAAGAACATGAATCTTGCATCGTCGAGTGGCTTCGTGAAGATATCCGCAAGATTGTCCTTGGTGGGCACATATGCGAGAGCAATATCACCTCTTGCTACATGGTCACAAATGAAATGATGACGAATCTCAATGTGCTTCGTTCTTGTGTGTTGCTTGTAGGCGATCTTGATGGCACTTTCATTGTCACACAACAGAGGCACCTTATCCAAATGAACATCATATTCCTTGAGAGTTTGCCTCATCCATAGCAATTGGGTGCAAGCACTTGCGGCGGCCACGTACTCGGCTTCGGCGATGGAGAGAAATATGCAATTTTGCTTCTTGGAAGACCAACTCACCAAGGACCTACCAAGAAATTGGCAAGCCCCGGAAGTGAACTTCCTATCATATTGATCACCCACCAATCGGAATCTGTGTAGCCCTTGAGAGAGAATTGTGCCCCCTTTGGGTACCACAAACCAAACCTTGAGGTATGAACCAAATACCGAAAGATCCTATGGACCGCCACTAAGTGGTTTTCCTTAGGAGCCGCTTGATACCTTGCACACACACACCTACACTCAAAACAATATCAGGCCTAGATGCACAAAGGTAGAGCAAAGAATCCGGGTTACCCTTTAGGTGGCACTTGACTTGCATAGGAGATGGCTTGATCTTTGCATTTTAGAAGTTAAACCTCTTGATCATGTCTTGGGTATACTTGTCTTGAGAAATGAAAGTACCACGAGCCAATTGCTTGATTTCAAAGCCAAGGAAGAATTTAAGCTCACCCATCATAGACATCTCGAACCTGTCAGTCATAAGCTTTGAGAACTCATTATTGAAAGCTTGGTTAGTTGAGTCAAAGATGATATCGTCCACATATAGTTTGCATATGAAGAGCTCTCCCTTTACTCTCTTGGTGAACAGAGTGGGTCGATCTTCCCAACTTTGAAACCACGGTCATCCAACAACTATGTAAGGTGCTCATACCACGCACGTGGTGCTTGTTTAAGTCCATAGAGCGCCTTATCGATCTTGTAGACATGGTTAGGAAAGTTAAGATTCTCGAACCCCGGAGGTTGGTTAACATATACTGTTGGGGGAAAGAAAACCTAGTACCCCTAAGGACAAAGAAAGTATGACCGGCTAGGAGGCAATGCCTGGTTAGGAAGGAGACCCGGCCAGGAGGCGAGGCCTGGTCAGGAAGGAGAACCGGCTAGGAGGCAAGGCCTGGTCAGGAAGGAGACCCGGCCAGGAGGCGAGGCCTGGTCAGGAAGGAGACCCGGCCAGGAGGCAAGGCCTTGTCAGGAAGGATAACCGGCCAGGAGGCGAGGCCTGGTCAGGAAGGAGACCCGGCCAGAGGAGTGAGGGGGTAACTCAGCTTTGGAAGATGCTATAGAAGGAAGATTCTAGAAGACCCGGAAACCTTGTACAAGTTGGAGACTCAAGACTTGGAGGTCACGAAAGAGACCTAGATTAGGACTCTTAATATGGTATGACCCAGTTTTTACCTTGTACGACCAGGAGACCAGCCGCCCATATAAGCAGGCTCCTAGGTCATACAGACTAAGAGATTTCAAGTAGAAACCCTAGATTCAAGGTATACGAGAGCTGGTATTTGTAACCCTAGATTTGGGGTCTCGGCGAGAGTCAGCCCGAGCCTAGATTTGGGGTCTTGGTGAGAGTCAGCCCGAGCCTAGATTTGGGGTCTCGGCGAGAGTCAGCCCGAGCCTAGATTTGGGGTCTCGGCGATATTAGTAACCCTAGATTTGGGGTCTCGGCGACATTGCAGTCCGAGCCTCCAGATCGATAGCTAATAAGATCCCAGCTGGAAGTAAGCTATTATCTCCAATGGAGAGGCCGAACCAGGATAATCCTTGTGTCCAATCCGAGCTAAACCCTCTCCCAAACACCAGAGTCGATTTACCCCAAGATAAGTTACCCCTTGTAACGTCTGCCGTGATTATCCCACGACATATACCTCCTCTTTTAGTGGACCATTCAAGAAAGCACTTTTAACATCCATTTGTTGCAATTTAAAATTATGCGAAGATGCATAAGCAAAAAGGATACGGATATACTCAAGGCGAGCCACGGGAGCATAGATTTCATCAAAGTCAATGCCTTCAACTTGAGTGTAACCTTGAGCTACCAATCTTGTCTTGTTCCTTATAACAATGCCATGATCATCTTGCTTATTCTTGAATATCCACTTAGTGCCAATAACATTGCGGCAATCTTTGGGCTTCTTAACTAATCTCCAAATTTTTTTGCGCTCAAAGTTATTGAGCTCATCATGCATAGCTTCAACCCAATCAGAGTCCTCAAGAGCTTCAAACACTTTCTTTGGTTCCACCATAGATATGTGAGCTTGATGCTCACTAAAATGTGTCAATTGTCTTCTTGTGGATCTTCTAGCTTGAATATCTTCCAAGACCTTGTTGTCTTGGGCATCAATATGCTTCAAAGCTCTTCTTATCCATCTAGCACGACGAGCTTCGATCTCTTCATTATTGCGAGGAGGGATCACTTGATCATCTTGATAATTTGGGTCCCCGTCTTGACCAACTTGGCCTTGATCATCATCATCATCAACTTCATCAACATTAGCTTCAACTTGAGGAGAGAAGGATGAGGATGATTCATCTTGGCCTTGACCTTGACTAGCATGAATGATAGGAGTGGTTGCATCTTGCGAAGTAACTTGGTCAATAAGAGGAGGGTCTTCAACATGTTCTTGGGTAGGTGAATCACTTGGCTCCTTGGCTTGTTCTTCTATTGTAGAGGAGGGCTCCACTTGGGTAGAGCATAGTCCTTCTCGAGTCACCATAAGGTGTCCCTCGATGGGGCGGAAAAATCCCACACCCATCCTTCCTATGGCTTCTTGAGGCATTTCAACATCTACATTAGAAACATGAAATTGTGCCACTTGGGAGCCATCATTTTTCTCGAAAACCACACTACAAGATTCTATGACAATCCGTGAGGCTTTGTAAAAGACTCTATAAGTGTGTGATTCGACACTGTAACCAACAAATATACCCTCAATAGTTTTGGATTGAAATTTAGACAACATAACACCCTTGATCAAATAAAAGCACTTACGGATGGCTTGTTGCCGGCGAGGATCTCATATGGAGTCTTGTCCAAGCCCTTGCAGATGTAGAGGCGGTTGGAGGAGTGGCATGCGGTGGATATGGCCTCGGCCCATAAATATTGGGGAGAAGAATACGCCGCCAACATGGTCCTTGCCATATCCAAGAGAGTTCGATTCTTCCTTTCGGCAACACCATTTTGTTGAGGAGTGTAAGTGGCGGAGTATTGATGATGAATGCCTTCTTCACTAAGGAATTCATTTAAATTGTAGTTCTTGAACTCCGAACCATTATCACTCCTAATAGCCATGATTTGCACATTGTCTTGACATTGCACTTGGTTTGAGAAGTCGATGATGGTTTGTTGAGTTTCACTCTTGCACTTGAAGAAATAAACCCAAGTGTATCTTGAATAATCATCGACAATCACCAAGCAATACTTCTTGCCTCCAAGACTTGCCTCGGGCACGGCACCAAAGAGATCCACATGGAGAAGCTCCAAGATCCTCTTTGATGAAATAATAGTCTTGGCCTTGTGCGAGATATCATGCATCTTTCCTTCAACACACGACCTACAAACGCGATCTTTGGGAAAGAAAACATTTTCTTTTAGTCTGACAATAAGGCCACCTTTGTGAAGACTTTGCAAAGTTCTCATGTTGACATGTCCCACGTATGCGACGTCAAGAGTCTTGCTCATCAAAAGGACCACAATATCTTCATCAAAAAAGACGGAGAAACCCATCTTTCCAAGAGAGCGTACGGAAAGTAAATTGAAACCAAGGGATTCGACAAGCATGACGTTCACGATAGTGATATTGGGAGCAATCACAACCTTGCCGAACCCCGATACCTTAGACGAGGACGAGTCTCCATAAGTGACGGTTGCTTGAATGTCATTTGGGCGCAACTCCGTCACAATTTCTTTGCTTCCGGTCATATGACTAGTGCATCCACTATCAATTATCCATTTAGAACCATCGGAAGCATAGTCCTGCAAGAGATCATTGACTAGTGTTAGGACCCGAGGAGGGTCCCTTCATGTTAGCAACAAGGGTCTTTGGAACCCAAATAGTATAGTCAATGTAACCCTCAATAGGACCAACATATTTAGCTTGCACAACACCATAATTAATAATCAACATATAAGAAATGGTGTGTATTGTTAGTTCCCACGGAAATGCTACGAGTAGTGTTGTCCCTCATGACACTACTACTCGAGGCAAAATTGCTTGCTTGTGCAGGAGTGCTACGAGTAGTGTTGTCCCTAATGACAATACCACCCGAGGCACCATTGTTGGCCTTCTTCTTGTTCTTCTTCTTGGCAACATAGCCAAGCCCTTGCTTGCCCACTTGTGGCCTTGAGCACTCAATTGTGGTCTAGTAACAACCACATGAGGGCTAGAGGCCACAACTTGTGGAATAGATACCACAACCTTCTCAACATGAGGGCCTTTTCCCTTGAGCCTTGCAAGCTCATCTTTCAACCTAGCATTTTACTCAATAATATTTGCATGATCACAAGAAGAAGTAGAGGTGCTAGGGTTGTTAATTTGATTAAGTTGAGTTTGAAGCTGTTCATGCGACTCTTTGAGGGAACAATGTTGACTCTTCAAGGCTTTGTGATCCTTGGTTAGTTTTTCAAACTCCTCGGTTAGTTTACCATGACTAACACCAAACTCAACCTTATCCTTTTTAGCCTTTTTATATTTAGCAATAGCAAGGTCACGTTCCTTAGTGATATTAGAAACAAGTTCATTATGTGTTTCTTCAATAGATTCAAGTTCCTCCTCAAGAGAAACTCTACCATCATGCTCTTCCTCAAGAGTCATAGAGAAAGATGCAATTTCATCCGCATCCCTTGTCTCAATCTCACCTTTCTTCTCAAGAGCTTCATGGGCCTCTCCCAATTGGCTCATGAGATTTTCAAAATAATTCTTGGTCTCCCCTTGTATGTTAGACATAAAACGTTCCAAAGAGAGAATTTCATCTTCTATTCTAAGACTAACAAGATTTTCAATTTCACTTGGGGTCTTAGAGATGGGACAAGGTGATACCTCCGAGGCCTTAGCCATGAAGCACTTGGCATTAGGGTGAGGATGATTCTCATTGGGGGATTCAAATAGAGATAATAATGATGGAGTAGAAGCAATAGAAAGAGCGGCCACTTCACTTGTGGTTTCTTCTTCTTCATCACTTCCGAAATCATATCCCTCTTGAGTCACTAGCACAAACTTTGTGGGAGACTTCTTGTTGAATGGTTTCTTCTTGAAGTGGGGTTTCTTGTATTCAACCTTGGATTTGTCCTTGCGAATGATCTTGCCACTATGGAGTTCTCTATTTTCATAGGGACACTCCGCAATGAAATGGTGCTTGTCTTGACAATTGAAGCAAGACCTCACACGTTGAGTCCCATCATTGCCATAGCGAGACTTGGTCTTCTCCTTAACATATTTCTTGGCCTTGGGAGGATTGTTCCAAAACTTCTGCACGGTGAGAGCAATGATATCCTTAAGCACGGGATCATATTCTTGATCCTTCAATGGAGCCAACTCCTCATGGCCTTATTCTTCATACTCAACCTCTCTTGGCACAACCTTGGCCTTCAAAGCAACCGATTCCCCTTTGTGCATTCCTGTGGCCCTAGCACGGTTGTCAAGAGCATTCTTGGTTTGCACTTGATAGGATCCCATCTCTTGCATAACTTGGGTTGAGGTCAAAGAAGGAAAGTCATGTCTTCCTTGAATGCTCTTTAAGTCCGCGGGCTCAAATGGCATGAGGGCAATCATGTACTTCCTTTTGATCCAAGCATCATCAATGTACTTGGCACCAACATTGGAGAATGTGGTGGCAAGTGTCTTGAGCCTTTGGTACATGTCTTCATGGTTCTCTCCATCATGCATATAGAACCCTTCGGCCTCATTGCTCAAAGCATCATACCTATTCCTTTGCATGCTCTCATTGCCCACAAACATGACGAAAAGAGCGTCCCATGTTTCCTTGGCGGTGGAATATTGTTGAAGATGCGGCATGTGGTTAGGACCCACGGTTAGAATTGACAAGGCGGTGTAGTTGAGTTGACAATCTACGACTTCTCTTCTTGTTAGGTTCATGGGGTCATGAGGCTTGTATCCATCACGAGTGACCCTCCAAAGCTCTATACAAGAAAAGTTCAAGTGAGTCTCCATGTAATATTGCCATTCACGAAAAGAAAATGCATCAATTTTAGGTGGATCTCCCCTAGGAATTATATGAGGATGTGGGAGGGGAGGATCGAGAGAATAACGTCCTTTGACAGAGTGATATTCTTCCTCTCCTTCCGTACCTTTATCGGTGGAGTTTTCGGCGGAAGCAGTTTTAGATGGATCACCATCATCCCCTTTCTTGGCACCCTCCGGAGTTGCCTCCGGAGGAGATGAGCCGGTAACCTCCGGTCCTTTGGCTTTCAATATTTGCATCAAGACTTGACGCAACTCATAGATTTTCGTCTCCATGGATGAGGTCAATGAATTTTTCAACTCATTGAGATCATTCATAGAGACCGGCGCCTCGGAACCGGCGGTCTCCGCCTCACCGACCATACTTATACTCTTAGGCGGTTAAGCCCGATAAGAGAGCCAAGGCTCTGATACTAATTGAAAGTATAGT
Organism: Alopecurus myosuroides; assembly: GCA_028641055.1. Lineage (NCBI taxonomy): Eukaryota > Viridiplantae > Streptophyta > Magnoliopsida > Poales > Poaceae > Alopecurus > Alopecurus myosuroides. Next base: position 305,723,110 of record CM054063.1, on the reverse strand, counting down.
ATGGGCACCTATAGGGGGGTGAATAGATGCTACGACCAATTTTATTTTTTCTTTAACAATTAGGCTTGACACAAAGGTAAATTCTCTAGATGATGCAACTATGGTGAATTTACCTATATGACAAGAACAAGCACAATAACAATACAAGCACAAGTAAAGGAGGAAGGGAACGAGGTAACCGATATGAAGCACACGGAGACATTATGTATTCACGAGTTCCTCCTTGTTAAGGGAGTACGACTCGTTGGAGGGGTGTGAGCTCGCCACGGAGGCCTACTCAACGCCACAAAGGCCTCACCCTATTCTCCGATGAACCCCGCCACAAAGGCCTAGTCCACCTTCCACTATTGATCCCCTTTGAGGCGGGAATCGATTCCTTTACAGACAAGTTTGGGGCACACACCCACAACCAAATTGGGGGCTCCCAACAATCTCAAATCACCAACAAGTGTAGCAATGGAGTCTAGGTTTTCCACAAGGAAACCCTAGACTAGATCCCTCTAGAATACGAGGGGGAAATGAAGATCAGCTTGGTGAAAATGTAGATGGTGGTCTTCTCCTTCAACCCCCCAAGTATCAACGAGTTTGGGTGTAGGGATTTGGAGAAATCTAGCTTTTGGAGGCTCAATAAATGCTTGTCTTCAATGCTGGTTCGAGCAACCTCTGGGAGAAGAAGGGGATGGGCTATTTATAGCCCCCTCCCCAAACTAGCCGTTTGACCCTTTTTCGTGCCTAGCGGTACTACCGCTGGGGTGAGCGGTACTACCGCTACCTGGTAACATGAGCGGTACTGGAGTGACCTAGAGACAGGGCGCGAGCGGTACCACCGCAAAAGTACCGTGGTACTCCAGCAGCGGTACTACCGCGATTGACCATCGGTACTACCGCTGGCCACTTCTTCGAAATAAATCGAAGTGGCTGGCGGTAGTACTAGGGCACTACCTCCCTAGTACCGTAAACGTTACCGTGAGCAAATTCTCGCTGGCGGTAGTTTGGCCGGTACTACCGGGTCCTGGAAGTAGCGGTACTGCCGCCAGACAGTAGCGGTACTACCGTCGAGCAACGATTTGCTCCTAGACCAATATGAACACAGCGGTACTACCGAACCAGTACCTCTGAAGTACCTCTGGATGCAGTAGCCATTTTCACTCTGGCGGTACTAGGCGCGGTACTACCGCTGAGGCGCCCGATACTACTGCTGGATCAAGTTGGTCTTGGTGGCTTTGTCTTGGAATTCTCTTCACCTTTTTGCATCTAGTTGATATTCCTTGAAATATTTTGACGCACTGTTAGATTCTTAGTAGTGTTGTTATCAACTCCAAAACCTAAGAGAGATCAAAAGATGCAAATGCACTTTCAATAGGCAATATGTCTTTTAAATGCGAGCTTCAATTTTTTACAAAGGTGGGCACTAACAGGGTAACCTCTATTATGCAGAGGGTTATCTGACCCTCTCAATCGACTTTTCTTCCAGGAAGAAATATTTTGGAATGGGTTGTGGTCCTACTTGAAAGAACGCACGAATTAAAGAAAGAGAAATTGAATGGTTTTCTTTTGAAGATAGACTTTGAGAAAGCATATGATAAAGTAAATAGGAAGTTTCCGCAACAAACACTACGAATGAAGGGATTTAATCCAAAGTGGTGTGATTGGGTTGCTAGGTTCATTCATGGTGCGAGTGTCAGAGTTAGGGTAAATGATGATATTGGTTATTATTTCCAGATGTTAAAGGGACATCGTCAGGGGGATCCGTTATCTCCCATTCTCTTTAACTTGGTTGCCGATATGTTGGCCGTTCTTATTGCCAGGGTAAAAGAGGAAGGGAAAGTAGGTGGATTAGTGCCTCACCTTGTGGAAGGTGGGATATATATTATTCAATATGCTGATCAGATCATTCTTTTTCTTGAGCATGACCTGGATAAGGCCGTTAATATGAAGCTAATCATGTCTATCTTGGAGCAGTTGTCGGGTCTAAAGATTAACCTCCACAAGAGCAAGATCTTTTGTTTTGGCCTTGCTAAAGATTCCCACCGGGAATATAGGCAATTTTTTTGGTGTGAGCTTGGTGCTCTTCCATTCAAATATCTCGGGATCCCGATACATTACCGTAAACTGCTTAATAGAGAATGGAAGCCTATTGAGGACCGTTTTGATCAGAAGTTGAGTTCGTGGATAGAAAAGTTGCTCTCATATGGTGATCGTCTTGTCCTTATTAATTTAGTTTTGTCAAGTTTATCAATGTTTCTTCTCTTTTTTTTCGAGTTACGTCTTGGGGTGAAAAAGAGATTAGAATTCTACAGATCTTGTTTCTTTTGGAAGCATGACCACATTAAGAAAATATGTCGTCTTACCAAATGGAGTATTGTGTGTCATCCTAAAGATCAGGGTGGTCTGGGGATTGAATTTCTTGATGTTAAGGATAAATGTTTACTAGCGAAGTGTATGTTTAAACTCTTAACGGAGGACGGGGTGTGGCATGAGATATTACACAACAAGTATATTAAAGGTTTCCCCTTAGCTTAGGTTGAGGCGAAACCGACGGATTCTCCATTCTGGAAAGGGTTTATGGGGGTTAAGAAAGAGTTTTTTGATCGCATATCCTTCTCTATTGGTAACGATGAAAATACTAGATTCTGGGAGGATCCATGGTTAGATGGAACGCCATTAGCCAGACACTATCCTTCTCTTTTTAATATTGTGCGTCGTAAGAACGTCGTAATTGGTCAGTTTCTTGATAATGTCCATCCACATATTGAATTTAGGAGGGTTTTGCATGGGGATAAATGGACTTAGTGGCTTCATGTAGTAGAGAGATTACTGGCAGTTTCCCTGACTAATGAGCAAAATTCGTTAGTGTGGAAACTAACATATTCAGGGGTGTTTAGTGCTAAACCGTTCTATACTGATCTTATGAATCGTAATACTAGGTTCTTACGAAAATATTTATGGAACTTGAAGGTACCAGTAAAGATCAAGATTTTGACATGGTTTCTTAATCGTAAAGAGTTGCTTACTAAGGATAATCTCGTTAAAAGAAGATGGACAAGTTCTTCTAAATGTGTGTTTTGTGATAGGGATGAAACAGTGGAGCATTTGTTTATCTCTTGTGATTTTGCTAGGAAAATTTGGAGATTAATTCACTTCTCTTTCAGCATTACTCCACCCAATAGTTATACTAATATGTTTGTTAATTGGACTAATGGAGTTCATAAATCTACTAAGGCGAGTATACGCATTGGTGTATGTGATTTTCTTTGAGAAATTTGAAATTGCCGAACTGATGTGTTTTTTAACAATTTGAGAGCTGGTCGTTTCTTGCAGGTCATTCATCACGTGACGCACTGGATTCATATGTGGTCATTCCTTCTTCCGGACGACCAGCGTGGACGTTTGGATGCCGGATGTTCTTGGTTGATGGCGGTCGTACGAGCTATCTTCAGCACGGGTGGATGGCTACACACTAGGCGCATATCATGGGTTGCGACCTAATGATGTTTTCTCTTTTTTGGTGGTTGATTTTTGAGGCCTCAAGACCTGCTGGTTGAGTTGTTATTTTTTATTCCGGATGCTTTGTACTCGGATGATTTGTTTTTAATATATGAGCCGTACGCATCATTTTGATGCAGAGGCTGGGATTAACCATTTACAAAAAAGACTAATTCAAGATGCTTGGTTGTTTCACACACATATATAATTTAAGTTTGGAGCGAAGCCAGCATGATATGGAAAAATAGATTAAGAATCTTAGACTTCTACTCAGAGGATGGGCCTGTATCCTCAGCACCAATTATAAGAAATTTAAAAAGGTCGAGCATCTCTATAGATAGACTGGATATGAAAGCTGAAACGTGTCCCTTAGGGCATCTCCAGTCGTTGCGCGCCCCCCAGGGCTCAAAACGCCGCCGCGGCGCCAAACGGAGCTAATCTAGAACCTGGGGGGCAGACTTCCTAGTCGCCCCCCGAGCCCAACTTTCGGCCCAAAAAACCCGAGATTTGAAATTCGGCGCATTTTATTGATTCACGCAAATTTCATACATTTCAACGCAAAGTTAAACTAAAACAAAGAAATTTTTATTGATTCGACGGAAATTTAAACTAAAACATAGAAACTACTCTAGGCATCGTCGTCTTCATCGTCGTCCTCCTCGCGGTCGTCGTAGGCCGGCCGGTTGGAGGGGCCAGCTTCGCGGTCGTCCTTCGTGACCATGGCAAGCCAGCGCCGCTCCGCCTGGCCTTGCACCCGCAGCCGGTGCAGCTGCGCCTGCTCCGAGGGCTGGCGGTTGCGCCGCTCGCTCTGCCGCACCACCTGCCGCCGGTCGTCCTGGTACTGCGCGATGAGCGCCTGCTGCTCGGCCGACGCCGTGTTTTCGGCTAGCTGCCAGTAGGCCTCGCGCTCCGCCGCCTCCCTCCGGTGGGTCTCCAGAGATGCCCGAACGGCTTCAGCCTCGGCCGCCGCCGCCGCCTGCTCGAGGCCGCCGCGGACTTGGTGGAACGCTTCCTTGTTCCGCGCGGTCTCGAAGGAGAGGTAGGCCGCGTGCTGCTCGGGCCACACGGGCTGCCTCCTCCGTTCCCTCCTCGAGCGCCGGGCAGCCTGCGCCAGCTGCTGCTCGGGCGCCAGCTCTTCCTGGGCGGGCTGCTGCTCGGGCGCCACCGCTTCCTGCGCCGGCTGCTGCTCGGGCGCCACCGCTTCCTGCGCGGGCTGCTGCTCGGGCGCCACCTCTTGTGCCGGATGCTGTTCCTCGTACTGGAACTCTCCGTCGATGTCCCCGTCACTGTGGCCACGCATCCCAGCCGCGGGCCGGCAGTACAGTGGAGAGTGGCGGTGGGCGCGGAGCCGGCGAGGCATCGTTGCTAGGTGTGTGCGACGAGGGTGGCGAGAGCGAGCGCGGCGAGGAGGAGGAGGTGAGCGGCGAGAATGGGAGAACGGCGAGCGGCGAGAGCCCTTTTTATAGCCTGGCGGGCCAGTCACTGCGCCGCGCGTGTCACCGCTGCCGCCCTGCCATTAATCTGGCAGCCTTTGATTGGGGCGCATGCACTGTCCGGCCGCCATGCCATTACTCCGGCAGCCTTTGACCGGCGCGGGCGCCGAGAAGATGATCACGGGGGTTTCTGTTCCCGCGTTTTTTCGCCGCGTCACTGGCAGAGCTGGCCCGCGCGGGATGCAGCGCAGTTTCGCCCCCCCCCCCAAACCGAACCCAGCGGGGTGGGTTTGGCCTGGGTGCCGCGGCGCGAAATAGCGCCGTTTCGGCGCTATTTGGGCTTCTGGGGGGCCGACTGGTGCGGAAACGGCGCTATTCGTCGCTTCCGGCGCTAAAAAGGCCGCCTGGGGGCTCTGGGGG